>VZTM01016931.1:0-25901 GCA_013400555.1 Jacana jacana
AATTTGAAAGAAGTAGTCCTTAAATCCTACTCAACTGTCTTGGGCCCCTTTGTCTTCAAGTACCCTATCCCATGGAATTTCCTCTAGCAATTGCCCAAAAAGGCCAAAGTTGGCTCTTCTGAAGTCCAGGGTTGCTGTTTTGCTCAGTATTCTGTTCTGGCCACATGAGATCCTGAACTCCACCACCTGGTGATCATTGCAACCAAGGCTGCCCTCAACCTTCACAGCTTCAACCAGACCCTCCTTATTAGTGAGAATAAGATCCAGCAGCGCTCCTCTCCTAGTTGGCTCCTCCACCATTTGCATCAGGATCAGACGACTTTAAAGTTACCAGGCTTACCTGCTTCGATAACCTTACTTAGTCATTCTGATTTAATGCTTTGAGGGAAGCTATCTAGTCTAAAAAAGCTGAAGTGTGTATCAACTTCTTACACAGCTTGACAGTTATATTTATTGATAATGGTTAAAGCTGTGAGCAGAATTCTTTTAGTTATTTTTTTTTTAGTTGTAATACATGTGACAGGAAAAAGCTCTTTGCTAAGGCTGTTAAGATAGTTTAGAATAGATCTAGATTTCACTCACAGCAGATGGAAACCAGAAATAATATATCAGTATTTGCTTACCAGTATAGACTACTGGTAAGACAATCAGATAGCATGATAAGAACATGGACTAGAACAAAACTTGAGAATTAGTCCACATATCTCCCGGAATGTTTCCATCTCTCTGGCTGATTAAATAAAATTAGATTGATTTGCTTTGAAACAATCACCTCTATTGTCTATAGGACTTAGGTGAAAGTTTAAGAAGTAGACCAAAGTCTTCAGCGATATAAACCTAAACAGTTTAAATTTGTAGACCGATGTAAATTTAAGACACTGTAAAATTTTATTCTTTTAGAGTTAATAGTGTTTCTACTAAATAAAAGCTAAAATGGACTCCAAAAACCTCTTTTTTTTTTCCATTCAGGATAGCTTTAAAAGATTGCAAAATATTGTAATGTATAAATAGAAATAAATATCAAGGGAAATTATGGAATAACAATGACAAAGTTATTGATTGAAGAGTTGTACTTTCAAACATAAGCCTCTCTGAATAAGCATGTTAGGGAAATCAGATCCGTATGCCTCTGCCTTAGATTCAGGGACAGTTAAAAATACACAGCCAAGTCATTCTAACTTTCAGCGCTTTTATTTTTATAACAGAGCTATCTTAAGTATGAAAAAAAAAAAAAATAAAACAGACATCCTTTGGAAGGTTTTATAAAGCCTCTATGACATTATGAACTTGTGTATAGTGTATGCTCTCTTCATCTACTAAACAGTTATGCCCCTTCAAACAATGCATTTTTTTTTCAGATAAGATAATTGCCAGTCAGTATCAGAATGTACTCAATTAATCAGTTAATCTTGCCCATAAACAATAAAGCCATTTTTACTTTCTCTTACCCATCTAGATACTATGTTTTCATTTAGAAAATGTTTGTTCTACTGTTTGTTCCTGACTTTCCTTCCATCCTTTGCCACATTCCACTTCATTTAAGAAAAAAGCAAACCCACAACCAAACAACCAAAAAATTGGTTTGTTTGGTAAAACAGGTCATAAATGTCTGTGTGTCCTTATTATGGGTATTTTGTTTATTAGATTAGTATGGTTTCTAGCTGAGGGCTAGAAGAATGGAACACTTGAGCTAAATTCTTCCTTATCAAAGTCAATTTTTTCATTACAAATCCATTGGAAGTTAGAAAGAATAAAATAAACAAAATAAATATATTGCGATCACTTACACATATTTGTACCTTTAACTGGCACCAGTAGCATTATTTTACAAAAAACCTTGCAGGAAAATATATGTGCTGATGACATTATTAGCACGAATAAACATGAGGAGGCACTGATCACTTCTGTTCATCCAAAAGCACCATTTCTACATCTTTAGTCAACACTGGGCAGTTTCTATTCCTGTTAATCTATCACCTTTCAAGTGTACCAAACACATATTTAGGAAAAGAAAAAAATACTTAAAAAATTCCTACTGAAAACGGCAACTGCATTAAGGAAAAACCTCTATGACCTTTGGCAACATTTTCCAAAGTGCAAGTTTTTTCTCTCTTAGAAGACATAGATATATACTTTAACGCAGAAACACTTCGGTAGCCCTAAACATTGGTTTGTACTGTCTCCATATGAGCTGCTTGTACCTAAATAACTTCTTACAGTATGTAAATCATCTCAGCTTTGAACATATAGTCCTCAATGTTAATCTAAAAATGTAATATTTTCATGTCTTTTTAATACAGTCCTTTTGTAACAAAGAATCACAGAATCACAGAACGATATGGGGATCAACTAGTCCAACCCCCCTGCCAAAGCAGGTCCTCCTAGAGCTGGTTGCACAATAACTTGTCCAGGTGGGTTCTGAACATCTCCAGAGATATGGAGACTCCACCACCTCTCTAGGCAGCCTATTCTGGTGCTCTGCCACCCTCAAAGTGAAGAAGGTCCTCCTCATGTTAAGATGGAACTCCTTATGTTCAAGTTTGTGCCATTTCCTCTTGCCCTCTCACTGTTCTCCTTTGAAAAAAAGACTGGCCCCACTCTCTTGACAGTCACCCTTTAAATATTTATAGGTGTTGATCAGATCCCCTCTCAGTCTGGTCTTCTCTAGATTAAAAAGACCCAAATCCCTCAGCCTTTCCTTTATAAGGGTGATGTTCCAGGGCCCTAATCATTTTTGTGGTCCTCTACTGTACCCTCTCCAGCAGTTCCCTGTCCTTCTTGAACTGTGTGACCCAGAACTGGACAGGTCAGAACTGGACACAGTACTCCAGATGAGGCCTTACCAGGGCAGAGTACAGGGGCAGGATAACCTCACTTGACCTTCTGGCCACACTCTTCTTGATGCACCTGAGGATGTCATTGTACCTCTTGCCCACAACAGTACATCCTGTTGTCCACCAGGACTCGCAGGTCTTTTTCCTCAGAGCTGCTCTCCAGCAGATCAGCCCCCAACCTGTACTGGTGCAGGGGGTTATTCCTCCCCAGGGGTGACACCCTACTCTTGCCCTTGCTGAATTTCATCATGTTCCTCTCTGCCCAACCCTCCAGCATCTCCATGTCACGCTGTATGGTGGTGCAGTCTTCTGGTGCCTCATTCACCCCTCCTAGTTTTATATCATCAGCGAACTTGCTGAGGATACATTCCATCCCTTTATTCAGGTCATTGATGAACGTATTGAAGAGGACTAGACCTACATTGACCCCTGAGGAATGCCACCAGACCACCAACTAGATTCTGTGCCACTGATCAAGACCCTATCTTTCAGACAGTTTTCAACCCACCTCACTGTCCATTCATCTAATGCACACTTCCTAAGCTTACTTATGAGGATGCTGTGGGAAACTGGGTCAGAAGCCTTGCTGAAGTCAAGGTAGACAACGTCCACTGCNCTCAGCACTTGTGCATATGTCTCACGACCCATGGATTTATGGATATCCAGTATTCTTAACTGTTCCATAACTTGGTCTTCCTGAACCAAAGGGAAGTCTTCTTCCCCTTCAGACTCTCACTGTTTCCTTCAAACTGTGGGACTTCCAAGGGCTGGCCTGAGCAACAAAGACTGAAGCAAAGAGGCATTCAGCAATTCTGCCTTCTCTGCATCCTCTGTCACCGTGGCATCTGTATCTTTCAACAGCAGACCCACATTTTGCCTTTTTTCCTTTTGCCTCCAATATACTTGAAAAAAACCTTCTTGTTGACTTTGATGTCCTTTGCCAATTTGAATTCCAAGGAGGCCTTGTCTTCCCTCATTTCATCCCTACATATTCTAACATTCTCTTATGATTTTCCCAAGTGGTCAGTCCCTTCTTCCACTCCATGTAAAATTCCTTCTTCCACTTAAGCTTTTTGAGAAACTCCCTGCTCAGCCATGCAGGTCTCCTGCTTCCCTTGCCTGATTTCTTTTTTCTTAGAGATGCACCAATCCTGAGATTGGAGAAAGCAATAGTTGAATATCACTTGAATATATGCAATATTACATTGGATACAATTAACACAACAAAATTAAAAGGAATTTTTAAGGCTATTTTATTTTCTAAATAGAAAGTGGCACAGTGATTTGACAAAGATCTATCTAATGTATTCAAGTTCAAACTTAATTTACCTAAAGTGCTATAATATCTGTAGTCACGTGTAGTGGCATGTCAAAGAATAACATTGACAGCTTTGGACTCCACCTATGTTGACTATCCAGTGTAAATGATGAAGTAATCTTTGACAGTTTACTTGGTTAGAATGATCATTTATGCTTCCAAAGCTGGTCTTGATCAGTAGCAAGACTCCTTATGTTCTGTGGCAGTGCTTAGGGTTCTATATCCCTGCATGTTGAACAGAAAAGTAAGAGCTAGAAATGAAGATATAAAATGAACAGCCAGAGTGAGATGCCTAGTCAGTATGAGACACGTTATTTACTATTCAGTGTTTGTAAATGTTGTGTCTATACTTGCAAGCTGTGATAAAGTTTACATACTGAAGTGCTCTTTGGGCTCTTAAGTTCAAATAAAGCTCTTCAGAGTCTTTGCTCAGCTCCTTATATGCACCAGAAATTAACAAACAACCCTGTTTGGAGTAATTCCTGGCCTATTCTCTTTCCCATTTGGTACACTGATGCTGTTCAGCAAATTGCTAGCTGGTTTAGGCCAAAAGTGTGCCAGCAAGCATGCTGGTCAACTCTAATCCTTGTTCCTGATTAGTTTATGGCATACTCATAACTTAAGAAAGTTATAGTAATGTATTTTATCTGTGTAGAACTACTTCAAATTTATATCTTAGGAAAACAGATCTTTTAGGTATTTAAATATTTTCTGACCAACTTTTTACAAAAAAGATTTTGACGTTTCAAGAAAATACTTTATTCATATTAATTTGCTGTATGAACTCCGTAAGAATTTATTGTTGTTACATTTTAAATTGAGTGAAGCTTTCCTGTAAAGGGAAGTAAGCCAAAGCACCTCACCCCAACTAAAAGAGTCTAGTGGGAACTTCTCTTCCTCTTTTGCATTCTTGGAAAACAGACTCAGGGGTGAATCATAGAATGGTCCAGGCTGAAAGGGACATCTAGGGTCATCTAGTCCAACCTCCCCGCAGTTAGCAGGGACACCTCCAACTAGACCAGATTGCCCAGGGCCTCATCGAGCCTCACCTTGAATATCTCCAGGGAAGGGGCCTCAACCACCTCCCTGGGCAACCTGTTCCAGTGTTCCAATATCCTCATAGTAAAGAATTTATTCCTAATATCCAGTCTAAATCTGTTCTTCTCCAGCTTGAAGCCATTGCCCCTCATCCTGCCACTGCAGGTCTTTGTAAATAGACCCTCCCCAGCCTTCCTGTACGCCCCCTCCAGGTACTGGGAGGCTGCTATTAGGTCTCCCCAGAGACTCCTCTTCTCCAGGCTGAACAACCCCAGCTCCCTCAGCCTGTCCTCCTAGCAAAGGTTCTCCAACCCGCTGACCATTTTGCATGGCCCTCCTCTGGACCCACTCCATCAGGTCCGTGTCCTTCCTATATTGTGACCTCCAGACCTGCACATGGTACTGCAGGTGAGGTCTCATCAGAGCAAAGTGGCAGAATTACCTCTTTGGATCTGCTAGCAATGTCACTTTTGCCGCAACCCAGCTTGTGATTTGCCTTCTGGGCCGCAAGTGCACACTGCCTGCTCATGTCCAGCTTCTCATCCATCAGCATCCCCATGAACTGTGTAGAATAAACCAATCATAAAGAGTGTGCTGAGAAGACCTCTAGAAGACTTGCTGACTGTGACCTGTCTCCTATTCAACATACATAAAAATCTACGGAGGATGGTCTGAGCTATCACTGACTGTTATGGACCCTCAGGAGCTGTGAGACATAAATGAGGGGATGCCTAATGTTGAGGGACTTCAAATCTCAACACCCAAAAAGCAGTATGTGAATCTCAATCATATCTCTGTGGTCAAAATAAGTAAGAGTTCTAAGCTGCATTCCATGAAAACCAAACTGAGCATTTTTGTTTTTCTTTTGCAGTAAAAATGTGAAAATAAATACAGAGTTTTATTCTGTGACAAAATAAAATACATTGTAATTAGAAGTAAAAGTAGAGTCATGCATTTCTTTATTTTTTTTATTAAACACACTTATCTTTTTGGACCACATTTAAAAATAAATAAATAATGAGAAAGAACTTACTACTGATCTATATCACTATAGATCTATCTATAAATGTTACTGTTAACCTTTTATCTAAATGAAGGATAGAAAGTTACAAATTTCTAATAAAGTCAGTTTTGAATTACTGGGGCTGTCAGCTAAATGTGTATGTTCAGGGTGCCTTTTCAAATACTGCTAGAGATTTAGTATCTGGTGATTGCAGAAAATTGTTAGTGCCAAAAAATGGAGAAGACTTTTCTTTGCCAGAATAAATCAGAAAAGGTCATGTCTTCCACTTGTATAAATCATTGTAGCACAGTTAAAGTCAATGGATCTTAAGCATATTATACAAGCATGGAATTTCATCCAGTTTGTTTCTTCATTTTTTTGACAAAAAAAAAACCAAAAACATTCAAAGTAAGGAAAAAGAGTCTTGTAATGAATAGATTAAAAAAAAAAAAAAAGAAAAAAACCAAACCAAACCAAAAAAAAAACAAACAACCCAAAAAACCCAAGCAAGCAAGCAAGCAAACAAAACCCTCCAAACCTATTTAGTATTTTTTGAGTGAAAAGCACCTTGAAAGCCTAATCTATGTTTGATAGCCAATAGAACATAAAATTTATGTATTAATTTTGCTTTAAAGCAGGCATATAACTTACCTACTGAATTCTAAACAAAGGAATGAAGCGCTGATTTCAAGCAAGAATATGTTTATTGTTTTCTAAAACCTAAAAGGAATTTTATACATTATGCCTTGCAGACCTAGCAGGGTTTCTGTTTTAAATAACAGACTTGCTAATTTTCTTTTTTTTATTGATTTCTGTGATGTCATATCTGAAACCAACTAATCAATTAGTCTTAGCTGTGAAAATTAAGTAAATATTGTGGTCAAAGGAATACCTCCAATTTAGGCATTCAGAATTAGATCTTACTTGATGAATCCAATCTTGTTTGAGCTATTTGAGCTCATGGTGTGGTATCAAGATCCCCATTACAGTCAGTTATAATTATTTATATGTTATTGTTTGGTTATTTACATTTGCAGTTGATCAACAACTTGATTCATCAGTTTAAAAATGTATTTGCACATCAAATGACAGCCAAACAAATGCAATAATTGGGTCAGTAGATAATTAACTGAGAATGAATCCAGTCTTTTTCATTTATACCTGGTAAAATATTACATAGATTCATACTTGGGATTATTCCTGTTTATAAGAGATCATAAAATGTCATGAGATTTGAAACCCCCATATATGCACTTCCCCCCTCCCCACATTTTGTATGTTATTGTTTATTTTAAGTAATTAATATAGTATGTAGATTATGGTAAATTTAGTTTCATATCTTTAAGTAAAATCAGGTTTGAAGCTGATTTTATCAAGATTACGATAAACCAGTAAAAAGAGATGAAAAAAGATGAACTTGTCTAATATGTAGTGGAAATTTATTCAGCCACAAGCTGTCTGTAATAAATGTTAATTGATTACAATTTATATTTTTGGTCTTCTTCCCGGGGACTCCAAGCTATTAATCTGACTTGAACACAGCCAGAATACTGTAACAATTCTTAGTCACAAAAAGCCTTAAGGGGAATTCAAATCTGTTACAATGAATGTAATAGCTTTATCCACCTTAAAGCAGGGAGTAAGACAGAGAAATAGGAGAAAAAACCAAAACATTAAAAATATATATTACTTATATTTATTTTAATAAATAATTTTAATAAAAAGCTGTTGTGCTTGCATTTGATATATATATAACTTCATCTTTTTAAAGTGATAAGAACCTATATTGTTTACTGTGCTGCTAATGAAGAGTTGGATGCAACATTTTCTGAATGACTACCTATTATTATTGCTTATGATATTATATATAGTATTCATATACAGTATTACAGATTATCTAAAACCCTAATTAGTCAATAATAACTGTCAAAAATTTCAATTTACAAAGAAGGGAGATGGTCTATCTGATGAAACCTGAGAGCACAGTACAGATGAAAGAGCACAGGTGTCACAATGTATTCATGGGTGAGGTGCAGATTCCCAGAGGAAATGGTGATGTGCAGCAGCAATCCCCATGCACTTGCTCTTGGGTGCTGAGAGGCACTGCTTCCAGCCACAGCAGTCAGGTAGCTAAATTCTTCCTGCCAGCATGAAGTGACCATGACACCCTCAGGGAGGGATATGAAGGAAAACAAGAAGTCTGGAGTTGGGGTTTTTTGGTTTGTTTTTGGTTTTGGTTGTTTGGTTGGTTGTGTTTTTTTCCTTTTTTCATCAGGAAACACCTGAAAATAGAGATCAAGGTGAAATATGGATTTTTACCAAGGGATATGTACCATGCTATTAGCATTGACTTCACTCACTAGACACTTTTTTCGGGGGAAAAATCCTCTCAATTCATATGGTTTAAATTTGCCCTGTGCAGCAGTGAGAAACCCCCTGCCAGACCCCTTACTGAACTGTTACCTCTTCTCAATACAAGGCTTGTCCCTGCAAATGCACACTTACCCTCGTTGATAGCCACCGTAAGCAACCTTCACCACCTTATCAGACGGGCAAATAGTCTCTCACAATGGACAATGTTTGGGGTCCCTCTCATCTGTTGTTGCTCAAGTCGTGCTACTACAATGAGGCTATGCACATCCTTAAAATTAATATTTCAAAACTGTTGTAAAATATACTCACTTCTTTACAATTAAGCAAAGAAAACGAGGCAACTGCTCTTCTGTTCCCATCAGTCAGACTACTTGGGTAGGAAAGCAATCGAAGGTCAATTCCCTTCTTACTCTGACAGTTTTCACATCCATCTCTTTTACCTCATGAAGGAATGAGTTAATCGGCTCTGAATGTGAAAGGCCAATTAGTTGACTGTTAATGTTGTCTTACTCTGGTAGAAAGGAATGTGATTTGAACAAGAGAGATAGAGAAAAAAAAAAAAGAAAAAAGAACAAAGAAAGAAGAACTCCCAAAAAATCGAAGCATAAACTTGACAAACCAAGTTAATTATGGCATTTTCTTTAGAGAGGGAGGAGTTTGCATTCACTAAACCACCTGCAGTTCAATGTCCCATTCATCACAACTGATCCTTGGATAGCAGAGGTGACTAACAGCAGCATACACAATAAATGGTTGCTTGACTTCAGACGATTTCAGAAGTTCCAAGCCAGGATGCCTCCCAAATCTTCTGCAGTGCACCATAAGGGTGTAATGATTAACTTCTTGATAGAAAGTCTAAATAAAGTTACTGAGATTTAATTTCAATACAGGCTTCAAAAAGTACATTGTGCTTGCTAAAGAGAGAAGTTAAAAGGGCAGGTGTCAACAGAGAAATTTAAAAAAGTGTAGAATGAAAAAAAATACAACATAAACCCTTAACTCAGTAGAAAAAACTTTATTTGTTTTTATAATTCAGACAGAAAGTTTAACTTAACTGTTTAACTTGCCAGTTGAATTTTAGATTTTGTCTCACACACTGCAGATGTTTGTTTTTTTTCTGGTATGTGGATGGACTAACTTTGTTCCTAGCAGTTATTGTCCTATTATTAGAGATCACACATACCTAAAACTTTATAAAGAACAATGATAAATTGTAAACTTTCTTAAGATTCCAATCTTGTGATAACTTATAAAGGCTCATGTTCAACTTAGCTGTGTATATTAATAGCACTGACAATGGTTTTAAAGAATCTGGAAAAAATGTGTCATAGGGAGGTCACCTGCAGAATCACTAAACATGAATCATCCCTGGGTGCCTACTCAAGTGTAATTAGTGAAATTTAATTAGTATCATATTACAATATCCTATATGAAAAAGAAATCTTGGCTGCTGCTTGCCATATTCTAGCCAAAATGTGGCAGGAAGTATATATACCCCAAATATTAAGACTCTCTTCCTTTGGCTAACGAAGCACATTCTAGCCTTCAAAAATATGCTTACTTGCTTGAATTTAAAACTTACTGTTTTGTTGTTATTGTCTGAGTAATCAACGGGTGATAGCAAGAATCCAAACTGGTTAAATAAATTATTACTGTTGTGAAGCAATAGGCACAGCCCTCACAATGAAGCAGTGACTTGAAATCAGCCCGTGAAATAGAGACCACCCTGTAGGTGTCACTGTGAAGCAGGTCACAATGTTATATTGCTGCCTTGTCCTTTTTGTGAGGTAAGTTAATAAATGGTATAAGATATACTAAGAATAAGATGTGCTAAAATGTTTAAAATATAAATAAGATTCTTTGATGGCTTTGGACAATTCTATCTAATAAATTAGCTATGCTGTTGATTTCTCACCTTGCTGGGACAGGCTGAAGGAATAAGAAAGGTAGATGAGAAGAAATGGAAAAGGTGTGAAAACATGGTGGATAACAGTGGAAAAAGGAAAATACATAAACCCCTCCCACTTATTCGATTATTTCCATCAAACTGCAGACCTAAAGAATATAGTTTAATAAATGCTTCCTAGATTATATAAAGGAAAACAAAGAACATCCTTCTAAAATGAAAAAAAAATATTAGATTAAAATCTTAATATAAATAAAAAAGCTTTTTCTGTCTTCCTCCTTTAGATTTGTGAAAGGGCAGTTGTTATGAAAAATAGAGCAACACTGACTCTTTTGTTATATTTTAAATTGATTATATTGAACTACATTTAATTTGCATATTTAAAACACTTTTGCTTATTACAATAATGAATAACAAGAGGCTGTGTAACATACTTCAATTATATCTTGTACAAGTAATTAAATCCAATCTGAGCATTTAAATTCAGATGAAAGCTATTTGATTTCAAAAGTAATCGTTAATCTGTCTGTCTGTCTGATAGTAACCTTTGCAACCCAATGTAAATTTTAGATAATGCTATTTTCTGAATTGTTTTCCAAATACCTTGTTCTCAGAGTACTCTTTTTCTTTGTAGCTAGTGTCTTCCCAAATTACCAAAAGAACATAAAATAAATAAGCATTTGTGCATCTTTAAGATGTTTAGACACAACCAGCTGTTCTATACTCTCAATGCTCACCCAAATGCAAACCTGAGGAATAGCATAAAAGGCAGCAGAACAAGCATGATTCTGTTCCAGATATAGTATTGATGCTATTTGTGATACATAAACTAAGACTATGTAAGGATATGGTAACTAAAGTCTAATTTCAGAAAGGTGTTATATGGTAAAGAGAAAATGAAGGAAATTGTTTTCATCCATTCCCCACCTCCTCTTTGATTAGAAAAGATTCATTTACTTTACTTTGTTCACTGGAACTTATATTCAAGTATAGAAACTACTGTGGCCTTTGTGGCCTAAAATGCTATACTACCCAAACAGTGGAAGCAGAATTTTAAAGTTACTTTAAGATTTTATAGGAACTCTAGTGGTGTGTATTTTACTGACAATCCAGTGAGAAAAATAACTCTTCTCTTAGTCCAGTGCTTCCATTTCAAATCTGAGTTTGCCAGACTGGAAAGTTTTTTTTCGACATGCTTTAGCAACTTGAGGGAAATTCTGATATAATTTCTTCATGCATGGTCAAATTAAGTTTGGGGTGGTTCTTCTCAAAAGGTGCATACAAGGTCAAGCCTGATGGTTGCTGACACGGAGAAGAAAATGTTGCTGTGGTCTTAACCTGTAAGAACTAGGTAGTCATCCAGCTTCTGCCAATGTCCTCTAATGATGCCCGGCTATTTCTGTATCTGTGGAGGCAGATATTAGTGATACCAGAAAGCACACTTCTTTACAGGCAGCTGCCCCTGGAAGACACATAGAGAAGCAAAATGAAAAGAGTCTGTGGATGAGTATGGAGCTTATCCTGGCAGCTAAGAGATAGCACACGAGCTGTTTGTTTCCTATTATGAAGTTTTCAAGTAATAAGTATTTTTTGGAAATAATCTAAAAGCCTTTTCTGAATGGTTGTGACATTTTCCATTGCAAGTTTTCCTATCTTCTTCATATGTAAGTTTGAACAGCTCAGAAAATTTTTCCCTTTGATTTGGTAAAGAACACACCTTTGTAGTTTGTTTCTTCTGTGGTGAACCTGAGTTAATCTTGTAAACCATTTTTTTGTAGTTTTTCTTTAGGGTTTGATGCAAATGATAAATAAGTAGCAGGTTTCCAATTGCACATATTAGATATGCTCTGGCATAATTGCATTAGCCTGGAAAATAATGCTATTAGCATTACATAATGTCAGTATGTTTAAGGAGTGTGGCTCCAAGCTCCCGTGATTTTTCATAATTAACGTTCTGCTAAAATAATTGTTACTGGTAGCAAATACTTCATTCTGCAAATGTTTCTCTATGTTGGTCAAAATGAACAGCTCATAAATAGAATGGCACATCACCATGAACCAGCTATAACCCAAGCTGTTGTGAGCTGTTTGCTGATGCTGCAGTGCCTGAAGGAGAATTAAGAATCTCTGACAACATTCTGCTTTGAGGACTTAAATACCAATTTTTCTCACAGAATGCCACTGGACCCTGACAGAGACTGTCATTCAATTCCTTGACCTCTTTGGAGAGTTAAGTCAGGACATAAATTTCAATGATGCCACCATTTCAATCTTTTCACCGACACTGAGAATCACCTCAGCTCTAAAACCCAGACTAAGGTCAAAAGAGAGGAAAACACTAAACTTTGTCTTTGAGCAGATCAGGTGTAATTCCCTGCAGCTACAATATCAATGATGATGCATTTTTGAGGAGGTTGCTATAGAACTGCTGTGTTCAGTATTCAGTTTTAGCTATATCTTGGGTCCTGTGACACCCTCTGTGCTCAATTCACCTCCACACCAGTCAGCTTTCCATAGAAATTTGAGCAAAAGAAAATAACAAACTAACAGTTGTCTCCTATGTTCACCCTTGGTCTGTGACTTGGTCTGTGGTTTTAAGACGAATTATTGAAATGTGATCGTGATCTACTTCCCCCTTTGCAGATCTTGCTCCAGAAGTGACAGATTGAAAACAGGGTCCTGCTCAGTCCTGAAGAGATGAAAAAAGACTAGACTCACTCATAACAGCTCACTGAAAGCCAATGCATTCTTGGTTCTTAACGTTTCTGAGAATTAAAAGACGGCAATGACAACATAGCATTTAATCCTTCATTAGGAAATATTGTTCTGGAGAAATATATTGAATTTCACTTCGCTGTTATTAGCATGAATCTCCAAAAAAACCAGACTTCTGTCTGAATTGTTAGTCATATTATTTTCATACAACATAGTAAATATCTGAAAAAGAGGTTTCATGAAAATCAGCAACAATAACAGATATATATTAAAAATATGTTTGTACAAAAAGAAAACAAACAAGCAAGGAAGCAAATATTAATAATTCAAGGGGTTAAAACAGAGATTTAAACCAGAATGAATGCTGACTGGACAAAAGGAATTCCCAAAGGTGACTTCTCACTTCTTTACAAAAAGCTTTCTTATTTCATTTATTTTGCTTTTAAGATGCATTAAAATGTTGACTTAGACTATGGGTTTGGCCTAGATTTTTTGAAGATGTAATATTACCTTTGAAATTCATAAGGAAACTAAAAGAAGACTGAGGCACAGCTGGTACTTTTTGGACAGAAAGAGAAATTTCAATGAGTATTTCAGAAACAGGATAATAATATGATATCCTCCTTATGAAATCCTTAACCACCATGAATTTAAACCACACATTAATTTACTCCATGTAAGCAAGCTATAAAAAAAAAAATCAGTTTCAGGAAAGAAAAAAATAAAAAAGCTTGTAAAACACAGGCATGAATTTATCCCTCTCTTATTCCATATTATATGTTGTTGTACCACAGGAAGTGGAGGGTTCTATCACTCACATTTCATCCACCTCCTGGATCTCAAGCATGATAATTTATTCTTGCTTTGTTTGTTTTTTTGGAACAAGAAGGTTTTCTCATTTAATTGCAATCAAGTCAAGTGCAATGACATATATACTTTATTAGTTATTTGGAACAACAGCCATCATGTTAAAAATTATATGTAATAGGTTTTTAATCCCATATGATATTTAAGACCACTTTTCAAACATCAGTATGCTACACTTGAAAATATAAAGGAATTTTTTGTCTCTTTGCAAATAGTGTTTTTTTCCACTCCTCCCTAGTCCTAAACTTAGGTTTAGGTTTAGGTGAAGCTAGGTAGAAGAATGATGTAACTCAATTTTAAACTTCCCAAATCAAGCAAGTTTATATTAGTAGAAACTCCACAATAGTCCCACTCCTATGTGGCCTGGTTAGGCCACACCTCGAGTATTGGTTAGGCCACACCTCGAGTATTGTGTCCAGTTCTGGGCACCTCAGCACAAGAGAGATATCGAGGTGCTGGAGCGAGTACAGAGGAGGGCAACAAAGCTGGTGAGAGGACTGGAAAACAAGGCTTATGAGGATCGATTGAGGGAGTTGGGGTTGTTTAGTCTGAGGAAGAGGAGGCTGAGGGGAGACCTCATCACTCTCTACAACTGCTTGAAAGGGCACTGTAGAGATATTGGTGCTGGTCTCTTCTCACGGGCAATGAGCGACAGGACAAGAGGGAATGGCTGCAAGCTGCAGCAGGGTAGGTTTAGGCTAGACATCAGGAAAAAATTTTTCAAGGAGAGAGTGGTCAGTCAGTGGAATCAGCTGCCCAGGGAGGTGGGGGAGTCACCCTCCCTGACTGTGTTTAAGAGCAGATTAGATGTGGTGTTGAGGGATCTGGTGTAGGGGAGAACTTGTAGAGTAGGGCTGATGGTTGGACTTGATGATCCCAGGGGTCTCTTCCAACCTAAATGATTCTATGATTCTATGATTCTATTTATGATTTTTAAAAATACATTAATTGTTACATAATATCTAAATATATTCCATGTGGGGTAATTATAAACAATCTCATGAAAAACCCATTAATACCTGGTTGTAACAAAAATGCTTAAAAACCCATCTAGCTAAATGAAGACTCAATCTACTTTTGGATACAGGTATGTCTAAGAATGATAAAAGTTGTCATTAGAAAATAGATAATTATTGCCTTTCACTCTGCTGTGTTGCAGATTGTTTTTTATTATTATTATTTTGACCAGACCTTGTAACATATTTTAAAGTTTTCCAGTCTTTTCAGAATTGACCACAAACTTTCAGCCAAAAAAGGCAGTTTCTGACTTTACCAGGGTTTAGAGTATTCTCTGAATTCTAACATTCTCCATAGTAAAAAGAGCACAGTCATAGCTGGCTAAAAATAAACTGTTAAAGGTAGTCATAAGTTTTTTAAAAAAGTGATGTTGGTTGTTAGAGAAGAGGTAATTAGAAACATGGCTAACTGTAAGTAAAACAGTTACCTATATTGACAAATATAGATTTCAAGCTAAAAGGGCTTGAAATGGAAAAAATATCCTATACTAGTGGAGGCTAGGGGGGGAGCAAGGGTCTGCATAAACACAAATTTCTGGTAGTCCAGTCTAAAAACTGCCATGGATTTTGTTGATCAGAATATAGAAACCTGTAAGTCAAACTAGAGCAATAAATTTTATCAAAGGAAATAGTTAAGGAACATTGACTTTTTGTTGCTTCACAAACTGTTCATGAGTGGCTTGGCATATTTGAGATTGTTTTCCTAATTATCTACTGAGTGATGCCAGCAGATAATTTCTAGCCATAAATCACTTGTAAGTAGCTCATTACAATTTACTGATAGCACCCAAGATGTGCTAGTTAATTTTTATTGGATATGTAGGACTGTTGGTGATTACAGGACTTGAGAACATCCCTATTTATCTGTATCTTTTCAAATGGGCAGAACATATCATGGTTGTTTTCCACTAGAAAAAAATAACCAAGGCTTTTACAAAAGCTAGAATAAAGTCATAATAAGCTGCCTAAAATTATGAAATAATTGAGATCTTTCTGTAGGGTAAGTCTAGCCTAACAACACACTCTGATTCAGTCTAGCAAAGTTTTATGGGAATGTGAAGGAATCTGTATGTTGATCCTCCATCTTTTATCTAGATAAAGTTTTATGTTTGGAAGAAGGCTTGGGGGGTTGAATCTGCAAACATTGCAGGTACTATTATTATCTTTATTATCATTATTGTTACATTATTATATTATTGGCTCAATGTCCAGTGGCGGCTGGTAACGAGTGGTACTCCTCAGGGCCAGTACTGAGACCAGTGTTACTTAACATCTGTGTCAGAGACATGGACAGTGGGATTGAGTGCACCCTCAGCAAGTTTGCTGATGACACCAAGCTCAGTGGTGCGCTGAACATGATGGAGGGAAGGGATGACATCTAGAGGGACCTGGACAGGCTTGAGAGTTGCGCTAGTGCAAATTGCATGAAGTTCAACCAAACCAAGTGCAGGGTCCTGTATCTGGGATGTGTCAATCCCAAGCACAAATACAGGTTGGGTGGAGAATGGCTGGAGAGCATCCCTGAGGAGAAGGACTTGGATGGTAAATGAGAAGCTCGACATGAGCCAGCAGTGTGCTCTAGCAGCCCAGAAAGCCAACTAGATGATCATGTAGGTCCTTTCCAACCTTGTGTTTCTATGATTCCTATGGAACTGTTGGAAGGGGTCCAGTGGAGGGCCACAAAGATGATCAGGGGTGGAGAACCTCTCCTGTGAAGACCGGCTCAGGGAGCTGAGCTTGTTCATCCTGGAGAAGAGAAGGCTCAGGGGAGAATTTATAGCAGCCTTACAGTATCTGAAGGGAGCCTACAGGAGAGCTGGAGCGGGACTCTTTGTCAGGAAGTGTAGTGACAAGACAAGGGGTAATGGCTTTAAATTAGAAGAGGGGTGATTTAGATTAGATAACAGAAAGAAATTCTTTACTGTGAGGGTGGTGAGGCACTGGAACAGGTTGCCCAAAGCTGTGGATGCTCCATTCCTGGAAGTGTTTAAGGCCAGGCTGGATGGGGCTTTGAGCAACCTGCCTTAGTGGGAGGAGTCCCTGCCCATGGCAGGGGGGTTGGAACTTGACAATCTTTAAAGTCCCTTCCAACTCTAACCATTAAATGATTCTATGATTCTATGACTATCAAAAAATTGAGATATACATCTGTATGAAACTTTGTGACCATGGCCTTTCAGAGTGATTCTGGGAGGTGCCATCTGCAAAGAATGTGGGAGCTTCAAGGAAGAATGGAGGTCTTTTTCACCTTCCCTCCCACTCCTCACATAAATTCAGATTGCTAGGGCAATCATCAGGACATTTTGGTCCTTGAATTTAAATTAACCATGGATCTTTTACATGGTTAAGTACTTCCACAAATATTTACATACTGGAGTATTTAAAAGGAGTTGACTTGTCCTCTGTTTTGGAACCCTTTTGACTGGTAATCAACCCATCTATTGCTCTTTACTGTGCACAGCTCCTTCCAACTCATACTTAGGCACTACCAAGGAAACTTTGTTGTTTCACTCTTGCAGTTCTGGATCTGTCCTCTGGTTCAGGCAGCATGGATGTGAGTCAGTGGCATTCTATGTTGCAATATGTATATACTCCATCTTCTCAAAAGCTAAATCAAAGATACAACGACTTGAATAAGTCTAAACTTGCCATTTCATAGGCAGCATTGTAATTATTATTGGTCTTTGATTTTACAATGTGTTTCTAAAGAAAAAAAAAAAAGAAAGTGGCTTTTTGACAGCATTAGTGCACCTTTGAAGAAAGCTCACAAAAAAAACAAGTGTTTTGGTGAAATTCAACAGAAAGGCATAAATAGAATAATGAAATGCCAGCATATTTGTACTCAGAAAAAGAGATAAAGTGTTACATACATCTAGAAAGTATTTTCAGATGGATCTGTAAATTTTCCCCACATTATTTACTGATATGACAATATTTTCTAGATTTTAAAGCAATATTTTAAGATTGATCAGTGTTAGTGAACAACGCCTAGAGAAACAGATAATAACAATGGATGGAGATATCTGTGAGTGTTCACATGATGTTAACTATTTCTATGTTCATGCTCGCATTTTTCTCTGTATTTCACTAACACAGAAAACAAATGAAATTTTAAAACTTAACAAAATATATTCAAAATTCCTCTACAAATTAGCAAACACCAAGAACTGTATCAGCAAGAGTTGTTAATGTATGCTGTTTAGAAAAAACAACATAAATGGATTAATAATTTAGAATTAATTCCCATTGATGATAAGAAAAGAAACAGCAGATTTTGTATTATTTTCTTAACTCCTGTGGCTGCTGTTGCATTTCTAAGAAAACTAAATTTGTTACTAAAACTCTTCTGTAGTTTTCCAGTGAATGGATCACAAACCTTGGTGTTTGTATGTCTTTAAGTTCAAAAAAGTGTCTGAAAGCTGAATATTCAGATGAATTCAAACAGGGAAAAAACAACAAAACAAAACAAAAAGCTTGAGGGATGAGAAGGTGTATGAGCCAAATCTAAAGTAAAGAATTTTATTAAATCTTGTGAGCCTGTGTAAAGCCATGATGAATATCAAGCAGCTCTAACACTCCCAACAACTTGCCTAAAAAGACTTGTCTTCTCTCCTTGTTTTGTGGCAAAAAAATTCACTTCACAGCTGTTGTCTATTACCTTGGAGACAATGCTAGCAGTTGGGACACAATAAACCCCTGATGATAAAGAGGGTAAGTGTTATCACATCTTACTACAATAGTGTGAATTGTCCAACTATAATAGAGCAAATGACCTGACAGCTCCTACCCACTGAGTATTACCACCCCTCACCACTTCACCAGCAGCAGACCAAGGGACAAGAAAATTCTCATTCTGCATACAGTGCCCCCTTAGGAAAAGCACAGTCCTTTTAATTTACTGGTGGCAGGGAGAGAACAGTTGTCAAAGTGCCTGGAAGCAAACCAGCAGACTGTTGACTTAATTATGCCAGACAACAGAGCCAACATTTTAAAGCTGTGAAAGATGGCGATTTTTCACACTTCACCTTCCCCCATTTTTCCCTGATAGCCAGACTTAACCAATTATATATTAAATATTAAATATAGAAAATATCCTTGTGTCTCTTCCAAGTGCAAAAAAAATTATCTGTCACAACTAGAGTTAAGTCACTAAATAGTCACTTTTATGTTAGGATTCAATATGAAGATATAGTGCTACTGATCAAACTATTATTTCATAATAAGTTTAAAGAAATAATGTACAATGTGGTATGCTTTTTCAGTCATAACCTCTGAATGTTACAGCAATTCAGCCACAGACCGATAGATGCTAAGTGGAAAATTAAATACTCACACATTTTGATCTCATACATCTATATTGTCCTGTCTTTTCCTTGCACTTATGTACATTTTCAACAGTGACTTTAATGTGTGCTCTTAAGTTTGCACATAAGGGTTGAGTGGTTCACCTTTTCCTCTGTAAATGGGCTATCTAAATTTTCAGATTTTACATGCCTTCTCCTCAAAAGGCTACGCTACCAGACCATACTTCAGATTTGTCTATACGTGGTCTGATTCATTTCAGTATTGTGTTTGAGGGACTAGAGCATTTATAAAACCCGTCAACTGAACTATAGTACACACCTATACTTTCCATCAGCATATCTTTTTTTTTTTTTTTTTACAAAAATATGTGTCAGTACCTTGGTGCTATAGATAGCACTGTAGGGAAAATGCAATTGGATACCAATCTTGTGACTTATTCTGGTTCCATAAATCTGCAGTAACCTGTACATAAATCGGTTTACGAGACATTTTGATCAGATATTTTGTTGATGAGCTTTATGTACTATTTATGTTATTTAAACTGTTTCATAATATTTTTACCACTTTTTTAAGTCTACTTTCAAATCAGATTTTTTGTGTAAACCATTGGGCCACCAATGGACAGTGCTGATTTCTAAACTCCTCTTCCTCCATTGATACAAATAGATCTTTATTTAAATTTGATTATTTCCAAGAATCTTGACTTTGTTAAAGTGGTTGACTTGCATTCAGAACACTTCCAACACAAATTAAGCTACCCAGACAAATAGGAGTTTGTTTTTTCAGGGCTTCTTCAGCTACCATCAGTATTGTGATACTCCGTAGTTTAAAATACATATTTAATGATTTCATATCCAGGTATAGGAACAGCAAAGGACTACTGGGTCAAAGAAGGAGGTTCTGACTGCCACTTGCCCTATTATGTTTCTGCTGATTCCAGCTAAAGCTGGAGGTAGATTTCATTTTGTTATATATCTTGTTCACCTTTGAAGCAAGAAACAAGTGGGCCACCAATGGACAGCATTTTCACTATGCTGAGTTGTGTTTATAAATAACCTCTTTCAGGCAAATCCTAACCCTGTGTTCTTGTTTCTAAAATAATGATACTTCTTAAATTTTTGCTCAGAGGTGGCACCTAAATCCACAACAGTCAAAATGCGGATGTCCTTATCAAAGTACAGTGAACAGGATTTATTCATGTCCAGTGGTGATGTTTTGATTAGGTCTATACGGAAAAAAAAAGACTTAAGATATCAATAGATTTTTAATTTACATTGGTTCGTAGATAGTGTTCACCTAAACCTGAGACAACTGAACTGTTCAAGTCTACATTGTAGTTGAAACATGTGATTCAGTGCTCTTTAGCACTGCTGTCTGAATTCTGCTCTCACCACCCAGTTTTAACTATTACTTTAGAAAGAATATTCTTGTATCTTTGTAGACTCTTGGTACCCTATTCTAACCATATTTCATTTTAAAATGGATAGGAAACTTGTTATGAAATATTTTAAGTACTGAATTGTACTGTGCTTTAAAGGGATCAATAACAGATTTAACTCTGCAAAATATCTGAAAGCAAATAAAATACTTCTATTGACTAGTGTTATTATTAATTCTCCTTGGGGAAGATATCTATCCTTGAATAAGTAGCTTTGATTTCTCCCAGAACACTATATTTTGTGTGACCCACCATGTGTTTAAAGCATCAGTGTCTGTTTCTATGGAATTTATTTCTCTGGTAGATCAAGCACAAAAATAAAGCTTAATTTAAATGTGTGGATCTGAAATCTAGAAAAATGCTGCATACAATATAAGGAAAACAAATGGGGAAAAAAATCTGAAAGACTAAGAACAGTTCTTGGAATAATAAAAAAAAAAAATATACAGAAACAATTTCTCCCAAAATCTTGGCAGCTTCTGAGAAACATTTGTAAACCCTCCACTTATATTGAAAAGTCCTGATTTATGCATATTTGTCATGAGTGTTGGTACTGTGTTTGTCTGGTATCTTTTTCTTTCAGAAAATTAAAACTGTAATTAACATTTACATGTTATTCTTTCAATGAAAGCTAAACGAGGGACAAAAAGACAAAGTTGTATGTCATAAATAAAATGCAACAGAATAGATTCCACTGCACACTGCCACCTCATTAATGGTCACATTAATGACATTAAAAAGATGTAGGAGTTAAATAGGAGAGCTTGACCATGTAATTTTCATTATTTATTTTTTTTCCTTGGAATTTCAAATTGCTATTGGGAATTTAAATGGTTAAATTAATTTAAGTTAATTTAAGTTGCAAAGTAGGTATGTTTATTCAGCACTGGGCAGCATGGGGGGTCTTCCCGCCACAAACGTGCTACCCCAAGTGCAGCAACTTGCCCTTCATTTGTACAGCAAAGATTCATATATTCATTACGCCTACACATACGCATAACCTGTCCCAGCTTCATATTAAAATTAGACCCCTCCCATCTACGCCTGTGTAGTGCCTCTTGGTAGTGGTCACTGAGGGTCATGAAGAGGAAGGACGTATGTCTTCTTCACAGCTCTGGCACAAGCCCAGTTCTTGTTTGTTCTCTTTCCTGGCCAGGATGGCAAGTGCAGCCAGATCCTCCTTATCAAACATACCTCCCTGTCTGCTCTCAAGGCTAGGGAGTTGGTTCTGCATCCTGGGATGTTCCCTCTGCTCCCCCCTGTCTCAAAGCTGTGGCTCATCCTTGACCTTCAGTTATTTTCCACTTCTGCTCAAGCAGCAGGCCTCTAACAGCTGCATACTCTTATCTAAAGAACCGTTTCTAAAAGACAGTCAAAGTTACTTCTGAAAGTTTTAAAAGCTTATATTTCTAAATTACTTCTAAAGGGTTATATTTTCTTATAAGTATAAGGTAAAATGTTACTTTAATTACTGTCCCCCTTTCAATAGGTATCAAGAAATGTAGTAAAATGTACTAAACTTTCAATAATTTAATAAGTTAAATTTAATAAAGACTGATATTTATATCTAATGAGACTATTCTGGGTAGCTCAAGAGTAGAAAGAAGACGGGAAAACCGTATATTTGAAAATAACTTTTATAAGTTAATTATATTTTGTGTATGGCTTGAGGTTCCTGGAAAACTGCAAGTGAATGTGAAAGCTAAATGCTAAGACATCTGTTAAGAGGCATGCTAGGTCTTTTTCTTGAAGGAGTAGCAATAGTGGATAACAAAAGGGTCTGAAGAAACACCATAAATAATTATATATCATAATTAAAATATGTGAAAAAAAGAATTCTTCCTGCTTGTGTGATTTTACCTGACATTTGTTTGAATCATATCTACGTTTTTAAAGAAATACCTTTTTTGGGGTTCACTGTTCGTTAATTTTACTTGATGTTTATGCTGTAACAGATACTTTTCTTCCCTTATTTCACCCTTCACATGATTTTACCAAGAAGAAAACTTTTCCAGTCAGTCACTTCGTGTTTTGTCAGCTCACATACAGATTATTACCATGTTATTCTGGTATCCTGTTGTAGCATGGGGCTGTAAGTAAGCATCAACCAGCACTTTCCTCTCCATGGTGGAACTCTTTCCCACACAAAGGTTTGGCACAGAGATTAGGCAACACCTAAATTTGTTTAACTATATTCTGAGGACTTGGAGAGATTTTACATGTTTTATAAAGTCGATACTGGCTGTCTGCACAGGAAGGACCTTCACAAGGAAACTATCTGACATCTGTGCTCCAGAAAATATAGCGCATCATTCAGGATGCTGTTTTTGCTCTTTAAAACATGTCATGTTTAATTGTTGTACATTTTCAAGTTTCTCTTTCCTGTTGCCTGTACTCAGGCAGCCTGAGAAAACCTGAGAACTAGGATGTTGATGCTCACAGTACCTGATAGAGTCTACAAGGCACAGGAAATAATGACTGTGTGTGCACAATTTTAAAATCTTTCCTTCTAGAAGTTAGCAATACAGGGTTGGGGAATAAGCTGAAAGCTAAGGGTTTAGAAATCAGTGAGGAGTACCTCTCTCAAGCTGAAGAAAATCCTCAAGGTGCAGGAGCAGGCTGCCTCTGTGTGCCGAAAGGCAAGGTGGCAGGGAAGAAGACCAGTCCACTGAACAGATTGCTTTGGTTGGCACTCAGGGGAAAAAGGAGAGTTTATGACTTTTGGAAGAAGGGGCATGAAACTCAGGAGTACTACAAAGATGTCATGAGGTTATACAGGGAGAAAATTAGAAGGGCCAAAGCCCAATTAGAACTTAATCTGGACACCACTGTAGAAAACAATAAAAAAAAGTTTATATCAATACTTTAGCAACAAAAGGGGAGCCAAGGAGAATTTTCATCCTCTATTGGATGCAGAGGGATACAAAGGATGATGGAAAAGCTGAGATACTTAATGCTTTCTTTGCTTTTAGTCTTTAGTGGTATGACCAGTTGTCCTCAGGGTACCCAACCCCTGAGCCTGAAGACAAGCACTGGGAGCAAAATGAAGCTCCCCATAATCTAAGGGGAAATGTTTAGTGACTTGCTATGGCACTTAGACATACAGAAGTTTATGGGGCCAGATGGGATCCACCAAAGAGTACTGAGGGGGCTGGCAGAAGTGCTCACCGTGCCACTTTCCATCATGTATCAGCAATCCTGGTTAACTGGGGAGGTCCTAGTAGACTGGAGGTTAGCAAATATGATGTCCATCTACAAGAAGGACCAGAAGGAGGATTTGGAGAACTACAAGCCAATCAGTCTGACCTCAGTGCTGGGGAAGGTTATAGAGCACCTTGAGTACAGACACACAGCATGTACAGGACAACTGGGTGATCATGTCCAGCTAGCATGGGTTCATGAAAGTAAGGTCCTGCTTCACTAACCTGTTGTCCTTCTATGACAAGTTGACCTACTCAGTGGATGAGGGAAAGGCTGTGGATATTGTCTACCTGGACTTTAGTAAAAACTTTGCCACTATTTCCCACAGCATTCTCCTGGAGAAAATGGAGGCCCATGGCTTGTGTGGTCATATTCTTTGCTGAGCAAAAAACTGGCTAGAGGGCCAGCCCTAAACAGCTGTGGTGAATGGAGTTAAATCCAGTTCTCGGCCAGTCACAAGTAGTATTCCTCAGGGTTCATTATTGTGACCAGTTCTGTTTAATGTCTTTATCATTGATTTGGATAAGGGGATTGAGTGCACCCTCAATAAGTTTGTAGACAAAACCAAGTTAGGTGGGAGTGTTGATCTGCTAAAGGGAAAGAAGGCTCTACAAAGGGATCTGGACTTGCTGGATTGATGGACCATGACTTCTCAGACCAGACATATGACCATAGTTTAACCTGCACTTAAGCCCCTTTTTCTTTGGCTGATCATTCCGCATGAGACAACATTCATTTTTTAGGAACAGCACTGGGACACCTTTCAGAGATCTGTGCATGTTCCCCAAATCTTTCTGAAGAGTGAACAAAAGGAGGCAAATTTCAGTCTGTCCAGTCCATACAGATTGACAGTTGCTACTATCTGCTTCCATTACAGCATTAAAAACACATACTAAGGACTCTAATAAAACTAAAAAGAATAATACTTTTAATTCCAAATATTCTGGCAGTCGAACAGAATGTAATTGCCCAATTATATAGTCTTCATAAATCTTACTTCTTTTATTTTTTTTCTTTTTCTGTTAAATATACTGGTAGTAAGTCTTGAGGGTTTTTATTCTCTTTTTTTTCAGTAATGGAAAAAAGGATTCTTGCTAGCTGTCAGATAAGCAGCAGAAGGTTTCCTGTTGTGCTGTTACAGCAAATTTATATCTTCTTTGTTAACTAAGACAAAATAAGCAGTTTTTTTGTAAAGGTAAAATGTTCACAACCACACTGTTAGTAGCAAACCTGAATCAGGTATATAATCAAGTAAACTGTTAATGTTTCCCAGTTTCCTTTGCCTTTTCTGATTCTGGCAGTTTGAGAATTTAGTAAGAGCTATAGAACTGAATATGGAACATGACATTCACAAGATGCACTCACAATGGAAATCCACTATATTTCACAATCTTAGAAATTATATAAAAGGGTTAAGAAGCTAGAAGAAACTTCATGTAACTTACACTGAGGTCCAAAGCAAGATCCATAATTCTGAATTTAAATCAGTATTTTCCCAGAGGATTCCTTTAACCAAAGTTCAAATGGTTGTGCCTCTATGTCCTGTGGGACCAATCAGACCACGCAGACACACTTTTCATTTATTTTGCTTAACATTCATTTTTATTAATGTTTTTGGAAATAAAATAAACAAAAGTACTATGCCAACTCTCCTAATCATTTTGCTAGTTATATGATATGTGATTTCTTTTTAATAGGTTCAGTTCCTAGCCATGTGTCTATACCAGACTTTCATTAAAAATAAGTACATTTCTACTTCATTCTATGTTGCCAGAATGCTTGAAAATATGACTTTTAAAAGATTAAAAAGACAAAATATCTTAACATCAAAACATCAAAACGACAACTATCTTAAATAAAAGATTCTACTTTTAGGAAGTAGAAGTA
>VZTM01016932.1:11572-25195 GCA_013400555.1 Jacana jacana
AATCTGTGACAGAAGTTTGCCACTGCTGAACTGAGCACACATGAAAATCCCATCCTTTGTGCTGAAAAGACACATTTGGCTTAGCAAGGCAACTTGGTAGCATTGAATGTCCATTTAATGCCTCTTCACCTGTGCTTTTAGTCAACTTAACACGGGCCCATTACCCTGATGGGGTTGGTCACATACTGAAACTGCACCATTGTGCTCTGCTTGTTGAAACCTTAATCCAATGTTTCTCTGCTTCTTATATTATTAATGTGAAACTAATATGAAAGCTAATGGGAATCTTGACATTTGCTCTTTGCATGTACACCTGTGCCTTTCAGTTATACGCTGCCATGAGGGAAAATGCACCATCGTTTGATGAAGGACAGAGCTGGGGAGGAGAGACGGATGATGGAATTGTGCATAATAAGGTACCATAAAAAGTAAATGATTATCAGAATTGTTTATCTGAATTTGCCATACACTGTGACAAGACAATTTAAATATACGACACAACAATTTTAAACTATTTATATATTCTGCTCAGTTATATAAAGCTGAATTTTCTAGGAAGTATAGTAGCATTTTGCCCAGGGAGGTGGTTGAGTTACCATCCCTAGAGGTATTTAAGAAACATGTAGATGTGGCACTTCAGGGCATGCTCTAGTGGCTGAGATGGGGCGGGGGGGGGTTCTGTGTATGGTTGGACTCAATTATTATCTCAGAGATCCGTTCCAACTCTGAAGATTCTGGGATTCTGTGATATAAAAAGCCTGAGCAGGCATCATGGCCAATCTATTGGTGAAGACTGGGTATTAAATTTAAGTACCTTATTCTCTTGAGTTGCTGGTCGTCTCTGCGGAGAAAGGGAGTCATTAAGCTGTTTGTTTATCCTCTCAGTAGGATCTCAGGTATAATTCTCTTTAGTCTTCTAAGGTTAGCAGCAATACAGTATAAAGAAAGTGATTTAATTATAAATGTGGTGGGTTCTGCCAATATCTACTCTGTTTACCGTTTAAAAATTGGTCATAAGGTTTAACTTCCTAGTCACAAAACAGGGTGACAATGTAATTGAGGCACTTAAAAATCCAGATGCTTGCTTTCTAATTTATCATAGATTATTAGTACTATTCAAATTTAACTCAGTTAACTCACACCAGATGTTTGAAAGGGGTTGTATGATGTGCCAGGCCATTTAATTAGAAAATTGCAAAATTAAATCAGAATTTTGGACTAAGGTTACAAACTTGACAGTTGACAAGTAAAAATGCTTTTAAACTAAATATGTGCTTGTACACCACCACACGTATATGTTGAAACAAAATTTACAAGACTGGTGTAATTGCTTCTGAAAGATCTGTAATTTAAACTGTCCAGTAAATTCTTTTGGGTTACCCTTCTTTAATTCTAGATCAGGTCTCTGACGTCTCCATAGCTGAAGTATAGTGGTGATATTTACCAGAGAAGTTTGTTAAACACACCTACAGTTTCCATAAATTACCCTGAGAGGCTCATATGATTCAAAAGAATACATTCTTAAATATTGTATCTACTATCCTTATAAGGTATCTCAGAAAAAATGTATCAAGTATTTCTAGACCTTTCTTAACATGAATTCTATATGCTGCCTCCTGCCTAGATATAAGCTGTTGACGTTCTATGTTTAAAGGCAGGAAACAATGTTGATTTCTACAGAAGTGCAGTCAAATCAGTGGAAGATATTTTTGGTGATGTTTCATTTCATTGGTTGAGTAGATCTATGCTGTCTGGATATTTTACAGCCAATTGAATTGTTGAAATTAAAACTTTTAAAATTGTTTTCAGCTTTTTCTGGACTACACTGTGAAGTGCTATGAGTACTTCATGAAAGGGGGTGATACATTTGAAGAACTGGATGCAGAAGTGCGGTCAAAATTAAGTATGTTTTCATGTTTTAATGAAATATTTAATTGTGTTATTGGTTTCTTTTCTCCTACCATCAGTTTTGCTCATTTTACAAGTGAAAGTGATCTGAGGTAAGGGAACCCAAAATTCCCAAGTACCTCTTGGTTACATTGACTTAATTCTCTTTTTTATGCATTGTTACTAGTACAGATGAGATGGGTCATGCTTTGCTATTAGCTGTCCCTGTGTAACCCTATTGTTTTCAATGGCTTTGTGACAGAAAAGCAATATACGGTTCTTCAGATGCAAATTCTATCTAAGCAGATGACTCTTGTTTCTGTCTGACAAAGTTAAGGATTAAAAAAAAAAAATTACCAGAGGATGCACATCTGATAAATAAGAAAGTTCAGGTTCTAAAAGCTCTGAACATGATTTGCTGGAGTTCCTAACTTTTGTGAAGGTTTCCATATATGATTCAGCATCCACCGGTGTTTGTCTTCAAAGAGATGGGAAATGGGGCTTTTTGACTCATTCATTTCATTACCTACAGAAATACATAAAGAGTATGAGAACAAGAAGGAAAAATAGTTCTTGCTTTCTGTGCTCTCCTATGAAAAGTCAGACTAAGGACACATCTGTTGCAAGCTGGTACCATCAGCTGGAGAGGAAGCATAAGCTACCAGATTTATAGATGTTACCAGCTGTTAGTGGATAAAAGTAATCCTGCCATTGTTTGGCAAAGCCTGAGGGAAGCAAGGGAAAAGATGGCTCAAGAAGCAAGGAAGTATATGGATGAGAAAGAAGTATACAAACAAGACTACCCTGTGAAGCTGGAACAGATGAAACTTACCTAACAACCGCTATCCTTTCTATGGTGGCTATATGAGAGTTTGGAAACCGACCTCACATGAGTGATGTTGCAGTCTTATGTGTTAGGTCGCCGTTCGATTTTTGGTCCTGGAGAGGGTTCCAGATGATTCTGGGGACACAATTAAGACACTAACGAGGTCAGATGCCGTTTACTATAGTTTTACTATTATTACCTAAAAATGACGCTAGATGGCGATAGAGAAAAGACAGACCTGGGAAGGGAGGCAAAGAGAAGCAGAATTTCGGAGAGCTGCAAATAATAGTATAGCACCACCACGGTCGGTTCACACGATGGCTCAATGATCCCCTGAAGTCAACCGTGTCCCATTGATCCATGATTCTAAGGCCTTTGCAATGGTAGAGGGTAGATGATGGTGAGGGGTCCCAGTTGCAGTGGGGTACAACAGTATAGTTCCTGCTAACTCATTGTTTGACCAAGCAAGGTGACAGTTACCTGTGCTCATCCAATCATTGTCCAACACTGTTGCTGCGAGCCCCCCCGTGCCTCTGCTGCAGAAGCAGTGCTGGGCCTTGCAAGGCAGGCAAGTTTTTGGGGTAGAGGGTATAGCTGTTTTGAGAACTGGGGACATACATTCTTTGTTTTCGGTACACTGGCGACAGAAGGGTTGCAGCAAGTAACTTTGAGACATCTTTCTATTGGGTTCTTCCATTATGACCTGGGGGCTGAAAAAGTAATTTCTAGTCATCTTTGCTTTGTTTTTTTTGTCAATTTACTTTGTAATGAAGGGATTTTTTAGCTGGTTCTTTTTTTGTTGGAGTGGACTTTTTTTTTATTTTTAGTTTAAAATGATTGTCCAGCTAATGAGCATTTACAGATTAAGTGATGATATTAAGTGAGATTATTATGTAACCCCCCACCATTCCCCCTTCTTTTTTTTATTTTCACTACAGAGGATTTATTTAATATAGATGAATTCCAGATAGAAGGTTTAGCAGCTGACAACAAAAGACTTCATGAAGAGATTGCAAGATTAGAAAAAGAAAAGGAAAGCGAGCCGGTTAGTCAATTGTGTCTATGCTTGTTTATATGGTAGAGTTGAATTTTCTAGTATTGTCCATTATTGTCATTATTAAACTAAGATACCAATGATATATTACAACAAATGAAAGTTATTTTCAGTGTTCTGTTAGGCCAGGTTATTACAGAATCCTGTACCATTTTAGTATGTGGTATTTAGTGTGGAGTTTTCAATCACTATTTCTTTGATAATGTGTAGGTATTTTCAGGTAATGAGATCTCACATTGACTGAAATAAAATACTTCTTAGGGGATGACAGCATGGGATTCATAGATAACAAAATACTTTCACTGAAATATATTGTTGTTTAAAGCAAAATCCCATCTTTTCCTCATCATGAGTTTAAAACCAGTTTAATGGGCATGCAGCTGGCAAATTCAAACTCCTGCCTGCTGCGTGAAATGTCCTGTTTGTATTCACAGCTTTCCCCACCCTTAGTTTTATCTGCCCTTTGGGTACTATTATACTTAAGTTATGAAATACCTGTAGCAAGAACTTTCTTAATAAAATGCCTAGTGCAAATCAAAGATTAAATGCTGAAATGCAGGATTAAGGCATAAAGCATCTTTTCGGCCTTTTTTTGTTAAAGATGCTTAACTTGATTCAGCTATCACAGGGATAAACATTTACTAAAGTTCTTTAATTTTATATTCATACTATTGAAATTGTCCAATTATTCTATTGTCTTGTCTTGTCTGGAAATTAAAATAATCATTTTAGATTAATATAATAATGCTTGTTATTTCCATGCATCTACTAGGATCGTAGAGTAACACTACGAAACCTGAAATCGTCTATTCAAGCAGATGTCCAGAAATTCCAGGCTTTCTTGACTAATCTGGAATCTCACATAGCCATCCTTGATCAAAAAATGGAAGGTCTTAATGAGGAAGTTGAGACAGCAGGTAAGAAGGTTTTGGTCACAAATGGGATAGTGAAACTAGAGATAGGTTTAAAAGAACTGTAATTCTCAGCCTCAGGGCAGAGTGAGATATTTAGTGTATGGTGATGCTACAAATAAACTTTCCAAAATAGATTGCTCACAAAGATGTTTTTGGGCTGATAGCTGTTTGTACACTAGAGTAATGAAATATAGATATTTTTTACTCAAAAAGACTGAGAGATTAGGTTTAACGATATAGGCTGGTATTTTACATCCATTTCACAAATGTTTTGTAAACTTAGAGATGGAAGCAGAAGCAATGAAGCAGGAGAATGCCCGGCTCCAGCATATCTTTGATAACCAAAAGTACTCGGTTGCGGACATTGAGAGAATAAATCATGAGAGAAATGAGTTGCAGCAAACCATTAACAAGCTGACTAAGGAAGTGGAAGCAGAAGAACATCAGCTGTGGAATGAAGAGCTAAAATATGCTAGGAATAAAGAGGCGGTATGTGAAAACCCTGCTGTGCTGAGAGGTGGCTATCAGTTTCCATCATGCAAACTTAAATTTGGGACTTGGACTATTGATAACTTCTTTCCTAAATAATCGAACAACAGCATAGATGTGTCTTAACAGGATAAAGTGACAAAAACGCCTTCTGTTTACGATCTGTCTGAAAAAATGTTTTTTTTTTCCCTATTTTCTCTTTTGAGCATAATAGAAATGAATTATTCTCAAGATTTTTTTTTCTACATGACAAGGGACATAGCTAGAATACTCACCACATCAAGAGCTTTGATAACATTAACTTGAAATTGCTTTGCTAACACAAGCAATTTCAGGTTAATGTTAAGACTTTACAGCGAGGAAGTAATGCAAAACTAGTGCTTTGAATCAATCTTTCTGCATGCGTTTAGGGCCAGATTGGTCCCTTATGTGGAAATTCTAACAGATTTTAAGGGCCAAATTCAATTCCTTCCCTCAAACTGAATGAAAAGATGTGGTCCTGTAAGTAGTGGGCTTTAAAAGTTTTCCTCAATGGAGAACTAAAAACAAACAAAAAATTTCAAATGTGTTTTGTATTTGGCAGAGTTACACTTTATCAAGCACTTGGTATTAAATTCCTCATACTATGTAAGTTTGAAGCACATAAACCAGGAAAAATATTTATCTTGGTTGCTGTTTGCATACAAGTGGCACTCATTAATCAGAAAATAGAGTATTTAATAAGTTTTGTCTAGAGGTATACTCAGGTTAAAGTTTGATATTAGGATATATGGGTATGTGGCAGTTCTTGTCAAAACCAATGAAAGGCGGCATGTCAACATGATGACTGATCATTGTGTTAGTTATTTTAATATTTTCAAGCATGGTTTTCTTGCCCTATCAAGTAATCCTTAAAAAATTGAGGCAGGAAAAAATATGGCAGATGTGTAGGGGAAACCAGAGGTGAAACCTGTCCCACTTATACACACTGAGAAACCTTGCAGAGCGAACTCTGAAAGAATCATAACAGCACTTAATCAAAACAGTGCAAACTGCTGAGCTATCAATACATACAGCTTTTGCATTCTGTGGCATGACTTGGACTTGTGTTTGTATGCAGCAACTCAGAAATCTCTTTAAAGTACTATATGAATACTTTTTCCCAAGATTTTCGCTTGTATTTCTTCTACAATTTTTGCCCTTTTCTTCTCTGAACAGATTGAAATGCAATTGGCAGAGTATCATAAGCTGGCTCGAAAGCTGAAACTAATTCCAGTAAGTGCTGAGAATTCCAAAGGCCACGACTTTGAGATTCAGTTTAATCCTGAGGCAGGACCAAATTGCCTAGTCAAATACAGGACTCAGATCAAGGTAAGCAGAGTCAACACCAAATGTTTCTGGTAGCACTCAAAAACAAAAAAAAAAACAAACCACCCATGTGTTTCTTTGAGAATGTTGAAAGGGTCTCTGTTAACCTCTCCATGAAACTTCATTGAAAAGCTTGTGTAATGTATTGCTGTAACTACATTATAGTATAGGAAGGAAAATTGGTATTGGAGAGTACAGCAGCCTAAATAAAAATGAGAGGGAGATATTCTGAGGTACGTCTTGGTTCAAACTATGATATTGCATTAGCCAGACCCTCTTGTGTTTTACAGGCTCCCCTTATGGAGATCATAAACCAAACTGAGGAAGAAATCAGGAATGCCACTCAACGGAAAATGACTTTGGAAGATACTTTGGAACAGGTGTGTTGATTAATGAAGAGTAGGTCTAAAAGTGTTATCTACTGGTCTCATTTGAAGCGTGGTGGGGTGGGTGATTTTTTGAGTTGATTTTGTTGTTGTTTTTTTTTTTATTGTGAGAATTAGTGTCTCCTTCTGCTGAAGTTATGTGTATTCACTGCATTGGAGATTATGCAGCTGACATATATTTGATCATAAACACTGGAAAGATTTGGTTTTAATAGGTTGCCCATTCTGGTCTGTTGTGTGCCTTCCTATCACAGGCAGGAAGATTTTTAGCAATATTGGGTTCAGGATGATTGGAAGCAGGAGAATTTTGTTTCCCCATTCTTCTTCCCCTACCTCAGTTCTTATTGCTAAGTGTCACACTACATGGTACGGAATATCTTTTTGGCCAATTTTGGTCAGCTGTCCTGGGCATGTGCCTTCCCAACCTCTTGCCCTACTCGGGGAGAGGCCACAGGAGGGAGGGGAAGCCTTGATGCTGTGCAAGCTGTACTCAGCAATAGTTGAAACACCAGTGTGTTACCAACTGTTTTAGCTACTTATCCAAGACAAAGCACCATACATACAGGCTGATACAAAGAAAGTTAACACCATCCCAGGCCAAACTTAAGTATTTCTAGGCTACCGTATGGTGTTTGTGACGGCATGGATTTATATGTTGGAATTCTGTTTGATTTCTATTTTGTTGGTCCTATGTTTTCATTCTAGGTTAATGAAAGGGTTAAAACCTATGTTTTCGTTCTAGGTTAATGTTATGGTAGTAGACAAGAAAAGCAGTGTGAAAACACTGAAAGAAGAAGCTGAAAAGCTGGATGATCTTTACCATCAGAAACTTAAGGTAGAACTTCTCATAGGTTGATGACAGTTTATCCTTAATCCTTGTATTTATACCTAAGTTTTTGATTTGTATTTTTGTTTGCTTGGACCTCTGCCCTGGCCTCCTTCCATTCTTCTTGCAGGATTCTCTCATTCTTTTCAGAAGTATTTGAGTGCTACCTAATTGAGTCAGTTTTCACTTTCTCATAAGAGAATCTGGCATCACACTTTGGCAGATCCTGCAAATCACGAGTTATTACATCCAGGAATAAAAGCAGAGTTAACAGTATCTGCCTTGTCTATTCAGTTTGTATGTAACAAATACAGTTTTAATAAATCACATTAAAAACTAAGGAAAACGTTATTTGACTGAAAATAGATTAAATGTTTTAATGATAGGACATTGTTTCTTTGGTTTTTATCCCCAGTGGGAGAGCAGTCCCTATCCTTTTCCTCACTTCTAGTTTAGCCACAAAACAGAACCCCTGGTTACAACTAAGTGGCTGCTTCAGAACTTCCCAACAACATGGTTTTGGTGCCCAGGAGAAAAATGCTTTTTGAACTAACCTAGTGTTTATTGTATCTGCTCTTTCAAATCCAAACAAATCCAAAACAAGGCAATTAATTTAGTTCATTGTTTTCAAAAACACCTGAAATTTAAATTTTGATCTATGATGTTGTATATCCTTTCCTCTTAAAGTAAGCTCATAAAATATCTAGTTGGAACTGAATGGTTATAAAAAGACATGTTCACGTAATTTCTCCTGTACTTTTTAAAATGCTAACCCCAAAGCTTCAGTATTAAAATTATTTTTGGAGGATGAATCAGTAATTTACCTAAAATTGCATGTTTAGTTGATGGTGGAATTTAGTTTAGTTTTTGTGCATTTAATTGTGCTAAGTATAGTGTCAACAGCATCATTCTCCTTGGAGAAATGATTACTTACGTTTTGTACTCATCTTTCAGACTTAAAAGGGAAAAACAGGTTTTCTACTCAAATGTGAGTTCATTTTTTTAACCTAGAAACATTTCATGATGTTCCATTTCTAAGCTATTTGGAGTATGTATGTAAATAACACATTTTGAGATGTGTTTGGAAAAAAAAAAACCAACTACCACACGGACCTTGAAATGCTGTTAGAGAAATAAAGAAGGTTAGGTTGGTTTGAGGTGGAAGACCAATATAGAAAATACCTGAAACTTTAGGTTTGGGAGCATGTCCTTGGAGTTTTTTAAGTTTGAAGTTACTTGTGTGAATTCTGAATTTGAGTATCAGGATGTAATCAGATAATATAAAGGAGAAAAAAAATCCTAATTATTCCTGAGTAATGCAATTTATTTCTGGGGTTTTTTTTCTTCTTTTCTTTACAGGAGGCAGAAGAGGAAGAGCAAAAATGTGCAAATGAACTGGAATTGTTAGAGAAGCATAAACAATTGCTTGAGAGTGGTGTCAATGAAGGTCTCAGTGAAGCTACAAATGAATTGCATGACCTTCAACGACAGTAAGGCCCGCTATTTCAAGTTGTTTGTGTAGTTTATTTTGTTTTTCCTCTGTTTTAAGGATAAAGATGTTTTGTTGAAAGCTAGTGTAAAATTCCTTGGTGAGCAAGTATCCATCTCAGTATATTAATTCCACAAATTCATAATTGAAAAATGTTTATCCTCAACACTTAATATTTTGCTAGAAAATTAAGTGTTAATACAGAGTTCTCTACTGTATCAGAACTCCTGTTTTCCTGTTTTCCATGTAATCTTTTTCATATATATGGTTTTGTTAAGGAAATTAGTTTGCTTACAAATTTATGTGACAACTACATTTTCCAGCTTAAGGTCTGGACAGACTATTCTTACTCTAAGGTACTTTGTTTCTTACCAGTTAGCAGAATATGATCCTTTTTTCTTCTACGTTATCAATTTAGAAATCTAAGGTAGTTCAAGTTAATAGCAAAAAACCTATGGCTAAACATGATGATATATCAGTCTTGGTAAAGTGATTGTTTTAGATGTCAGGAATTTTATAGTTATGGACGTGACTTTCTGAGTGTCTTTATTTTTTAGATACCAAGTTGTTCTGCAAACAACAACAGAAGAGAGCAGGAAAGCTGGTGATAATTTGAATCGTCTTTTAGAAGTGATTGCTACTCATGTAGTATCTATAGAGGTAAACTAAAACTTGATATTCAGAATTATATCTTTCTTGAGACACTGGCAACTGTGGTTAAGCACTGGAAATGGGAATTGGTACTTAGTCTTTCCAATAAAGCATCGGTTATTTAGAATCATGGAATCATTTAGGTTGGAAGAGACCCTTGGGATCATCGAGTCCAACTCAACTCCTTGTGTTGAGGTGCCCAGAACTGGACACAATACTCAAGGTGTGGCCTCACCAGTGCTGAGTACAGGGGGACAGTCACCTCCCTACTTCTGCTGGTGGTTGCTACACTGAGTCTGTAGAAACTAATTAAATAAATTTTATTAACAAATCCTTTGGTCTAAAACATCAGATTGTATTACTAAATTTCAGCAATAACATCTTGTCATGTTTAATCTGCTTCTGGTAGATGTCTTTCAGAGAAGTGTTCAACTGAAATCGTTTAACCTGTGCAATGATTCCTTCAAATGCTTTAGCAGAACCAATACCACAGAGACCGTGATACTTCTGATAAACTTGCTATAACTATTTTCCAGAAATATCTTGATGAACAGAATGTGAAAATTGACAGAGACTATGAAGAATTCATGTCTGAAGATCTACTGTCAACCTTGACCAAAATTCTAGACAGTTACAAAAAGAAGGCTGAAGGTCTGTAATTACCAAAAAGGTGAAGTTGAAAATTTTGCCTTTCTGAAGCTTTGGTATGGTGCCTTCTGAAAGGATGGGCGCTTCCTGTGTTTCGCAGTGAAACTGGTTTTAAGTGTAAGGAAATATTTATGAACCTCTTTTGTTTTATTGATACAAGTACATTAAAGAATTAATCTATTTTCATTATCTTAAGAAAAGCTTTGCTTACACTTGCTTGCAATTTATTATGCATGATTACAAACAAGACAACTTTGGAGCAAGTTAATTTCATTTTTTCTTTATAATTAAATCATTTGTACTCTTCCAGGAACATTAGTAAGACAAGAGTACAGTTAACCTGTTAAAATAACAAGTGATAGTGGACTTAAAGATGGAACCACAAGTGACAGCACAAATGCAGAGGGTGCTGACAACGTCAAATACTGATGCTTAAAAGTAACTAGTGGTTTTTGTAAACTTGTAAGATTGCTAACTGAAAGAAGAATGACACTTTCCTTTCCTGGAGTATTGTTTGTGCATTTCATAATATACATGTGTACTTAGCACACATGCATGACTTTACATCCTTCCTTTTAGTAGCAAACCAACTGTAAACATCTTTCAGTCTCCTCCTTGCTCAGTTATCTACCAAACTGCCCAGAGACTCCTCTTGCATGAGTAAGATTATTACTTTTTTATAACAGAAACCTCTTTGAAAAGATCAGTAGCCAGTAGAGGTTATACAGTAGACTTGTAAATAATCTAGAGAAATAAAGATAGTTTGAAAACCAAGTTCTGTCCCTTAATTGCTCATAGCCCTAGAGGAAGCCTCACTGTACTTGATTATGTGCGCCAGAGATAGCTCCAAGTAGGACAACATATGGATTCTGGCAATACAGCTAATCAGTTGTAGACTTGGCTAATGTTTGATACATCAAAATAGTCTAAAGTGAGTCTGCATTCTTCCTGTTAGACCACACTATTTGATTCTTGTCTTCCTCAGGAAAGTGTTGTATGGGGAGATCCAGTTCAAATACATTGAATAAAATGTAACACCTGTTTGTTCAGTGCTATGTGGAATTAATATCTTATCTACTCTGTATATACTTTTGTGTTAAATACTGATTTTTTTATTTTGTTTTTTTTTAACGTCTTGACCAGTTTAGTTTATGGTGGTATTTCCTTAGAAAAGCATTGCAAGTATTTGAGTGTTTTTAAGAGTTCAGTGATAAGTATCATTGATTCAAATATACAACAATAAACACAACTTTGCAGTCTGTTCAAAAGCTTTTAGCAGCTAATAGCTAAATGAAGTTGCTCCTTAATTCTACAATTACACACAATACTTGAATGAAACACAAATCTCTAGGATATAGAGCAAAACTTAAATGTGACTATCTGAACACAGACTGCAAATAAAAACTGAATTGTCCTTAATTCTAGGCTATTTTTGCAGTGCATAGATAAAACTCAGTTGTCCTTAACGTAGTGTGTGAGTCTTCTGGCTCTGGTATGAGTATTTTGGTTCAGATATTATGATGATGATGGCACTGTTTAAGCCTCTAACTTTCTGTTCTTTTGTTGTACTCCAGAAGTTTAATTTGACAGCTATAAAAGTTTTCTGACTGGAGAGTAGTATTTATGCTTTCTTCTGTTGTCCTCTTTCATTTTACCTTTGCAAATTCTTTTAATTCCTGTATTTTTAAGCCTAATCCTTATCAAATCTCAGTTCCTTCTCTCTGGAAACTTTTTTTTCTTTTGTGATCTTTTTAGTATTTTTGTTGTATAAAGCAACGTACTTCTAATAAAGCAAAACCATGAACTATACAGAATAATTGGGTTCCTTTGAAAATATGTGCTTATTTAAGGGTTGTGCTCTCTCTTGGCTGCCTGACACCTCTTTGTCTCTGCTTCTGTAACTGACTGTTCCTGTGTTTATTAGTATCTGCAGGTTCTTTGCCACCTGGATAAGTCACTTGAAGTGAGTAAATGAAAGCAAAATAAGTGTCACTTCCAAGGACTAATATTCACACAGTGATACTGGGTTAAAGAATCAAGGTCACAATGACTTTCCTTCATGTACTGGAAAATGCATTATTGTAAAATTAAAGCAGCCTGAGTAATAAAAAGTCCCCATTTGCAGTGTTGGCAACAACTTATTCCATCTCTGTCAGTTTAAACTGAATTGACATTAGAACCAGCTTAGGCTTTAACCTAAGTTCTGTAAAATACAATGGGTTTTTTATGTATTAATATAACAATAGATTAGTATTGGCCAAGGTTTATGAGGAAATATGTCTTCGCACCTTAAAATGGAGGTAATTTTTCAGTGCTTCTTGAACATGGTTCTTGGGTGATATTTGAAGTCAAGTGGTCAGGTTTTGGGGTTGTTTTTTTGTATTCTGGAATATGGCTTCTAAAGTTAGACAATAGTCATCCAAACATAATTATTGCTCTTGATTTTGGTCTTGTTTCTTTTTTACCAGAATGTAAAGGCTTAATCAGAATGTACTGCTGGCACCTGCACATTTCAGGAGTATGATTCATTTGTAAATTCTTTTGGTTTTTGTATGGATATAGTTCCCTCATGTATTTCTTGTGTATCTTTTGTACAGTTTACATGCCTTAAGTTTATGTATTTTTATCATCAGTAAAATTCCTTAAATCTGTTTCTCTGAAGGGTAGATTATTACTGCAAGTATAGAAACATGACATAAAAAGCACAATTAATTTGATTTTCCTGCAGCAACTAGGTAATTATCTTCAGCAGATACTAATTCCATGACTATCCTTGCTGTTAAATGTGCATTGTGTAGAGGAAGAACATGTTTCCTAGAAATTGCAAAGGAATAAAAATTGTCTTAACATTTTTAAAATTAGATGTTTTTTTTAAAACTCTAAGGAACTCTTGAGAACTGATTTATACACGTAGGTATCTCTTTGGCATTAATTTTCCCAACCAGCCTTTTGCTGTCTTAAGTATTAAAGGACTCTTTCTTTTACATGATCATTCATCTATTTTGGCCTGCACTTGGGCCACAACAAGCCCATGCATCGCTACAGGCTTGGGGAAGTGTGGCTGGAGAGCTGCCTGGCAGAAAAGGACCTGGGGGTGCTGGTCGAC
>VZTM01016932.1:36138-84295 GCA_013400555.1 Jacana jacana
GCTGCTCCTTCGGCCGGAGCAGCACTTGGCGGCGGGCGGGAAGGCAGCAGGGCGGCCCGGGAGCTCCCCCGCGCGGGGAAGCGGCGTCCTGGGGCGCGGTGCCTGTTTGTGCTCTCCGAGGTGGCGGCGGTAAGCGCCGGTCGCTTCCCGGCCTCCTGTACACGGATTACGGACGTCCTGTATAAACCGTCTCTCTGAAGCCGGATTAAATACTTTAATCGGCTGGTTCTTGGCTGTCTCGTGTATCCCTTCGGCTCTCTTTCCTTGCCGTTCCTTACGCAAAATAAGAACCGATCTTGAGATCTCTCGGAGATCTCAGAGATTCCTTTCTGCGTACAAGCTGTTCCCTTCAGTTTGCTCACGATACCGGTAGGCATCGCCCGTTCCTTGCCGTGGTTTCGCTTTCTCAGGAAGTAATAAATGCCATAAACCTGTTAGCCACCTGCGGGTGTTTTACATTGTGAAGCAGCACAGGGGAATCACTTGTGAATTGTGCACTAATTTAGTCTGATAAACCCTTCTGTCTTAATTTGTTTATCCAGTGGAATTTGCACTTTGTTCTCTAAGTTATAAACTCTATGAAGAAATTGCTTGATTTGTCCTATGTCTGGACAGTGTTTAACGTAACGGTTTCCTACTGCAATGGGAGCTTTGTGTTATCAGTGTCAGCAGGAATAGCTGTCACACATGGCTACCTGCTCCTTGCACAGTTCTACTTCAGTGTTCCAAATGGCATATTCGTGTTCTGTTAAAGGTGGTGAATCTGCATTACTACTTGAGGTGCTACTACTCAGCAGTAACTTGGCTATGGAGTGTTAGCACATGACTTGATCTGATCAGTGCCCCTAAAGTTAGAAGACTGGAAGAACAAGTAACTGGAATAAAGACATCGGCACACTAAATGCAGTGTAATATTCTGAGAAGTTAGGCAGTGGGTTGGGTTGGTGGCCTTCAAAGAAGAACTTCATCTTGAGGGAGCATCGTTGTAGGGTTCATATCTCCTTCATATGATATTTCTTCTAAGAGTTGTCTTAATGGATCCTATCTCAAACTGTAGCTAGCAGATGAATTGCAAGGATACTTTGTATATTCAGTATTTAGGGCAAATATGATGATGTTTAACCTGTCTTTTTTCTTAGCTTTTATACTTATGGGCTGAGGTTAGTTCTAATTTGCAACAAGGGAGTCTTTCTTTTCATGGCTTTTTTTCTATATGCCACACACTCCAGTGACTTCTTTTTCCATGAAGGTGTTCAGTAGTTTACAGTCCTTTTGGCATGTTTGCAGTCATACAAAAATGAGCCATCATCACAAGATGTGACAAATGTTGTCACAAGTGGCTTGTACAAACAGCCTCAGAGGTTTTTTATCTCAAAAATGTATTGATGTTGTGGAGTAAGTGATGCCATTGGGCACAATGCTCAGCTGTGCAATGTAGTGTGTGAGAAGTTCGGCGTGCAAAGCAGACCTTGGAGTGTATGGATTTGGTACCTGTGAAACTAAACGTCAAGTATCGTTTCTTCCCATGTCAACACCATGATTCTTATCAGTAGTCCTGGTGGCTGTTCTGAGGTGTTAAAGATGATAGTCAGTGCTCTGATAAACTTGTGCAGGAAGAACCTCCAGTGGTCCTTACCTTAGAGAAAGGCCTTCTCCAATAATGTGTTGACACAGAGATGCCTCAGTGACAGCTAATTCCAGTGCGGTGACACTTTGCACCTCAGAGATTTCATATCTCAAATGTAGGGATCTAACTGCCTCAGTGTGTTGCCATGCATTCAGATGTTTTGACATTACCAGTAAATGCTGATACTGTGCAAACTGGATGGGATGAGGTCCAGGAAGTTTAATGTCTCCCACACCAACAGTATATGGTTTTTTGTTGGCCTTCTAGAAGAGCATTCTGGCATCTCAGAGTCCCTGGGAGTTTTGTGCAGTATTTATTCTGATTTTAAGTTTGTTCAATAAGAGTACTTCTGCACTTACAAGATTGATTTAATCATTATTAATTATATTTTTTTGTATTGTAAAATCTATGTTCATTTACTTACTTTCCAAGATTCTGTACAATAAGGTATATTTAAACATGGGCATACACAAAATAAGTTTTTCCTTGTTTTTTAAAGAAACTGTTGGAGGTACTATAAGGCATGTGTAAGATGCAACAATATTGTGATTTTTTTTTCCAAAACTCATGTTGTATTTCAGGGTTCACTGAAATGCCTTTGTGCAGCATGTCCTTGTTACTGACATTTCAGTGGGCAGAAGGACGCAGTTTGCATACTTTTGGGAACTTAGATACTACCTTACTATGCATTGACTGATTTGGAAAGTTGGGTGGTTTTTTTTAAGTTCCTGCTCAAATTCGAGTGCTGGTGATAACATTCAGTATTATAACATTCAGAGTATCTGCATTTCTTAAGCATGTTGTCCAGGTACAACTTCCTAGATGTGATCAAGTATTTTTTGCTTTTGAAGAGTCCCATCCAAATTCTTGTTAATGAAAAAGGTGGTGCTACAAAGTATCTTCATGGTGGAGCTGTATGGAGTTGATTTTGGCTCATAGCTGCGCTCATTAATATGTAGGATTGTGCTTTCAGACACAATGGCTTGTGAAGATCTGGTGAAAGTATATTTGCCCAGACTCTAAATAAGTCTAATGACAGCATGCTCTTTCCATAAATTCTAGGGATTCCAGCTTCTTTCCACTTCTTGAATCTTGCAAATCTTGAAAAATTGTCTGAGTTAATTTGTTGTTCTGGACAAGATTTCATAGATTTATGTATGTGGCTTCCATAGAGAGCTTCTGCTGTGCAGTTTTCCCTCTCTTTCTCTAAGTTTCTCCTTCAAAATTATGATACAGATTTATTTTAAGATACCACATAAAAACTTCTACTACAGGCTCTTGTGATAGTTTGTAATGCTCTTAGTGTTTCTGTTGATCCACCTGTTCACTTCTTAAGATCTTTAATTGATAAGTTTTTGTACATATTTAGAAGTGTATCAATTGAACTTCTGACAGTACTGAAACTTTTAAGTGGGACAGAAGACAAGGCACTTCAGGCTTTGCAAATACGGTCTTCTGTAAATTGTTTTCTTAGAGGTAACTGTCAATAGAGGATCGTTGGAAAATGTTTCTGAACACTGGTGTTCACTGCTGGATTTTGTCTGTAGGCTATCACTGGTGACCATCTGCCCAGAAGATATAAGTTACTGGGTGTTCTGTACTGTACAACTCTTTGCTTTGAGCTCTGAGAAATGCTTAGAAATAATTTCTGTCTTCTTTGAATGCAAGTGCATTTCTGGATTTTTGGATACCCTTTCTGTTGGTGTTCAAAGATGATATATTTTTATGTTCTGACATTAGACAAGTTTGTTCGAATTATGATTAAAGATGACTACACTTGCTCTGTTATCATGAGTGATCCTCAGCGGGTTACTGAGACTAGCTGACCCAACAGTGGACTGGAAAAGTTTATCTGATTAGCATTCTTATGAGTTACACACAGCTGTAATCTGTTTATGTCTTTTTTTTAATTATTAATTTGTATGAATGGCCTTAATATTATCTAGTTATATGAATAATTGAGAGATCATACAAATATCTTGAGTATCCACTGGCAGTACTGAAAAACAGTTATTAGTTTGAAAATCTGTGATTTGAGAATAAAAATCCTTTTACTTAAATGTGTTTTGTAGTTTCATCCATTTGTTGATATAGACTTCTCTGTTTGGATTGATAATTCTTTTTAATGTGGTACATAGCGGGATAGCTAACTGGTAAATATATATCCTTCAGGTGATAAAATTGCAAATAGCCTGGGATGTTGTTAACCACATGAGAAGGATACAAAGCTCTCAGGAGTTTGGATGTGGCGGTTTAGGTTCATTTTTTTAGATTCCTAAACAAGTCCCCACAAAGGAGCCTCAGGACCACTGCAGAATACTCAGAATCTGTATTTCTATTTTTGTGCTAGGTAGCTGAGGTATGTACATACATTTGTGAAAATGAGTAGCCATATAGGACAGCACTGAAAATGTCCTTGCTAGACTTCTTCACAATTAACTGATAAGTTTCAAGTCCCCTTTAAGATGTTCACATTTGCAGTACAGATTTTTTTTACCCACAAAAGTATTTGTGGTCTAGGTGGCACATTGTGGAAGGTGGCTGTACAGTTATCTCTGTTATCCCTTGTTATCACCAAACTCTGAGACCAGTTCTTCACATCATTTTCATGTGTCTGCCTGCTGGGAATGGTTGCTGTAGGAGGAGATAAGCAACTTCTATAGCTATAAAATGCTCTATTATAGGAAACAGCTGTTTATGTTGTAATGATTTGGGTTGAAAGAGGTAAATTTCATCTCTAAAGACATTGTAGTTTTAATTTCGCTGTTTTACACCTGTCATATGTGAAACTATTCCATTTCTTTACTTTGCAAAGTCAGTCAGCACCAGCAATTATTATTTTACAGTAATAGTCTGTGGGGCCACTGGAAATGGACAGTGTGTTATTTCTCCTTCATGTACCACTTCAGACCTATCTGTGCTATTACAAGCTGTTATGGTATACAGGGAAAATTGAACATTTGGTTGCTTGAACATCTGCATTTCCAAGGCAAATGGTAAATTTAGAGGGGAAGTCTATGTTGACTTCATGTTAGTGTTCTAGTTGGCTTAGTAGCCAGGTAAGCCTCGCTGTACATATTCAGATCAAATAGCAGCAAAATTTGCTTTGGTGCTCATGTGCTAATATGGGAAAGAGAAAAGAAACTGAGGCCTATTTGAAGGACTCTTAGCTGCTGAGGAGTTGTCTTTGGTTTGTGGTCTTGTTTTTTGTTATGAGGTTGGGTTGTTTTAGTTCATAAAGAACACTTGTGATGGAAGCAGGTATGTAAATTGAACCTTGCTGCTTGTTTTGGATTTAAGGGTTAGATCACAATTCATTCACACTTCCATATCTTGTACCTGTATATAATTGTTCTGCTGAAAGCTTCTTGGGTATCTGGCATTCATTTGGCTGTTTCAAATTCTTACCTGTTAGCATTTTATTAATCTCGTGTCATAAACATTCACCAACAAATTGAGAGCTATTAGCTTTATTTATCACAAAACGTCAGCAGCGCTCCAGACTGAGCCTCCCATTTACAAAGAATGCATTGCTTTTGTTTTTATTATCATTATGCATCATTTCGTAAGTATAATGACTGTCGAGCAAAACAGGCTCGACTCAGGGAATTTTTCTTAATTTAACTTGCTGCAAAATAACACTAACTTTTGATTGGGGGGAGGGGCAGGGGGAAGGGAGGGAGGGCAATTAAACAAACACTTGGGGAAATATGCCCTTGTTCTCCCTATGCAGAATGCGTGGTCAGTCTGGATTCCTTTGGTGAGGCAGCATAAGAGGTCAGGGCCATGGGCAGGGTTTACCTTTGCTGCCACTCCTCTTCTATGCCCTTCACTGGTTTACTCTGCTCTGCTGGGTTGCCTACAGGCTACAGCCTTGTGGGACTAGGAGGATAAAGAAGGAAAATTCCCTGCCCTGACATGGATCCACCATGGGCCCCAGCATCTTTGGGGCCATCCCTGCGTAGGCATGTGTCTTTAGTGCTGTCCCTAGCGATGTCTCCTCTGTTGCTTCCCCAATATGATGGAGCAGAAGTACCACATGCCCTTCTGGTTGAAACTTTGATGTGCAGTGGGTTGTTTCCATGAGTTTGAGAGCCATCTGGCACTGGCTATGATTGGCTCAGGGTCTCCTTTTGTACTGGTCACCTGTACCACCCTCTGGCACCAAAACCCTGCAGTCTACACTCAGTACATTTACAAGCATGGCTTAGCAAACAATTTTAATGACTCTTAGTGATCAGGTTTGGTTGTTTTCCCAGTCTAGTCAAAATTTGGTTCATTGATATAATCTTCTATACTTCTCAGATGGCTTTTTTCTCTTTTGTGTGCAACTTTTCATCTTTGTAATGTTTGACTTTTTGCATGTAGCGATCATATGTAGCCAATAGTTCAGAAATCTTTGTCTCTTCACATACCTACCTCATCTTTTAGAGAACATAAAATTATTATTATTTTCTCCTAGATCGTGGATTAATTTGGAGCTTGTCTCTGTTTTTTTTCTCAAAATTTTTTCTTTTGTATCTGAAACATGGGAGCTTTCTGCTTAGATATTTTGGCACAGTAACTTCCAAACATGCTTTCACTGTGCATATGCAGAGGCATTTCTGAGTATAGCAATTCTGTTGTACTCTTTAAGATTTTGTTGGCATCAAAAGCTAGATCATGATTGTGCATCTGGACAATTTCCAAAAGAATAACCAACAGGCTTATAATCTGAGTGTACTGTAGGCTGTATCATGAATCCTTTTAAATCAAGAGCTGAGTGCATCTTCAGTGCTTATTTGAAAAAGGGCATGATGCTAGGCTAAAAGTGGCTCAGCAGTGCAACTGGTCTAGTAGGAAGAGACATTGGCTGGGATAACTAATAGTATAGGACAAAGGGAAGGAGGAGATAAACCAAATAGGAGTTATATACAAGTAAATATACAGATAAGAGGCTGAATATGAGCCAGCAGTGTGCCCAGGCGGCCAGGAAGGCCAATGGCATCCTGGCTTGCATAAAAAATAGTGTGACCAGCAGAAGTAGGGAGGTGATTCTCCCCCTGTACTCAGCACTGGTGAGGCCACACCTTGAGTATTATGTTCAGTTCTGGGCACCTCAGCACAAGAGAGATATCGAGGTGCTGGAGCAAGTACAGAGGAGGGCAACAAAGCTGGTGAGAGGCCTGGAGAATAAATCTTTCAAGGAAGGACTAAGGGAGCTGGGACTGTTTAGTTTGAGGAAGAGGAGGCTGAGGGGAGACCTCATCACTCTCTACAACTACTTGAAAGGGCATTGTAGAGAGATTGGTGCTGGTCTCTTCTCACGGGCAATTAGCGATAGAACGAGAGGGAATGGCTGCAAGCTGCAGCAGGGTAGGGTTAGGCTGGACATTAGGAAAAAAATCTTCACAGAAAGAGTGGTCAGGCGCTGGAACAGGCTGCCCAGGGAGGTGGGGGAGTCACCCTCCCTGACTGTGTTTAAGAGTAGATTAGATGTGGTGTTGAGGGATCTGGTGTAGGGGAGAACTTGTAGAGTAGGGCAGATGGTTGGACTTGATGATCCCAAGGGTCTCATCCAATCTGAATGATTCTATGATTCTAAATCTTTGAAACCAAAATTTTCTTAGCTGGCTAAGTTTATGAAGTGTGTAACCCCTCAAATTCCTGCATGTACAAGAAAAGCAGGTTATCTTGCAGTTTAGAACTGCCAAACTTGGTCCATGAACCTGCCTAGTAGCTTACCTCAAAATGACAGCCACTTGGAGTGAAGCAGAAAGGACCTACTGCCACTAGATAAAGTAATGCTGGGCTCACCCAGGAAACATGGGTGTAGCTCTGCCTGCCAGGCCCTTTGTAGTCAGCTTAGTTGAGGCTCACCATGGAAGGGGGGAGGACCAGAAGGAAGAGGCTGCCCCTGCTTGGTTTGCAGGCTGCTGTCTTGTGCACACAGTACTCATCCAAACCTCTTGATGCCTTAAACACTGGACTTTTCATAAGGTTTTGAGAGCAGAAGAGCTTTTGAGAAGTAGAGAAAACAGGAAAACTAAGTATACCTGGAGGGAAAAAATTATTATCTGTGTTTGTGAATTTAAAACTCTCCAGTTCAGTTATTCTATATTAACCATTAACCTTGAGTGGCACAGTTGGATGTTAGTTTTCTAGTAGGCATATTTTTTATTGTTTTGTTTTTCTTGCTGTAAGCAATTTTTTCTTCTGCACAGATTTGCCATGTGGAAATCTGTGTGATGTGAGAAGTTACGTTGAAGTGATGTGAACGTAGAAGAGCTAAAAAGTAATACTTACTCCAGAGTTTTAAGTATGAACGTCAGTTTCTTCACATCATCTCTATTTGTTTCAGCTGTACTAAGTGAAATGAGAGCAGATGTAGAGGAATATAAGCGTATGTAGAAAGCAGGATAAAAAGTCCAAAGCTACAGAAACCTATTCAAAAGTTGGGGACAGCAAAGTGACAAAGTTTGTTTAGCTTCAAAGAATATACTTCATTGTTTTAATGGTAAAGAATTTTATAAAAGAAACCTTGATTATTTTTTTAAAAGCTACGATAGAATTGAAGAACAAAGATGTCAATGTGTATCCAACATTAAGAAATATTGGTTGGTTTAATGTCTCAAAAGAGTGCAGTTAAATATGAGACACTCTAGCTCATGACTGTTGATGTTGTAGTTGTGCCATCTGAAGCAGAGCTGTTTCATCTTGTCCTCAGCCCTCAAGGTGGTTATCTCTAAGACAGTTCTTCCTCCTTAAAATTTCAGTTGCTTGCTAAAACATCTTTTAACTAGGTAGAAACCCAAACTGCTTGAGTACAGAAAGTTTGACTAAGTTGAGAAAGCAAATGAAGGTATGTTCTGGCATTAACCTCTGTTCTCAGTTAATGCAGGGAAAAATATTTGGTCACTTGTCAGTAGTTGGGGGCACAGTGAATAGAAGGATTGAGCTTTTTTGCCTTTTTTGTTTCTTTGTTTTTATTTATGTGAGTACTTATTTATTTATGGAGTACTTAGTTATTGTAACCAAATAACCTCCAATTTTTTTTAGGCATTTGGCATAGCTACTGATGAAAACTTTGTTATCACCACAACAAACAGGAAGGAAATTACAGAAGACAACTTCAGTAAGTATCTTAGGTGGCAAAATAAATGCACCCATTTCGTATATTGATCCATTGTAAAGACTGTATGATTGTTTATACTCTATGACATGCAATAATTAACTGGAAGTACAAATCTTACAGTAGTTTGCTAATAACTCTTACAAAATTACAAACAACTTTTTCACAACTCTTTGTTACTATGATGACAGTTATACAAGGTATGGTTTTACCATCCATTGCAAATCCTGTAAATGATAGGAAAAAATGGCACGTAAATATCTGTCACGTGAGAAAACTTGCGTTATTGAGCTTGGAAACATTAAAAGATTTAAAATTAAACATTGTTGCTAGGAGGCTGAGTGGTCAATGCCTAGAGGAATCACAGAGATTACCTTGAGGCCAAACCTGTTTTGAGAGAAGTTGATCGGTGCAGTGAATGCTCTTCAGTGTACTTTGTATTTCATCTTTACTGCAGGCGAACTTGTTCAAGATGGAGTTACTTTATATTTGCTACAGTCAGTTGATCAAATGCTGCTTTTGGCAACCAAGGAGCGAATTGATTTCCTGCCCCACTATGATACACTTGTTAAAAGTGGGATGTATGAGTACTATGCCAGTGAAGGACAAAATCCTTTGCGTAAGTACTTGCCAAAATAATCTTGTGTAAATGGTGTTTATATGAATAATGTGGTTATGAGCAATTTAACTTTTCTTTGAAGCTTGTGGTCTTAACTGTACAAGAAACATTAACTACATTCTTTATACAACTTCTTACATTACCATTTTGAGTCACTTTTAAACCAAGAATCCAGATTTACAGAGATACCTCCTCAAATACTTCAAGAACTTTGACTGTTTTAGAAGTAAAATTACTTTAGTCTTGATAATAATATTGCAGATGTCATCCAGACTGGTCAGCATTTATGGTATCACATTCTTGTCTAATATGCTGACTTTGAACTTGGTGACTGGTGTTTGAATGAGTTACTGTAGACTTTTGTCTGCTGTCCCATCTGTGGTTCTACAAGGCTTAACTTGCCAACAAGAACAAGTATTTCTTTAAAAGATGCTGCTTTAGTTTTTGTCTATCTGGTATATTAAATATGTAAACAGCTCTTAGTATTGTTTGATTGAAAAAACTAATTTCTGTTTATGGCTTCTTTGAAAATTCTGTCTGTGGTTATGATTACTTTAAGTACTGTACACGTTAGGTACAGCAGGCTCAAAATTGTAAAGGAAAAAATGTCCTATTTAGATAGGACATAAAAAAGACATTTTCCTGTGATGGGGGTGAGACACTGGAACAGGTTGCCCAGAGAAGTTGTGGATGAAACACATCCTCTCTGAGCTCTCTGAACTCTGGAACAGTTCAAGGCCAGGTTGGATGAGGCTTTGAGCAACCTTATCTAGTGGAAGGTGTGCCTGCCTGTGGCAGCATTGAACCTATTGGCACTGAAACTAGAGGATCTTTGAAAGTCCCTTCTGACCTAAGGCATTCTAGGATGCTGTCATCTCTTGTTCACATTTTCTGTGCCAGTCATGGAACTCAGGAGTTTATTTTTCCAGGCATGTACATACCGCTTAATTAAGACTGTTATTTTTACTTTTTGAACAAAACTAACAAGCCTGAGGTGCAGCAGTGTAAAGTAGCCTGACTGTTCCTTGTCTATTGTGTAGCTTCTTAATTGAATTTGATGCTGCTGCCTCCACCTCACCTCAAGACTTCTGTAAACAAAGGCTCATTGCTGTTTCATTTCCTTGTGACACTGAATTGATGGCATCTGACATTGTTGGAAATGAAGGCCTCTGTATGGTAATCATTACCTGCAGTAGCCATCCAAGAATGTTTCACAGAAAGAATGGGAAATCTTGGACACGTGGAACTATTATATGGCATCATAAAATAATTTAGGCCAGAAATGATCTCTGGAGATCTGGAGTCTCTGCTCAAGGCAAAGTCCAATTGAGTTTTGAATATATCCAAAGAGTAGAAATTCCACAATCTGATTATAAAATAAATACATCTTTGTCTAATGAATCTTCCACGTTCCAACTTTTGTTGGTTGCTTCCTCTTCTATCCTTGTATACCTCTGAGAAGAGTCTAGCTTCGTCTTTGTACCCAGCTGTCATTTAAGCCCAGCCAGCAACTAGGAGGATCACAACTGCTTATTCACACTCCCTCCACCTCACCCATCAGTAGGGTAGGGGTGAGGTGGGGAGAAAGAACAACTCATGATTGAGATAAAGATAATTTAATATAACAGTAACAGATAAGAGAAAAAACCCCACAATAATGGTAAAAGAATATAGGCAATAAAGTCATACAACACAAGTTGCTCTCACCACCTGATAATTGGTTCCCCAGCTCGTCTCCAGCGGTGATCATGGGTTCCTGCCGCCTGCCCAAACCCCATTTATACACTGAGCATTATGTCTGTGGTGTGGAACAATCCTTTGGCCAGCTTGTCCTGTCTGCTCTCCCTCTCAGCTTCTATGGAAAGCTAAAAAAGTCCTTGACTAACATCATTTAGCAACAACTAAAACAATATGTGTTATCAGCATTATTTTCATACTAAATTGAAAACACAGCAGCTGCTAGAAAGAAAATTACGTCTATCCCAGCTGAAACATGGACACCTCCTAGCAATTAGACAGCTGTTAGCCTTGTCAAGTCTGAACAATCCCAGTTCCCTCAGCAGCCTCTCCTAGCATGTCAGGTGCTCAGGCCCTCTGATTGCCTGGAGGACTTCTGAATTCACTTCAGTATTTCAGTGTCTTTTTTAAGAGAAGCCTAAAGCTGGACACAGCACTCAGAATGCATTCTCATGAGGAATGGATAGAGAAAAATCACTTCCCTTGACTGGTCAGCACTTGGTCAGTATCTCTTTGTTCCTTCTGGGTAGTCCATCTCCTCTTCAGCCTTATTCATAGGTCCTGTCAGCATTTGAACTGGTTCAGGAGTCTTAATCATCAATCCTGGCCTTATGCCACACATTCTTGAGTTTCTGCGCATTGGAGTCAGGTGCTCTTATTGGCTAAGGAGTTAGTCCTTGGAGATCAACCAGCTGCTTGTGAGCTATCCAGTGCAACTGTTAAAAGTGCTTACCAAAGGCAAGAAGTAACACAGGAACAAAGTACCAAAGGGGTGTGAAGTAAAAGGAAAGCCACAAAGGTGTGATCGATAGGGATTAATGGATACATTAGTATGGGCTGTGTCTGTCAAACCTACATTTTGTTTTCTTTATATGTCAAAGCTTTTTTTTCTTCCCTCCACTTTTCATGACAGTCAGATTGTTGATTGCATAGCAAAGTGTTGTCAATAGCGGGGCTGTTCACTTGGAGAATGTAAATGCATGAAGCTGGCAGATACTATACCTCATCATTGTATTTGTGTCATGGTGATAGATCTTCAAGCTGAACAGTAGTAGTTCTTTCTACTGAAAATGAAATACCATGATACCCATAGCTCATGTGTCCTGTTGCAGTGAAATGCACTGTGGCTTACTGGGAAGTACATGTTATGGATGCTGAAGCCATGCTGAATTAGTTGGTTAGTATCTTATCATAGGCTGCTTACATCTTTAGATGTTTGGGGGATGTTTAGATGTTTTTGTTCATTTTACCTGTCAGATTTTTTTTTAATTGGTGTTTTGTACTGTTTCTTCTTTTACTCTCAATTAAAAAGGAAAAAGTGCTTGAGCATGAGGGTATAAATAGGAAATAATACCAAAACAGATGCAGTCCATGCACTGGGACAGAAAAATAACGAAGAAACAAAACCTGATAGTTCTGCAGCATGTGAAAATTACATGAGATGTTGAGTGCAATGGTGTGGACACAGGAACTTCTGTTATTTGATGTTCAGCTGCCAAACCATTCGTCTTTCCCATTATATATGTATAAAAAAATATATATATTTATATAAATGTAACATTGCTAGATTAGGAGTTAATACTATTTTATGCCAATACCAGCACAACAAAACTTGTGGGACAAGAAGAAGATGAAAAGTGGAATTTGGGAGCAAGAGCCTATACTGCAAGAGTGGAGAGATGAAGGGTGGACAAATGGGGAAATACAATTTTAATAGGGTTATTTTTCTTCAATTTCTTTAGCATTTGCCCTTGCTGAGTTGATTGACAATTCTCTGTCGGCTACATCCCGAAATACTGATATCCGGCGCATACAGATAAAATTGGTAAGACAGAAATTTTCCCCTCTTTCAAGTGTAGTTCGCATTGTTGTTTTTTCCCTGGTGCTCCTTGTTTGGTTTGCCTTTTGTTTTTTTCCCCAAACAGTTATTTGATGACTCCCAAGGAAAGCCAGCCGTGGCTGTCATCGATAATGGAAGAGGAATGACTTCTAAACAACTTAACAACTGGGCTGTATATAGATTGTCAAAGTTCACAAGACAGGATGACTTTGAGAGGTTAGAAAGTTTTAATAATTTTTATGGCAGTTAGCAAATTCTTTGAAGGTTCATGGAATATCATATCAAGACATATGTCTATGCCAACACTTAGCTAAAACCAGTCATTCTGTTATTGCATATAAATACATTTTTTATAGGTAGGAAACAGAAAAGCTTCATAACGCATAATTGGTCTTTTAATATTATGATACTGTGATAACTTTTGTGGCCTTTTCTAAGCTGTCTTTGACTTGCCTACATAGAGTAAGGGGTGCATAAAAAATTATTCTGGTCCATCTAGTGATTTGTAAAGAAATTCACTGCTTTTTTGAAATTGCTGTAGGTGAATTTAATAACAGTAGAAATTTATAGTATTTTTAAGCTACAGGTTTATGTTGTGGGTTGATACCGTTCAATGGGAGGATAGCTGTAAATTATACCAGGATAGCTATCCGCACCTTGTATTCATTTGGGACTGCTATGATTTAAAACTAGATGCTTGTCCTGCTATTTGCTTAAACTATGTGAGACTGGTCATCCTTCAAAGCTGACTTGAAAGATGTGGAATTTCATTACTGATGGCATATGTAGTCTCTCTAAGACTGGCATAGTTTCTTGCCATTATTTCCCATTTTAACTGAAAAGTATTTCTATGAAAGGATTATGTCAGAAAGATCAGGCTTGCTTTGTAATCCATTTTCATTTGCAGCAGCTTCACAGTAAATATCTTGCCATGGTCAAAGGGAGAACATCGAGGGTTTTGCCTTATACCTTCTACCATCAAAACTGTGTATAATTGCTGTTACTGCAGTACCTGTCGCACAGACCTATTGGCTATGTCCCTGTGGCAGAGTTAACAATGGAAAAAAGTTTTCAGGGTAATAATTTCTTTTTCTATTGGATTCTCCCTGCAAACTAGTGTCATCTCTTTCATCTGAACTTCAGTGTAAAAAGATTGTTCATAGATAGTTGTAAGCACAAGAGCTACTCATAGAATCATAGAATCATTTAGGTTGGAAGAGATCCTCAGGATCATCGAGTCCAACCATCAGCCCTACTGTACAAAGTTCTCCCCTACACCATATCCCTCAACACCACATCTAATCTACTCTTAAATGCAGTCAGGAATGGCAACTCCACCACCTCCCTGGGCAGCCTGTTCCAGCGCCTGACCACTCTTTCTGTGAAGATTTTTTTCCTAATGTGAAGCCTAAACCTGCCCTGCTGCAGCTTGAAGCCATTCCCTCTCAGTCTATCACTAATTACCCATGAGAAGAGACCAGCACCAACCTCTCTACAATGCCCTTTCAAGTAGTTGTAGAGAGTGATAAGGTCTCCCCTCAGCCTCCTCTTCCTCAAACTAAACAGTCCCAGCTCCCTCAATTGCTCCTCCTAAGATTTATTCTCCAGGCCTCTCACCAGTTTCGTTGCCCTCCTCTGTAATCGCTCCAGCACCTCGATATCTCTCTTGTGCTGAGGTGCCCAGAACTGGACACAATACTCAAGGTGTGGCCTCACCAGTGCTGAGTACAGGGGGACAATCACCTCCCTACTTCTGCTGGTTACGCTATTTCTTATACAATCCAGAATGCCATCAGCTTTCCTGGCCACCTGGGCACACTGCTGGCTCATATTCAGTTGCTTGTTGACCAGCACCCCCAGGTCCTTTTCTGCCAGGCAGCTCTCCAGCCACACTTCCCCAAGTCTGTAGTGATGCATGGGGTTGTTGTGGCCCAAGTGCAGGACCTGGCACTTGGCCTCGTTGAAGGCCATGCCATTAACATTGGCCCATCGATACTCATATGAAAAAGTTTAATTTGTATGACTTTATAAGATTTGGTTTGCTAGAAGGGATGCAAGTGTCTTATGAGATAACTTAGAAGAAGAGTGACTCTGTCATCATCCTTTTTAAAATTATACATAAAGAATTTTAGGCACATACATTTCCATGTTGCAATTACAATAGGTCTTAAGTGAAGGATTTTGAACAAAGTGATTGCAGTAAGAATTTGATGCAATTTGGTCTGTTTAGATTAGAAAGTTCTTATTATTGTTTTAAATGTCATTTGTCATGAGAAAATTTATTAAAGCCACTTTTATTCTCAGTGATCATTCAGGATATGTACGCCCTTTGCCAGTGCCTCGTAGTTTAAATAGTGATATCTCATATTTTGGAGTTGGAGGCAAACAAGCAGTGTTCTTCGTTGGACAGTCTGCCAGAGTAAGTAAATGTCAATCTTTAACTTAATTTCAAAAGGTTTTTACATAAGCAGGTTGTTGTTATCCTAACTTTTTTATTATGTTTGTTTTAAATCTTATTGTGACTTTTAAATACAGATGATAAGCAAACCTGCAGATTCTCAGGATGTTCATGAACTTGTCCTTTCTAAAGAGGATTTTGAAAAGAAGGAGAAAAACAGAGAATCAATATATAGTGGATACATCCGAAACAGAAAGGTAAATAGTCTTAACGCTTTCCTCTTTTTAATGATGAATATTTTAAATCTTTTTATAAGAGGTCCATTTTCTGATGTAGTAAGGAATAAATTAGGGAAACAAACAGTTCTTATGTAGAAGAGCTAACCTGCATATGGGAGAAAAGTCAAGCCAGATCAACAAAACTCAGTGGTTTCACAATTCCCCACTAATTTTGTAAAGGAAATTAACAGTTTAGTTAAACTAAGAACAGTCCTGATATTTTTAATGAAGAAGTGAAGCTTAAGCAAAAAGCTGTAAGGCAGGGAGGAAGACCAAAAAGAACCTGTTCTTTGGACATTTTTGAGCAAGGGGATAAAGACAGAGGTATTGCTAAGGGTGCCGATGTGAGCATAAGTGGGTGCTGTATATGACAAAGTAATCAGACCTGGATTATAGCAAATGCCTTGAGGATTGGGTCATCATTCTTGGCATTCTGTATGAGTTTGAAAGGAACAGAAGGTGAATAAAGATTTTATGATGCCAATCTTGCGTCAGTGAAGTACAACAGAAATGTCAGAATGTACAAGTTTTATTTTTAATCTGCATGCAATGTAAATGAAAAGGTAGAGTCACTAAAACAGAAATTGAAAATAAAAGCAAACAAAATCTATCTTTTGTAGAGAGCAGAAATACTTTCCTTCCTCATTTGATGTTAAACAGGGAGGGTGGGAGATAGAAAAGTAGAAAATAAGCTAATAGACATTAGCTCATTAGTTGCAGGAAACCAGCAGAATGAGATGTATAGACACTACTAAACAGTTCAAGAAGGTGTTACAATCAACTGTTTGAAAAGTTGGGGTGATAATATAAAATGAAAGGTGATGTAGTTTAAAAAAATTTTGCAAGTAAATTTCTGCTAGAGGTAAAAGTAATTTGTAAATACCCATGAGGGGAGAGATGCTGTGAAGCACTCAAGTGATAAAAGAATAACTGAACAACTGTGGAGATGATAAAAGACAGAAAACTCAAGTCTAAGAAATTTTTACAAATGAGTGAAATAGCTAGGCCAGTTTGTCATACTGGTGTCAAATTAAAAGTGTGAATTTTTCTCTTGAATGTCTTGAAAAATAGGTAGGAGATGTGTCCTTTCACCAACTCAGAGATGTTTCCTTTTTGTCTGTTTTACTACAAAACAAGACATGAAGCTGCATTTACTACAGCGTGGAAAAGCATATCTTTCTCAGTTCTACCAACTGTTTGCTATAAAGTTCTCAATCTTTGTATTAGAACTGCTGTCTTTTGGATGCACAAAATGTAAAGGATTACCTGCTGGTCCGGTATGAAATCTGTCATCAACCATTGTGTTTCTGTGCAGCTTAGAAACCTCCTGTCATAATAGTAAAGTGCATCCATCCAGGAAAAGACAAGCAGTACTTGCTGGAAATCAGGAATTTCTTTTTCTGTAAGACTAATGGATATTTCAGCTGAACCTGAGGATTTGTCATTTCTCCTTGACAGCACAAGCGTGTTTCTCCCATTTCAGTTTCCTTTATGGAAAACAGCCTATCCATTTAAAAGCAAAGAATTTTTTTTTTCTGGCTTGGTTTTCTTAAAAAAGACTTAGGTCTTTTTCACATATTAGTTCTGTTTGGTGGATGAGAACATGGATATCATACAGTATTACATCAAACATGATTAAATACGTTTCTAGATTGAACGCTTCAAATGCTGTGTTGAAAATGAGTTGAAAATGAACTGGATCAGGGATGTCAAGTTCTCAGTTGTTGACTTCAGTTTGGAAGATTTTATTTTATGTGTTAATCCATTATAATTGTTAGCATTGTGTGTTCTGTATTATTTTCCTTTCTGTTTTTTAATCCCTTTTGAAAGCTGACGTTGGTTCAGAAATTCAGATTACATTCCTGCTTTTATTATTTTACTCTTTTTGTAGCCATCTGACTCTACTCACATCACAAGTGATGATGAAAGATTTCTTCATAATCTAATATTAGAAGAAAGGAATAAAGAGAGTTTCACAGCAGTTATCATTACAGGTGTACAACCAGGTCATATGCAGTACTTGAAAAACTACTTTCATCTGTGGACAAGGCAGCTGGCGTAAGTTTATGATGTAAAAGTTTTGATTTAAAAACGGGCTACTAACAAAGTCAGATAATTATGAATTACTTCCTTGTGGTACTTAGTCATTGGCTTTATTCCTGTTAAGGCTGTTGATATAGATCTTCCTGATGCCACAATTAGTTTTCCTAGTTACTTGATTTTTGCAGAAAGTAGAACAACTGGATGGGCCCCCCCATTCAAAGAAAGATCTTTACAGGTATCAGTTTCAATGTGACTTGATAAATGATACATAATTACCCAATCTCATTATTAATAACCAAATGCTTTTAATAGTTATATTGTTAATTACTTTATAAGTTACTTTTCTCACAGCTGTGCTCCTAACCTTGTATTGAGCTTTGTGTGTATGGTTTGGGTTTTTTGCTTTTGTTTTTGGGACGTTTGTTGGGGTTTTGTTGTGCGACAACAACAACAAAAAAAAAGCTGTTGCTTTGTCCCAGTTTACAAGGTAAAACAATATATGACTTATGATACTGTGAACTCAGTACTAAAGTAGTGTAGATAGATAATAGTTAGTATGAGGATTAGATAGTACCTTATATAGAAGAGCATTCATTGTTGCACCTAAGAACTTGGGCCTGAAACCATTTTTTAACCTTATTAAAATGTAGGGGTACATCTACATTGACAAATAACTTGGGTCCCTTGTTAGCTTCTAGGTGCTCTAGTGAACACTCACACTTAGGTGTGTGTTAGTTCATTCCAGTAATTTCTTGAAGTGAAAGAACTGCCTCCATTTGAGATGAAACCCAGGTGCAATTATTCAAGTATATGCCCTGTAACTATTACAGTAGAACCAAACAGATTTAACTTCACAGTGCTACACAGTCCTACATCATCGTTTCAGCTGAAATGGCCTTTTCCCCTTCAAAAACCTCCTTATAGCCTTCTGCTATGTCTTTTGCCACATATGCATATCATCAGTTCCATTCTACGTTAATGGGCTACAGCACAGCCCTTATTGTTTTGGATGTTTTGAAGTGGAGGGAGGGGACATGAACTCGCAAAACAATTGTGTCTTAAGGCCATAAGAGCATCTTTTGAAGTGTGGAAGAAATGCAAACAAAACGATAAGCAGTTTGGACATACCAGTCTGCTCTAAAGTCCTGAGCAATGAGGCCATGAAGAGTTTTTGTCTGGGAACAAGATTTCTACGTACAGGTGCATTTAACTTCCTTCATGCCTTTGGTCCCATTGACATGTATAATCTCATTTTTCAGCAAACCACCACCCTGAGATTTAAGGACTCAATCTTTGAAGAATTAGGTAGATTGCTGAAAAGTTGAAGTATAATGGAATTACTTTCCTCAGATTTATCAAATTGCGTAGTTCTATGAAAATAATTAATCTATCTGATGGTGTGGATTTTTGGAGTCTCTTAAGTAAACCCAAGTGCCATTAGAAAATAACGCTTACAAATAAAAAGAAGTACTTCTAATAAGCAGATCATGTACGTGACTGCTGCCTATACTCATATAAGGTATCTTTCCTTTTTTGTAAATAACTTAAGGATAGTGATTGTTTGTTAAATGTTTCTTTTACTATTGGATCAATACAAAACTGTTATCAGAAACAGTGTGTGGGAAGCTTTTTGGTTCTAGTCTGTTTAATCTCCAGAGTGCAGAATGAATTACAGTTTTATTAGTTTGCACTGTGATGTAAATGATCTGTAACCATCTGTAAGAATCAGAATTATTTGCCAGTTTGTAATCTCTTGTAACAATTATATCAAAAAATTGATTCTAATAGATTGTGCATGAAGGAGATGAGAGTTGAAAGGAGTGGAGTTATTCACTCCCTTTAGTAAATCTTCTCTACCAGAGATACCTATTGTCATGGAGTTGATTTATAACAACACAGTGAACCAGTTGTATTTTAATTTAAAAATGAGGTTGTTTAGAGTATTCAAAATTATATTGTACAATTTTTAAATTTCCCTTTCTGAGATTTATTATTAATTTTAAATGTATTTCAGACATATCTATCACTATTATATTCATGGACCGAAAGGAAATGAAACTAATGCTGTAACAAAAGACATAAGCCCTTTCAACAATATTGACATTGAGGTATGAGGTTTTTATATGAGTCAAAATTCTTCTCTGATGACAACTTACTTCATACTGTGCCTGTTTCTCTTTAATCATGGATTTTAAACTACAGCAGCATTTTAAGATGTATATGTGAGTTAATTTTTAAAAGTAATACTACTTCTCACTGCAGCATGCAAAGTAAAGCAACTTACTAACAAGACAAATGTCACAAATGCGAATTACTGAAGGTTTTTTGGTCTAAGAAAAATCAGTTTGTTTCATTTTTTTCCAGATTTCAATGTTCGAAAAAGGAAAAGTACCAAAGATTGTCAATCTTAGGGAGATCAAAGATGACATGCAAACATTGTATATCAACACTGCAGCAGATAGTTTTGAGTTTAAGGCACATATTGAAGGAGAAGGTATAGTCGAAGGCATCATCCGATATCATCCTTTCCTGTATGATAAAGAAACATTCCCCGATGATCCATGTTTTCCATCAAGTGAGTGAAATGTTTTGCTGCCTACCAGTCCTAATATAGACAATCCTACTACTCTACATGTTTTAATGAAGTGAAAATCAGAATAAGGTGAAGCATAATAATTACCTAATTTTCATCTATTATTTTATCTAATAATTATCAGCCACCTAAGGAACCTGAAGGTGCATAAGTCCATGGGACCTGACGAAATCCATCCACCGGTCCTGAGGGAGCTGGTGGATGAAGTTGCTAAGCCGGTTTCCATCATATTTGAAAAAGTGTGGCAACTTGGTAAAGTTCCCACTGACTGGAAAAGGGGGAACATAACCCTGATATTCAGAAAAGTGAAAAAAGAAGACCCAGGGAACTATAGACCAGTCAGACTCATCTCTGTGCCTGGCAAGATCATGTAGCAGATCCTCCTGGAATCTCTGCTAAGGCACGTGGAAAATAAGGGTATGATTGGAGACAGCCAACATGGCTTCACCAAGGGCAAATCATGCCTGACAAATTTGGTGGCCTTTTACAGACTTGGCCACAGACTTGATGGATAAGGGCAGAGCAACAGACGTCATTTACTTGGACTTCTGCAAAGCATTTGACATTGTCCCCCATGACATCCTGATCTCAAAATTGGAAAGTCATTTGATTTGATGAATGGACGAAGATTTGATGGTTGGACCACTTGGTGGATATGGAACTGGCTGGATGTCCGCACTCAAAGGGTTGTGGTCAATGGCTCAATGTCCAAGTGGCAGCCAGTAATGAGTGGTGTTCCTCATGGGTTGGTACTGAGACCAGTGCTATTTAACATCTTTGTCAGAGACATGGACAGTGGGATAGAGTGCACTCTCAGCAAGTTTGCTGATGACGCCAAGCTCAGTGGTGCAGTCGACACACTGGAGGAAAGGGATGCCACCCAGAGGGACCTGGACAGGCTTGAGAGGTGGGCTAGTGCAAATTGCATGAAGTTCAATCAAGTGCAGGGTCCTGCATGCACCTGGGACATGGCAATCCCAAGCACAAATACAGGTTGGGCAGAGAATGACGGGAGAGCAGCCCTGAGGAGAAGGACTTGGGAGTGATAGTGGATGAGAAGCTTGACATGAGCCAGCAGTGGCACTGGCAACCCAGAAAGCCAACTGCATCCTGGGCTGCATCAAAAGAAGTGTGGCCAGCAGGTTGCGGGAGGTGATTCTCTCCCTCTACTCTGCACTCGTGAGACCCCCACCTGTAGTCCTGTGTCCAGCTCTGGAGTCCTCAGCATAGAAAAGACATGGAACTGTTGGAATGGGTCCATGAAGATGATCAGAGGGATGGAGCACCTCTCCTGTGAAGACACTGAGAGAGCTGGGCTTGTTCAGCCCGGAGAAGAGAAGGCTCCCAGGAGACCTTAGAGAGCCTTCCAGTATCTCAAGGGAGCCTACAGGAGAGCTTTGTCAGGAAGTGTAGTGACAGGACAAGGGGTATTGGCTTTAAATTGGAAGAAGAGAGATTTAGATTAGATACTAGAAAGAAATTCTTTACTGTGCGGGTGGTGAGGCACTGGAACAGGTTGCCCAGGGAAGTTGTGGATGCTCCATCCCTGGAAGTGTTTAAAACCAGGCTGGATGGGGCTTTGAGCAGTCTGGTCAAGGGGGAGGTGTTCCTGCCCATGGCAGGGGGATTGGAACTTGATGATCTTTAAGGTCCCTTCTAACTAACCATTCTATGACTCTAATTCTATAATTGGGGTTGTGGTAGAACAGAAAAGTTCACATGATTTTGGATGAACAAATCCTGTGAACAAACTGGCTGTTGTGGTAGCTCATTCATGTAAACTCGATCTTAGACATAATACCATCCGATTTCAAACCATAAACTTATGTGGAATACAGTCTCGTTGAAACATTTCAGATTGCCTGACTGTTAGATCTTTGCTTCAAGAAAGAAATGAAATACCAGCAGTTTGCTTCCAGAGTTCATCAGAATATTAGGGAGAGCAATGTGTAGTTTAAGTCCTTCATTTACAATTTGTTTTATCCGGTCTTCACGATTTCTCAGGTGCTGGGGTTGGTGATTTTGTTTTGTTTTGGTTTGTTATTTGATTTTGACAAACTAAATACTGAATCTGTGACAAGATTTTATGGTATTAGAAGAACAAAAGTTTAAAACTAGAAAGAGGAAAAAGTAATATTTATTTAAATTTGAAATCTGCAGATTTGGTAATACTATTCAGTCCCTGTTTAAAATTTTTTTCTTAGCTTTCTTTAGGCTTTTCTGCTTGGTATTTCCCAGACTTACAAAAAATTCCTAATACTATATATACCTAACTTGATATGTTACTGTGTGTAACTGAGTATAAATAGTCCTCAATTCAGACTGCCCTGTTTTTTGATAGAAGAAGTTTTAGAAGAAATTTACTCATTGAGACTGTCTTCTTTTTAATCAAGAGTTAAACGATGATGATGATGACGACTGCTTTATAGTAGAAAAGGGTGCCAGAGGAAAAAGGCCTATTTTTGAATGTTTTTGGAATGGAAGATTAATACCTTACACAACTGTGGACGAGTAAGTGGCAATCAGTTTCTACAATGTCAACAGGTCTGTTCATATAATCTCCTCTATAAAAAAAGAGTTTTAATGTCTTTCTGCTTTTGTTTAAGTTTTGATTGGTGTGCTCCTCCAAAGAAGAGAGGATTGGCACCAATTGAATGCTACAATAGAATTTCTGGAGCACTATTTACCAATGATAAGTTCCAGGTCAGCACAAATAAACTCACTTTCATGGATCTGGAGCTGAAGTTAAAAGATAAGAATACTCTCTTCACAAGAATCTTCAATGGGCAGGTAATAATTGTATTCCGTTAGGTATTTCTTGGCAAAAAAAGAGATGTGTATGATGTAGAAACCTTCACTCACTGGTCATTTGTTTGTGTCATTGAATATTGCCTGGTTTCTGAAGAACTTTTACCTTACACACTTTTGCAGAATGCTGTAGAAGACACTTCTCTCGGTTTTAAATAAGAATTAGGCTCTTTCTTAAACAGTGACTTTATCTAATAGTTTTGTGACAGTTCTTATGGAAAGGTCCTCTTCATAGAGGAATAGGAGTGCTGGGGGAAACACTTTCTCTGGCGTGAAGTACAGCTTTCCTAGAATTTTGTAGTGTTTCCACACTGAAGAATCCATTTATTTATGTATTAGTATAGTATTGCTTGTGTTGCTGAAGTTGTCAGATTTAAATTTTGTAATACATTATTAATGTGTATTCACTTTGTAATCTTTTTATAGGAGCAACGAATGAAAATTGACAGAGAATTTGCTTTGTGGCTCAAAGACTGTCATGAAAAATATGACAAACAGATAAGATTCACAGTCTTCAAAGGAATAACTACTCGTCCTGATTTACCATCCAAAAGAATGCAGAGCCCTTGGGCAACATACGCTGCAATAGAGTGGGATGGGAGAACATACAAAACTGGACAGCTGGTAAAGGAGTTGCTCACAGATTTGGGGGTTTTGTTTGGGTTTTTTTTGTAATACATTTGAACCCTGTAAAAGTCAACTATACTATACATTTGATGCAGAAGTAATATATTGACATTAATTGTTGTTTTCTCTTTACAGGTGAAAACTATTAAGACTCTTCCAATATTCTATGGAACTATTGAGAAATTTTATTTGTATGGCGACCATGATGGGGACATATTTGCCACCGGAGGAGATGTTCAAATTGCTTTGGTAAGATGAACATAAAAGGATTCATGTCTAGTATGCCTATGGGATCTTTAATCATAACCCTGGGTTGTTTAAATGATTTTTTTAATAACTGTTGGAAATTATAGTATTTTTTGAGATTCTGCAATCTGTGAATACTCTGCTTTGTTACATTAGTTTTAATGTAAATGTATTAAAATTATTATTCATGATCTGATTTATGTAAATTTGCATATGACAGAGTATCACAGTCAGTATCAGTGTGTTGTGCATCCATCCTCAACCTCGTGATTTCAGGAAATTTTAGAACGGTGTCACTGGATTAACATATTGCATTATGTCTGTGTCCCTTAATAGAGAGATTTCCTCTCTCACATACTATAATCTGGCTGTTTATAAGTGCCCTCATGGTTTTTTTTCAGGAACCTCAGGCATTGTATGCTGAAATGAAAATCATTCCAATCTCAAAACTTGACAGAACAGTGTCTGATAAAGCTGTTAAAAAATACATAGAGGATGAAATGGCGAGGTAAGCTCTAAATTGTAAGGGGTTACTTGTGGAGTTCCTAGTAACAGTTTAAGCATTTCTTCAGGAACAAACTAAATTTCAGTTTTATTCCAAATGGGAAAGCAGTTAGCTGTTTCAGTTGAAACAAAGACAAATAGAATTCTAAACCAAGAAAAATAGTTTGGGGTTGTTTTTTGATTTATTTTCCAAACAAAGAGCTTCGTGTATAGTCTACTTAAGATAAATTACCCCAGGTTTTAACTCACAGAAAAACTGCATTCTTTCTTTTTCGTTAGACTTCCTGACAAATTATCGGTAACGTGGCCCGAAGGAGATGAGTTATTACCAAATGAAACAAGATTTGCTGGTACACCAATAGGTATTTTCTTTCTTCTAGATACTAAAAATTAAAATACAAATTTAAAAATAGCGATGCACTTTTGTTAAAGAAGCAAACATACAGAAACATCCAATCACTTTTAATATACAACATGCTTTAAAAGTACATTCTTTTCCCTTTTAAATACAGGAGCATTAAGAATAGAAATTTTGAATAAAAAAGGGGAAACAATGCAAAAACTTCCAGGTACAAGCCACGGAGGTTCAAAGAAACTTCTTGTTGAACTCAAGGTTATTTTACATTGTAAGTATTTCAGTATATTTAACTGAGTCTTTATTATTTTAAAAATGCATAATGTATTTCTGTGTGTATATACATATAATATATATTAGAATTTTATATTGGATAATGGTGCTAATTTATGGACAGTGTCCTATGAGAGCATGAAATGACACCTGCTTCAGTGCCAAATATTTAATGTCTTAATGCTATATTATGATTACATCATAATATAAGGATAATGTAAGGAGGGCCTATCAGTTCCAGGCTGTCTACTTAATATGTATAAGAACATAGTTAAAATGAATCTTTCTGTTATTAACAATTAGCAGTTCATGTGAGCTGCATGACAGTAAGGAACAGACTTGTTTAGTATCTACTGTAAATGTCACTTCAGGATTCTAAAAAATCAGGTTTCCTATGTGTTGCTGTTTTGTGCTGTCCATGTTATGGATGCTTCCCTTGATATTGTTAACGAATTATATTCTTTCCAAATAATCCTGTGCTCAACACAGAATTAGAACACTAAATTCTCCAAATACTGCAATCTGGCACATAACAAATATACCTGAAATTTAGAGAAACTTGAAATCTCGTTTGCCTTGTTTCTTTCCATATACAATAGGAAAATCCAATTCCTTTGGCTGATGAGAGTTTTAAAAACATTTTCCAAGCACTGGAATTACTGATGTGATATATGTCAAAGGAAACCAAATCTTAGCTTCAGTTTACTACATGTGTCATAAGATTACACACGGTATTTTACTGGCACTTGTTGTATCGGGACTGTGTGCTGTGTGTCTGTTGTCAGAGGTAATGAGTGTATTGGGGCATAAAGAGGTTGGAATTGAAAAAACATGGTCACATAGTACAGATTAACAGATTATAGTTAAGGCATGGCATACCTGTCAAACTCTAGTCTTTCATATAATATAAAGCTCTCATTTGCACTGAAGTGGTTTCACTTCAGTGTGTTGGCCCTATGAAGGCTAACAGCAAACTTCTTGTAGCGTACAAAAGCTTTCTCTTCTCCTTTGAAGAGCAGAGTACCTGGCAAAATATACTGTGGACTGCTAAGAGAATTAAGCCATGAGAAACTTTTTATCTGGTCTGTTACTGGGGAGCCTTATACAAGGTTCAATTCAACATTATGGTTGAGAGTGATACAGTCAGGGGTTCTGGTGGGGATAAAAGGAGTTTCCGAAAGAAAGAGTTGGAATAGCAAGAGAGCTAGGCTATGAGTAACTTCTTGTCTGAGCCATGGCAGGAGCACCTCGTCCAAGGCTTGGACAGGGAAAGTGAGGATTAAGCAATTAAACTGAGAATTAAGCAATTCTACCTCAGAAGTTTATATTTAAATGGCTTCTCTTTTACTCAGTTAAATTGCAGGTACCTCTGTTAAAATACTCAAGTAGGTGCTGTGGCAATCTGTGGCAGTAGCAGCATGTCTTTTCAGGTTTTTGAGCTCTTCAGAAAACTGCTTTCATCACTGAAGTAGTTATTTTAGAACTTAGTTGAAAATTCTGACTGACCTTGCCATTTCCCTCCTATAAACCACAATGGGAGCTGCTGTTCAGATCCACCTGTGTCTGTTTCACATGCACCATTGCATTCTCCCAGTTCAGGAATAGCTGTTGGCTATTAATATGTCATTTGAAACAAAAGGACAGATGGTTTTCCTCTGTCTATACCCTTTGTGGATATATATTATACCATAACAGGGATCTTTAGTTATCTGTTATCTATAACCAAATTGAAGTAAATCAGCCTCAACTCTGTACTTTTTGCAAAACCCAGTGTGTCTATAAAAACTTAAACTTTTGTGCTGTTTGTGGTATACAGAGTTTGCACCAAGAGCAGTTTCCATACCTATTTGTAGGAACACTGGTAATATTCATAAATGTGTTCATGTGGAAGTGTCAAGAAAACAACATGGTAGTTAGGAAGTCGTAATGGTGCTGCCTAGCAAAGCAGCAGAGGAGAGTTCATTAATCACAACCAATACAGTGCTTGAAGGGCTTTTCCTCTACCAAAATGTGTTGCTGAAATAAAACATCAGGATGGTTTTTTATCACAGAGACTACAACCATATTGGACAGGCACAATAACTTTCTTGCACAGAACTGCTCTTAGCATTGTCTCCTCTTTCAGAAGAGAACATCTGAACAATTACAACCCTGCCTTTAAAAGGGTTGTTCTCTTCAAAGATCCCAGTTGTTTTATTTTTATCTTTTGTGGATCACTAGGCACAGTTTCTTCACACCCTATAGATAAATTTCCACCTTAAATTATCTATTTATATTGGGGCAATACAAGAGGAAAGGAATACATCCTGCGTAATACAGAGAGACTCAGTTTAACTTGGTGGCAGTTGACCACCCATTTGAGACATTCTCAGTGTTACTAACTATCCAGGGTTAGTAGTTAGGTGGAAAAAAAAACCAATATGGAAGACTGGAATAGATCTCACTACGGATAATCCAATACTTGCAGAATTACTCATTCAAAGAAATACAGCTAAGAAAACTGACAGCTTTAATTTATCTTATATATGCAATTTGGTGCAAGAATGGGATACAAAGCAATTGTACTTGGCTATAGAACAAAGTAATTTTTACTGCATTTTTTTTTATTCTGTATACTCTTGTTGCAGTTATGTTCTGGTTTTATTCTAAATCACATTTTTTAAGAACAAATACATTAATGTCGCTGGAAGTTTTAAACAATAAATGTTATTCCAGTATTTATCTTAGGTTATGAGATATTAGGCTAATGTGTGCCTCAAGCTTCATTGTGTTCTTTTTTTGGGATATCTTAATGCTGCAGAAGTGTTTTTAAAGGCAGATACAATAATTTGGAGCTAAAAAGGAATGTTCTTTTTCCCTCAATTATATGTTCAGTCAACTATATGTTTTTACCATTGCTCTTTTTTTAAGATGATTTGTTATGATCATTTGTCAAGTTGATCACTTGCTGGTGTGAAGCACACAGCCTACTGTTCCCAGACTTCATGGGGAACATCTAACCAAAGAGCTGATAAAACTCAACTTTACAACCCTACTGCTCTGTTTCATGTGTCTGAGGCTAGCAATTTATAATTAAAATGGGATTACGTGTGGAATTCACTTTTTTGGCTGTAATCTTGATTAGTTGTAAAGCTGAATTTCTGTTTATCAGATTTAGAAGTAATAGTGAATCTTAATAATGAGTGATAGTAATACTTAAAAAATAATTATGATGTAAAATCTAAATACATGTAGATAATTGTTTGTTTTTCAGCACCTACTGGGAATAAAGAAATAATTTCCCATATCAGTCAGCATGGAGGCAAATGGCCATACTGGTTTAAAAAAATGGGTAGGTTTACATACACAGTACTTTCAGTTTCTTTATAATTTTACTTTTTTTGCTTTCTAATTGTATTTGTATTTCTGTTTAGAAAATCTTCAGAAACTTGGGAATTACTCTTTGAAACTGCAAGTAGTATTGAATGAAAGTAATGCAGACACTTATGCAGGAAGGCCTCTGCCATCAAAAATATTTAAATTTACTATTATAGGTAAGTGTTCCAGTCATGCCAATTTTGTTTTAGTATTTCTATTTGATTCATTATATATCAAAATTATTCAAGTTTTAGTTGAGAGGTATTTTTTAGCACCAAAAAATGTAACATTTGCGTGTGGAATATAAAGTAGATTCAGGAAAAAAATGCCTTTTTGTTGAATAGGTTTTAATCTCACCAGTAATGTGGTTGCTCAAAGAAGTAAAGTGTTGATGGAATCAAAAACTTTTTGCTGATGTGAACTTTCCTAAATGTACTTAATAAAATTAAGCTTAATTAGAACCACCCTTTTTCCTCATGCCACTGGCATAAATATTGTTTCATAAAACTAGTATTCATTAGGCCAACTTTCATGCATAAACCACAGAGAAAAACTAATTGAAAAACAGGTTATACATTCAAAACATGCACATTGAGATTGAAGTCTCTTTTTTCCTTTTTAATTAAAAAAAAAAAAAAAAAAAANNTTTAAATAAAAAAAAAAAAAAAAAAAGGAGAATCCTATGCAAAACTAAATTTTCATTGAGTTATAGTGGGTGTGTATCTTTGGATTAACCATCACAAACCACTGGAATACCAGAATTTCTTTTTGCTGAAAAGATTTCAACTTCAGGGAAAGTAGGCATATATATATATGTATATATATGTATGAAAAAAGGTAAAGATGTAGACTAGTTTGAAGTTGGTCTTTCTGTGCCCAGAAATATGAAACACAATTAATTTCTAAATTTTGCTACTTGTAAATGAGATCTCATTTACAGGAACAGGATCTCATTTACAGGAACCGACAAGAAGAGGTGCCGTGCTGGACCTCATACTCACAATCAAGAAAGGACATATTGGACACGTGAAGGCAGCCTTGGTTGCAGTGACCATGAGATGGTAGAGTTCAGGATCATGACATGGTGGGCAAAAAGAAGCTCACAACCTCAAGCCTCAGGAGGGAAGGCTTTGGCCTCCTCAAAGATCTTCCTGGTGGAGATCATGGGATAATGCCCTGGATAGAAAGGGGCCCCAATAATGGTTAATCTTCACAGATTGCTTTCTCCCAGCTCAAGTCTAGCACATTCCAATGAATAGGAAGTCAGGCAAAAATGCCAGGTGGCCTGCATGGATGAACAAGGAGCTCCTGGCAAAACTCATACAAAAAAAGCAATATACTGAAGGTGGAAGTGGGAGACAGGTAGCCTGGGTGTAATACAGAAGAAACTATCCAAGTATGGAGGGATGGGGTTAGGAAAGCCGAAGTCTGATTGGAATTGAAGCTGGAATTCCTGACAGGGGATATCAAAGGCAACAAGACAGCCGTCTATAAATACATAGGTGGCAAAAGGATGACTTGGGTGGATGTGAGCCCTCTGTTGAATGACGCAGGGTTCATAGGACACAGAAAAGACTGAGATACTGAATACCTCTGCTTCAGTATTTAATAGCAAGATGGACCTTCAGGAATCCTAGGTCTCAGACCAATGGAAGGTCTGAAGCAAGGAAGATACATCCTTGGTAGAGGAGGATTAGGTCAGGGAATACCCGAGCAAACTGGTCATACATAACTCCGTGGGCCGTGGCGGTGATGTACTTTAAGAAGGTAGATATCCACGAGCCAGAGAGAGATGATTGATGATATTGTGAGGCCAGTGTCAGTAAATGAATCATCATGCCAAGTGGGAGAACTGCCTGATGATTGGAGAAAAGCAAATGTCACTCCTGTCTTCCAAAAATGGCAAGAAGGAGGACTTACAGGCCAGTCAGCTTCATCTTGATCCCTGGGAAGGTGATGGAGCAAGTAATCTTGGAAATCATTTCCAGACACATGAAGGACAAGAAGATTGTCAGGGGTAGTTAGCATGGATTCACCAGGGAGAAGTCATGCTTGACTAACTTGATAACTTCCTATGAAGAAATGACTAGCTTGGTGAGCAGTGGGTGTTGTCTATCCGGGCTCCAGTAAGGCTTTCATCACTGTCTCCTATGAGATCCTCATAGAGAAACTGATGAAGTGTGGGATGGATGAGCAGACAGTGAAGTGAATTAACAACTGGCAGAACAGCTGAGCCTGGAGAGTGGTGATCAATGCCACGAAGTGTAATTTGAGGCCAGTAACTAGTAGTTACCACAGCAGTTAATAGGGTCAATATTGAGCCTGATTCTGTTCTTCATTAGTGATCTGGATGATGGGGCTTGAGTAGGTTTGCTGACGACACAAAACTGGGAAGAGTGGCTGATACAGAGGGACCTCAAACAGGCTGGAGATAGGGGCTCTGACAGGAGCCTTGTGAAGTTCAACAGGGGGAAGTGCAAAGTCCTGCACCTAAGGTGGAACAACCCCAGTATCCAGTACAGGCTTGTGGTCAACCAACTGGAAAGCAACTTTACAGAAAAAGACCTGCTAAGGTCCTGGTGGGACAACAGGGTGAACATGAGTGAGCAATGTGCCCTTGCTGCAAAGAAGGGCAGCAATCTTGGGTTGCACTAGGGAAGAGTGTTACCAGCACGTTGTGGGAAGTGGTTGATCTTCTCCGCTTGGCACTGGTGAGGCCACAACTGGAGCATTGTATCCAGTTCTGTGCACATCACATTACAGCACAGACATGGACATACTGGGGAGAGTCCAGCAAAGGGCCATGAAGATGATGAAGGGACTGGACTATCCCTCCTGATAAGAAGGGCTGATAGAGCTAGGGTGGCTCTGCCTAGAGAAGAGAAGATTCATGGGGATCTTATCAATGTCTATAAATACCAGAAGGAAGGTTCTTTTTAGTGGTGCTCAGTGACAGGACTGGGCACAACCTGAAACACAGGAGGGAACTTCCTGAACATCAGGAAACACTTTTTCACTGTGAGGGTGACTGAGCACTAACACAGTTTGTCCAAGAGTCTGTGGAGTCTTCATTCTTGGTGATGGTCAAAAGCTGTATGGACAGATTCCTGGGCAGCTGGCTGTAGGTGGCCCTGCTTGAGCAGGGAGATTATACAAGATGACCTCCGGAGAACCCCTCCAACCTCAACCATTCTGAGACCTTTATCTAAAAGGGGCATGGGGAGGGGAGAAGACAAACTGTGCTGCTTGCTTTGTGTTTAGTATTTAAATGGTAACTTTTGTCACAAGTTCAGAAGTAGAGCTGGCATCTGTTTCCAGAAGGTCAAGAAAGAATAGATGCTTTTGGTAGCCTCCTTTTTTTCCTCAAAACAAGAGGCTTCAAATGCAAACCCTTTTGGCAGAAAAGAGTTCTTTGTAGCATATTCTTCTAAAAACTTCTGCAGAAGTATTGGCAGAATAGAAAGAGGCATTCTTATATGATAAAACTGAAAAAAAAAATTGGCATTACTTAAAAAGAGTAATTATTTAAACATATGTCTGAAAACCTGGCATTGAAGTCTCAAGATACTTTTGTGAAGTTCCAAGAAAAGAAAAGAATCTCTTTCTCTGAAGGAATACATCAATTAACGTTTTCTGTGTCTTCTTTATCTCTGTTCGTGAAAGCAAAAAGAGAATCTTAAAAATTGGGAAGTTGCATTGGGTATTTAAAAAATTCTTTTCTGGTAGTATTGTGTGGCAGCCTCAGGTAAAGGTTACTTCGTCCATAACAACTGAAATGAACAAATGTCCTCAGAAAGGAATATACACTGTAAAACTCTAATGAACTAATAGTTTGGTACTTTTAACTTGAGGAGTATTAAAAGCAAGTTTTGCTATCTTTTGCTGTTTTTTTTTTTTATCTAGGTAGAAGATACTTTGACTTTTTTAGTATTTTTAGTCTTGGAAAGTAAATACATTTTTCCAAAGTTCTGTGTTGTCTCAGAGACAGCCATAGATCCTCGTGCTTGTTATTCATGTGACCTTCTGTGTATACAGATTCTAAAAATCCATAAAGGCAGAATAAAAACCTAAACCCAAATCAACAGTATGTTATTTCTCTAAGAGCGGGCTGATGCTCAGTGTTTACAGTTCTTACTGATAACCAAAAAATCATCATAAATGTCAGTTAAACTTCTTGACTTAATCTCTTAAGCTTTGTGCTTTTAATTCAGACATGTTCTTTTGGTAGTTATTAATTTTGACAGTGCAGAGGTTCTGTTCCTGTTTTTTTGTCAAATCATTTTACAGTTTTATCGTTCACTTGTAAATTAAACTGTAAACACTGAAAGGTTGAGGTCTTTTTATTGTAACCATTAAACTAAATTTGACCAATACAAGGTAGCATTTTCCTTCCCCCTGTAATTTTCACATCTCTTGTGCAAAAGAAGCTCTGTGATAATGAGACCTGTAGGTGGTGAGAGTAGGTGCTGATTTGAGTCCAAAGTAATTTGATTAGGATATTTAGCTACCATTTAGCTTCATGCTCTATTTTTTTTAAATATTTTTTTTTCAAGGCCACTTGACCAAGACTGATTCTAGAAAACCTTACTCTGATTTACAAGTTCCCATTTTTACTGCTCTGTTTGGTCTCATTTCTTAGTGGCCAGTTGGAGGCAGTCTAGAAGGGACAGATTTCACAGGAGGGATGCACTCAGGTTTCTTTTTCAAATACTCAATTTCTCATCTTTATCTCTAAAGTTTGGGGTAGTTGTAGGACAAAAACATTTCACTGCATGAATTGTTTTATTTTAGCAGAATTAAAGCAATTAAACATTTAAGAAAAGCTGTCCACAATGAACTTGTTCACTTACAGGTGCTGTATTGATGTTCTAAGTACTCTAGAGTTTTGGCTGTCTTGTTATTCTGCCATTGTTTTGTAACTATTGTTTTTATGGTAGTGTAAGTTTAAAGAAACAAAAAGAGGATCAGTGAGTGTCGTTATAATCAGTATTCTGGGTAGCCTATTTACTTTGAGGCTGAAAACCACTTGACTTAATTGCAGCCTTAATTAAGAAAAAGCCAATGAACACACGTACTTCCTTCTAAAAATATTATTCTTTTCTCCTAGAGGGCAAACCAGAGAAATTTTCAGTGGGGCTTTTGGACCTTCCTTTTCGAATTGGAGTACCTTTTAATATTCCTTTGGAATTACAGGATGAATTTGGACATGCTACACAGTTGACAACTGGCATTAAACCTATTCTCGAAGCTAGGTAATTCAACCATTTCCTTTATATTTTATAGTTTGATATAGTAATTCTTTGGGATTTCTCTGAGTGGTACTTCTCACATAAATTAACTGACATCAGAACGCTGTGTTTATTTTTCAATTGATTTTTTGTTTTCTATGTATTTTCGTAGTGGATTGACATTGCAGTATGGAGAAGTAACTGCGGGAACAAAGTGCGTCATTAAGGGTGTCACTGCTAAAGGCTGTGTAAATAGTTGCCAGGGCAAGGTAAGCTAATGAATTTAAACTTGAAATAACATATATTGAAAAACCCCATAACCACAAAACAAATTTTTATGTAAAATAGATTATCAAATAGTGTTATCTGAGTTTGGTCTATATTAATGACTGCAGGTATTTCTTGGGATGTTTTCAGATGCTCTCGTGCAGCTCTCCCCGGACGGTTTCTTTCCCACAGCTGCAGTCCGTCGGCTGATGAGACTGAAGCTGGAGGGGCTGAGGAACACATGGGTGTGTGGTAGAGTGTACCCAACGTGCTAAGTCGCTTGTTTTAGTTTAAACTGCTGCTGAAATTGCTTTAAGCTGGATTGTCTTGGTAATTTTTGCACTGAAGTAGTATCAGGAGCGGTGAAATGTTCAATTATTTTAGTTGAGATGATGAGTAGTAACAGTTAGTATGTATGGTAACTACTCCATCTTCTCTAGATGTTTCCAAAATGCTCTTTTTTCACTTCTGTAGCAAATCTACATCACACAAATCAAACCTGTTGCTAATGAGTTCTCAGCACCTAGTCAAGTTGTTAATTTGCTGTAAAAACAAAAACATGTTACATGCTAAAAGGTTTTCTTTCATAAAACAGATCTTAATGCTTGTGATAAATATAGATTTGAAGATTTAAAAAAAAGTTAAGCTTGAGTTTATGACATATACACAGTATTTTAACCACATCTTAATCTTATATAGTCTAGCATAGTAAAGACAAAGCTAGAAATTGAGGTAACTAGAGGTTACCTCAATATACCTTGTTATACTGTTGATACTGTAGCGTAGAAAAAAACAAACAATGTTGCAGGTGGAAAGTTGTGTAGAGAGAAGAGGAAGCATATACCTGCTTGTTGAAAACTGGGCATGTTTAGTTTGGAGAAGAGGAGGCCGAGGGGAGACCTTATTGCCCTCTACAACTACCTGAAGGGAGGTTATAGAGAAGTGGGTGCTGACCTCTTCTCCCAAGTGAATAATGACAGGACCTGCCACAACTTCAGACCATTATGAAGTTGCAGCTCAGTAGGTTTAGATTAGATACTAAGAATTACTTAACTGAAAGAGTGGTCAGGCACTGGAAGAGCCTGCCTGGGCAGGTGGCTGAGTCACCATCCCTGGAAGTATTTAAGAAATGTGTAGATGTGCTCTAGTGGCTGAGATTGTATGGTCTTTTTGTGTGTATGGTTGGACTCAATGATCTTAGAGGTCCTCTCTAACCATGATGATTCCGTGAATGCAATAAGTTTTGTTGGTAAAGCTTAGAATTAAAGGTGAAAGACAAGAATAATGACAGAGGATAGAGGTGGATCGTGGGTAATAAAGTTTGTAGGATGAAAAGTGCTAGACTGCATCAAGACATACATTTGGTGTGGGGGATGAGACTAAGAGTCATTTAAGGAACCTGCAGAACCAAAATAATACTATATCATAATAATAGAAAAGAAGGGGTGTTATTTTCTCATGTTGCTTAATTGCATGAAATGTTGGAGACAATACAGGAACTGGCACTGAAAGTAGTGGTTCTAATTTATATGGGGAAAGGACAGTTTAAAACAGTAATGAAAAGTAATGGCAAAAAGAAGGGTGGTGGGATAACAGGTTAAAAACAACAGATTACTATAAAATGTAAATACAGTGTAATTTTCAGTGCTTAATTTAAAATAAGCAGAGAAGAAGACAGGTCAAATTTTCAGCACATTAAAAATTGACTTTTAAATGGTAGCAGAACAGGTAAAGTATCTTAGAGAAAAAGCTAGTAATAGGATTCTGGAAAGAATTTAGATGGAGAAATTGAATGAGAGAACAAAAAGACAAAAATTAAGATAGTGGGAAAAATTTAATGTTCAGAGAACAGAGTAAGGAAAAACTGTTGAAGGGGTAATCATGCCAAATGGAGAAGAGAAACTTGGTTGAGGTAGGAAATACAGAATATCACAGTTGTCAATGAAGAAGAGAGAAGAAAGAGAAAGCAGACTTTATTTAATTCTGTAGTCATTTCTTTAATTCCACTCAAACCAGACAAAATGGAGAGAAGTATATTTAGATTGTGGGTGGAAGTAAAAAGAAACTTTGAAGACAAGTGTGTGAGCAATATCAAGAAGACTGCTTTCTTAAAACATTTCAAATATAGTTAGGGGAAGACCAAAGAAGGGAGTTTTAAAAAGGAAAATTCAAAGGAAAATTTCTCTTTATTTTCATTTTAAACAACTGCAGTATACATAGAAGCAGACTTAAAAGCAAAAGGAAATAGATAAAGGGAACATGAAGGATAACAGAAAAGAACTTCCCTAGAGAACACAGATGTTGAAAAATTAAAAGGAATTAAGTTGAAGATGTAAACTGATTAATTAGTCAGTATTAAGAAGATATTATTAAATTAAAAATATGTATTGCCAAAAAGGGGTTGAAACTTAAGAAGTAGGAGTGTCAAGGGTGTGAATACAAAGCTTGATTGAATGAACTACTAAAGAGTTCAAGTTATTAACATTAAACGTCGGCTATCAGCTGTATCCACTTCCTTTGATTCTATTTTCTTTCCTATTTTTCCCTTCTGTCCACCGCCTCAATCCCCCAACATGGATCTAATATACTTTGCCTTCCCCTTTTCTCATGATTTACCATTGGGTTTAATGGCGCTCCAGCTGATAGGTGTTGCTTGGCTTGCAGGCAGACCAGTATGGTTGGTTGACTGGAGAGCGGGAGAGTTTCATGCCTGTGTGAGGGGCTCGTGTTTGATGTGGCTGCAGCTGCAGTGCACCTGCCCGGGTGTCACTGCCTTTCCTGCTTCTCTTACCCAGCAAAGCAAAAGGATTCCCTGATTGTTTTTCATGCTGTCTAGAAGGTGTTAATGTTGCACACACCCTGTCAGGCATGGGAAGGGCGTAAAACAGGATTATAAAACTAAACCTTTCCAGAAGCAGCATTTCTGAAGGTGTGTAAGTGGCAGTTCATGAATTGCAACTGAATATTCTCAAATATCAAATGTATAAAATGTGAAATTCACATATCTACAGTGCAACTAATATTTTAAAGTTGGAGCTTTTAAGATTATTAGACCTTCATTCTCTGATTTTGATGTGAAAGTCAATTTTAGTGATGCAGTTCTACAGCAGTTGTGTTTCTCATGGCCCTATTCAAGGATGATTAGTAATTGTGTTACCTTGCTTCAGGCGATTAACTAAGGAATAACCAGCAAAGAACTTGCAGACCCTTTCTTTAAAACTCCTCTCTTTTATTAACTGATATATTTTTCCCACTTAAATAGCCTCTAAGCAGGAGTTATAATAGCTGCTTTTGATGATTTTGGAACCATGTGGCTTAACATGCAAATCCTGGATGGAATGTCTCTTGGAATAATAACATGAAAAAAAGACAGCTCTCAGTACAAGAAATAAAATCTTGATTTATGTAGCAGTGAAGAAAATATTGATAGAATTGTCAGATTTACATACTTATGAATTAGTTTGACTATGTGAGATAATTTATGATCTGGTTTGTTTAAAGTTAATATTTAAAATATTCTTTTCATTAGAGCTTTAATCTGAAGGTTACCCTTCCTGGTTTGAAAGAAGACACACAAATCTTTAAAATAAGATTACAGCCTGGTAAGTATCCTTAAAATATTTAGTGAATTTTTGTTGAACTTAATTCTGATACTATTAATGAAATGCTGCTTCTCCCAAGAAGGTGTAAAAAAGCATATTCTTGCTCATCCAAATGAGGACTGAAACTAAATAAAGCAAAGGGTGTGTCATTCATGGCAGGAATAACATCAGACTCTCAGCCCAATCTTGTCCATTATTCTAGCAGCTGGAATTTGCCTGCTTTCTTGAGACTGATTTTTCACTTCTTTTTTTAATGATTTAAAATCTTTTTGTAACCTAGCACTATCGAATGAATGAATTTATCTTCTAGATTTTCTTTACCTATAAACCGTTTCATTTGTACTAATCTGCTTTGACCTGTTCAACCTGTAGAGAATACCCTGCGAATGTATAAGCACTCATTCAGTTTCTTACCCCAGCAAAGGAGGGATGCTTTAGCAGTTGGGATTGTGTCTGAAACTTACAGTGTTACTTATTGACTTTATCATAATGCACAAGAGGAATAAGGAATATAGAAGTCTGTAATTCCATTGCCCTTACCAGAATTTTGTATTTTGTGGATAATTTGGTACTGAGGATTCCCATATGTGATACCAGTTATCCCTTGTTACCTGGGTTTTTCTGGATTTGGGAATAAGGTATAGTTTAAAAGCCGATTTTTGGCTTCCTGGATTTCCAGACACTAGGCTTTTCCGTCTCACTTTGCAGAGAGATTGTGTACTTCAAGCTTTATTAGGCCAATACTGTACGGTTTATTCCATTATCTTTTGAGGAGTTAAGGCTTCGTGTAGAAAATGGAGTGGAACAATCAAGGCAGATTATGTTGTGTATTGCTTAGTTATTTACCTTGGACTGAAGGCAACTTCATCCTTCCTTAGAATCTTTTGCTTTTGGCGATGTAGAGATGCTTCACTACCTCTTTCTCCTCATTGGGCTTATCCTTAGGTTTTTAAAGCTGGTTTTTGAGGAAAAAGTGAATAAAAGCGATTTTGGTCTTTCCTGTTCTTTAACCAGTGAGTTTGAAATCGAAGTTTTAATGAATGATGCATAAAGGATGTTTCTGAAAACTGACCTTTTCTGTTCCTTCAGAACTTGTCTTTTAGTAGTAATTTGTAACTTCCTTTTGTAATACTGATAAAATAACTATATGTTCCAGGGGGTGGACTTGCTTGAATAGTTTATCTTTACTATCCAAGTGATGCCGACAAAATTTGCTTTAGCTTTTCTTTGCCTGCAAGTTGTAGCTGTGGTGGCTTTGGTAATTGAACTGCTGCACATCATGACTGATCAGATAGCTCAACATTAAAATCTTTGGTTTTAACATGTCATGAGAAAGCTTCAAGTTTCTTTTTCATGAATGTGAATCCCATATAGTGTGTAAATAGTGCTGTGTCACGTGTTTACACCTTGTATTTGCTCAAGTTCATAAAGATTATGAAACTACTCCTTACTGAATTGATTCAGAAGATTGGCAGGTATTGAAGGACCGGAAGAGTCTAGAACTTTTTGATTAAACCTGTACACATTAATGGGTCTAAATTGTTAACACAAATAGCTTGGTAGTTTGGCTTTAAAAACTTACTGAGATAGCAAAAAATGAGATCCAGTGTCTCGTAAGTTACCTGAAATATAACCAATGTTCTACAATTATGTACTTTTACAGGCCCTCCTTGTCAATTGAAAGTAAAACCAGATTCTGAAGTTTTAAGGATTGAAAATGGCACAGCTTTCCCCTTTCAGGTTGAAGTGCTGGATGAATCAGGAAATATAACAGCACAGCCAAAGTTGATAGTTCATTGTAAGGTAAACTGCATTTTGTTATGTAACATAAGGATTTTGATGCTTTTAAAGGGCTGGGAAAAGAGCCTATTGTGGCATCCAGATAGAACTTGCTATCTTCAAGAATGCTTTTGAAGTTATGGCTTGTTAGCCATAACTGTGCCTCTCTTGTCTCATCTATTATGAGTCATTCAGTAAGTTTCAGAATGAGAGGCCTGGCCTTAGAAATGGAAGGGGAAATTAAGTGAGGATAAATAGTTGGAATTTTAAATTATCTTAGGTCACATTTGCTATATACAATGCTCAAATATATTCAGGTAAAAATCTTCATACTGCTTACTTTTGATAATATTTTTAACAGATGAAAAGCCAACTTTTAGAAAATTAATTAATGAAGGGTTTTATTTAACAACTTATTGGATTTATTACCATAATGGTAGAAGAGACTGGTGTGTATGTGTTACTACAAACCAGTTGAATAGGCAGCAAATGTAACTTCTTCCTTACTCCCACACATTTCTCATCACTTGCGAGAAAATTTAGGTGTTGATATTGCAGGCTTCTGGAAAACTGAAATCTATCAAATTTATGTGTAAATATTCCTATATTTATATTTGGAGTTGTACAAATAATTACTTCTGGAATGATCCTAGTAGTTCTGTAGAAGAAACCTGAAGTCTGATTTTACATTTTATATAGTTTTTAGGTGCTTCAAACCTTCCTGTGTATTCTGTGGACTGCAGTAATGCGGGAACAAACATTTTAACTGGTCCAGTTATACATGTACAGAATATCAAGAAAGACCAGATCCTAAAAGCAAGGATTGAAATACTAGTAAGTATTGATTGGAATGTTTGGATGAAGAAAAGATTGAAAACTGTTTATTGTACTGTCTTGCTAGCGTACTGAAATCTTTTGTGAATCAACTTAATCTGACAAGTTACTTTTTTAGTTACCCTAAGCCTGATAATCAGATGGCTCCCCTTTTTCCTCTGCGAAACCATAAAAAGACAAAGAGGTTTTTTTCATTCTTTCTTCACCTTTTTTTTTTTTTAAATCCCTGAAGTGATTCAGAAATAGTTCTGGGATTTTTCTTCCTGTTTTTACTCCTTTGATTGTTCTGACAAATTGCTTTCATTGCATAAATATTCTGAGGCAGATTAGGTATGGCAACATGTTCCCCAGAACATGTAGAACATTCCCCAGAAGAAGAATATATTTTTTTCAAAACTTAAAGGTCAATAGGTTTTTGTAGCATTTCAGTCTTAAAGCTCTTGAAGTCTGAATTTTTTTAATAAACATCTCGGTTCCTTGGAAGTTTGGAGAGCCACACTGCTGGAGAAAATGAAACCTGTGATCTTGTACCCTGAAAAACATGAAAACAAATACAAATATGGTAGGATGAAAGGATAGAAGTGTTTTTTAAATAGTATAACATAGCAGTTTTGGAAGAGAAAACATTCTCTAAATAGCTAGCATCAATTCTACTACCTGTTAATAGTTCTGAGTATTTTTATCTATATTATTTTTTATTTACTTTTGACAAGTCATGTTTGGACACCTGATCACACCTGGTAATCCAGAATAGTGCCATTTATTTATGACACAGTGATATTTATGCATATGTGTATATTTAATATATTAATTATGTATCTTTTTTTTTTTTCCTGTGTGTAGAGTTGCAAAGATGTGCCACCAGTGGAAAAGATTATTAAACTTCTTCCTAGCAGTCATGTTGCAAGATTACAGGTTTTAAGTATGGATGGACAAAAAGCCATTCAAATTAAGCATCAGGATGAAATTAATTGGCTTGCTGGCGATATCATGCACAACCTTATATTTCAGATGTATGATGAAGGAGAAAGGGAGATACCTATAACTCCAGCTTTGGCAGAAAAAATCAAGGCAAGTAGTTTTGAGTAAACAGCACTGTAATATTAGGGAGATATAAAATGCTGATTCTCTAAAAGCCCTAGATGTCAGAGTACAAAATATTCCTCAAGACTGTATTATTAAACGTGGAAACTCTGTGCTTAACACATTTTAAAAAATAATTTTATTAAAATTGTGTTCCTAATGAGATAAAGACACTTAGTGAAATGTTAAATAATGTTTCAGGGCAGTATTATGAAAACCAGGTTAAGAACTTCCAGTGCTTCTCCTAAACACAAAGAAATTAAATAATTCCATTATAGTTATGATTCTTCAGATCTGGGGTATTCCCAACATTTAGGAACCTTGAATATGCATCTTTCTTCATGAAGGTTTACTGACCTGTCTTATCCCTCTGTCTGTGTACCTATGTGGAACCTTATACAAAGGTAGAGCTTCACCAAGTATGTGGTGCTGGTTTTGGTGAGGTTTTTCATAATCAGATCTTTCCTACTCAAGTGAGGGAATTACTAATGTATGTTTTGTTCTGTTTGGGGTTTGGTTTTTTTTGAGTGATTTTCTGTATTTGGGAAGATAGCATTGGCTACTGTTGGGAAATGCACAGGCTTTCCTTTGAAAGCTTCTGTTGCCTATATTGTTACCTTGGCATATTTAGAATCACCACAGATGTATTATGTTGCCAGTCATTAATAATTTAGCTTTTGTTTAATTTAGAAATTCTCATTTTTAGGTTAACTGGACACCTAAAATTAACAGAGAACATTTGATTCAGGGATTATTACCTGATGTAAAAGTACCGACCTCAGTTAAAGATGTACGTTACTGTCTAATTACTTACCTTGATGACCATGTATCTTTGGAGAGTGCATTCACAGTCAGGTTTGTTCATTCAAAATACTTTTTTATGAATTATGCTGCTGGCAAAGGATAGTTCATCTGCACTTTGGGGTAAAAAAATAGTCTTCCCACCGAAGCTGAAATAATGGGAGTTTAGGTTTGGCTGACTGGGTCGGGGGTTTTATGCAAAGTGTTTACAGATGAGAACATAACCTGTGTGAAAGACTCCACTGCAATATGTTTGTGTTCAGCCCTTTTGTAAGTATACATACACTGAAGAATGTTATTGCTGTTTTTGAAAACTTTCAGGAAACGTTATCTTACAGAACAAACAATTTTACTGAAGAGTCAGGTCACTGGTTACCAGAGAGAAGTATCACTATAAAGTTAATTGTTACCCTCACAGAAGTTATTACTTTGGAGCTAAAGATAGTATTTATGTAGCCAAATGCTGAATATCTGCATCTGGTATCTCAGTCAAAAGCGACAGGCTGTAAATTGAACTTTAAAATTAGTCTGCTTACTTTATCTTTAAAAAGGTTGTTAAGATGAAGCTGATTCTAAATGTCTTTGCTGAATTTCATGTGTTCTTAATAGGTCAAAATTAAGTAACTAGTTCACAGCACACTGATGCAAGGGGTAACTCTGCCACTATTAGATATCTCACAGACCTGCAGTAGAAAAAAAACAGTACATAATGAAGCAATAAGTTTCTTCAAGTATTGAGACCATGATGCTTGTAAAAAGCTGTCCACAATGCAGCTCTGTAATAGACAGAAAAGTTTTTAGTTAAGTAATATTTTGTGTTTTAAGAGCCAGAAAAGCAGGCCAAAGTGATACCTCTGTTCTTGAAAGGAAGAAGAGCAGTGGATTGATTTATCGAATATTTTTAATACAACTTTGCATGCCACTGAAAAGCAGGTCAGAGAACTTCTCTTTAGGGGTTATTCTATTGCAGTTGGAGGTTATTCTAATAGGATTTTTAAAGATGTCAACATAACTTTTAGCTTAGAACACAAAAAGGAGTAAAAACCTTTGTGGTGGATAACTCTTAAATAACTTACAGATGTCAGATATGTTATTTATGTACTGCTTTTCCAAATATCTGACTTAGGTTAATCTTCATCAAGTAAATGGAAGGAAAGGCTGAGATTGTTTAAAAGCACCCCAGAATGTGTTTTTAAGCGACTAGTGTTAGTCATAGAGTAGGCTGATGACTTCTGCTTTATCCTTTATCATGCCTGTTACTATAAGTGATTCCTTCATGATAATGATATTTATAAGTCAATTTTCATATGCTGATTTAGACCACGTCCTGATGAACCCAAGCACATTAAGTGTAAATTAAAAGGACCAAACACACTGCAGATTGGTGAGGAACTACAAAGTGAAATTGGTGAGTATTTTCGTATTCTTCCATTTCTTGTAAGATACGTTTCTTTTTCTTTACAGTTTGTTGGCCTGTTATGTGTACAGATGTCACTGAGAGTGAACTGTCTTCAGCTATTTTAGTATGAAAAACCGTTTTAAGCTCTCATTCGTGGAGAGATAATCAGACTTCTGTAATTGCCATTTTATAACCCCAGAGTTGTTCATTGGTAAAATTTGCCTTTTAGTTTGTACATTGGGACATCCATCACCACACTAGATTCAAATTGTTTGTAAACATTTGTTTAGTTCATCTATTCTGAAATGTTACAGGCCATAACAATGTTCAGAGGATTCAAAGGCATAGACTTAACATTGATTCGTTTTAAGGTTAATTTTAACCTAAGAGGAAGGCATGTTAGGGATCAGTCTTCTTGTTCTTTGTCAGTTCTGTATGTAGATGCTGCATGGCATAGTAAGAAATTTAAAATTCTTACAGTATTTTGGGACATCAAAAGCTTCTGTGTGAGCAAGGAAAAGCACATAGGACAAACTAACAGGTTGAGAAACAGCTTTCGAATTTAAGATACTTTTTTTCTTTTAACTTTATAGCAAGAAATAATATTTGTATTCATAAAAAGTGGAAAGCAAATATATGTGATATGACTATATAGATACTTTTTTAATGCCCTTTTGATACGTACAAGATGGGAGGATCTTATCAATGTATATGAATGCTTGAAGAGAAAGAAGATAGAGCCAGGTTCTTTATCAGTTGTGCCAAGTGACGGGACCAGTGGCAATGGGCACAAACTAAATTACAGGAGGTTCCCTCTGAACATCAGGAAACACTTGACTACTGTGAGGGTGACAGAGCACTGGCACAGATTGCCTAGGGAGGCTGTGGAGTCTCCATCCCTGGAGATACACAACAGCAGTTTAGATGTGGTCCTGGGCTACCAGCTCTAGGCAGCCCTGCTGATCAGGGGCATTGGACCAGGTGACATCCAGAGGTCCATTCCAACATCGGCCATTCTGTGGTTCAGTGACACTGGTGAATTTTCTCTGTACTCTGTTATATACATTTGTATTCCATATGTTGTATAATGTTTCATTAAAGCAGCTGCTGAGGTAATCATCTTAATAATCATTTTAATCATCATCATCTTTTTTAACAGATGTAATGATTACAGATCAGTATGGAAATCAGGTTCAGACACTGACATCTGCATGTGTAAATTCCCTTGGAGTTTCTGGGCCTGGACTTGACAAATCAAATTTGAAAATAACTTGGCAGGTATTTATAAGATGTCATATAGTTTATTCCTCTGTGGCCTTTGTGTGGTAATTGTCTGAATTCTGTCACACAGAATTGAACCACAACTGTGTAAAGGTAGTCAAATTAAGCACTAGTTGGTGGTTTTGGCAGTGTTAGGCTGATAGTTGGACTTGATGATGTTAAAGGCCCCTTCCAACCTAGACAATTCTATGATTCTATGATAGAGACTTAAAATGTAATGACATATGATCCTGTTTTAAAGAGTACAGCAGCATCTGTTAAAAACCTTATCACTGCTGCAGCTATGCAATTTGTGGGCCAATCTGCTTTATCTTTCTCAGGTTTGCTTTGTTTCTAGTCCATTGTTCTACATCATCTGTGTTTGGTTTTGGTGGTACATTTGATTTTATGGGCTTTTGAAGAACCTTGTCAAACAGACTGCTAGTATCGTCTTCCAGAGTTTAATTTAAAATGCATTGTATATCTTTTAAAATAAGTTGTACATACTGAAAAGCAGGTTACTGAGAAATGATTGTTTGAAATTGATCGCTTCTTACAGAAGTCCATTTAAATTTAACCAAAGGAATAGAGGTTGTAGTTTAATTTTTAGTCCCCTGTCTCACAGTAAAGCAGAAATAGTGTCTAGCAGGCATAAATATTAAAATAGCATATTGGAAAAAAATGAATAAATTATACTTCCTTTTATTTGTTCTTTTGTAAAATCTTTTTATTTCTCAACAGGAAAGTACTCTAACAATGAGAGTAAAAGGTATTCGGTTTAAACCATGTTTACTTGGAAACAAAGAATTGTGCTTTGCTTGGCGTGAATTTTCTGACTTTCTGAGAGTAAATTTAATTGCGGGATCCCCTGCTAAATTGCAGTTTGTGGACTGGCCAGAGCTAGAAAATGTAAGTTGAACGGTTTTTGCTTGGAAATAAACAACTGGGTTCACGAGTCAGCAAGTCTTCTGTTTCCAGAGCTTTTTTGGAGCACAGGATTCTAAGCTGAAAACTCTGATTTCTTAGTATTGATACTTATAAAAATTGTCAGAGTACAACAGCTTGAGAGACTTTTTTTTTTTTATTCTTTACAGGATAAAACCACACAAGCAAAACTTGAGTATTTTGTAACCTGTGAAATTATAGAGATGCGTTTTAAGTGGGCCTGTAGATGTGCAGCGTTTTTCATACAAGAGCTAACTACATTGGGATTTTTTGGAGCAATCTAAATAATGTTGTTCACAACACCATATTTCTTAGTAGCTGTTAAACTGTTTATTCCATCCCATTTGCCCTCCTGTAGATTTATCTTTATTTTCTTTGGTGCAGCAATTTTATTGTGAGTTAGATACTAATATCAGTCTTCTACTGCTCTTTGTCAATTGTCGTTAACGGTAGAAGTAGTTGGCAGTTCATCTCTCCTTTATCTATTCTTAGAGTTTTTGAAGTTTAGGATATAGGAAGCCAGTCCCAAATTTTACTTAAGTTTACAAATGTTTGCAGTCAGAAAGCATGGGAGGTGGGAAGTGCAGTTCTGAAATCAAATGAGAAGGATGGAGATTTTTGGTACCATCCATTTATTTGCTGGTTTAGGTGTTGGTTTGGGTTTTTTTATTTTTCAATGTTTACTTTGGCTATTCAAGTGATAGTTCTAAAATAGCAGCAGAAAGCAGAACGAGAGAGTGGAAGCAGGTAGAAAATGGGATCTCTGAGTAGAGAACAGGATTAAATATTGGGGTGTTGGGAAAATGGAGAAGGAAGTTCCTGAAGAAAAAAGTGAAGCAAAAGATTTGGGGAGTTTTGTAACCATTTTCACTCTCTAGAAAGCTGTCAAAGGATATCAGAAGGTAAAAGTTTTAGGCCATTTGCTCTTTCTACAACACAGAAACTGATTGATAAGCCTCTTCAGAAACATGTCTTTCCTTTTATTCACATCAACACAGGTAACACATGCAATTCAATTCAAGTAGTGCATTTTCTAAGGCTAAGAGAACGTAAACGGGAAAACTCAAGAAATACCTACCTGGAGTTTTACAATTCTATTATGGTCTAGCTATTATGGGAGACACATAGCATGGAGAAGGCAGACATTATTGCTCTGGGGGTTGCTGACATGCTATGAATGTCTGATATACCTAGAACAGAATTGTGTAATACATTTGTGTCTCTTCCAGCCTGTTGCAATGATTAATGGGAAAGAATTGCAAAAGCCTCTTATTGTTCAACTCTGTGATCAGTGGGGAAATCATTCTCCTGAACCTAATGTCAAAATCAGCCTTATAAAAAGTAACAATTTAAAGGTAAGCATAGACCTCATCATATGAATGGTTTTTTACATGAATTTCTATTCTCATGTCTACATTATCTTCTTCATTTTCAAGACATTTTGAAAAATTGAGTGAAATATTGTAAGGGCACGAAAGAATAATTAATGTCATATAATAGTCATGTCAATAAGTAACATAAGCAGTTCCCAGGACATAGTGCTCTGCTCCCTTTCACTGTAACAATCACAAATTTAACAAAATTCCTATATATAGTGTCCACTTCTAATTAGTATACATTCTGGACCTTCCACTGAACCTTTTTTCCAAATTCTGCATGCACACCACTCCACTTCATCCCCCACTTTATGTAAGGTAATAAAATGAGTAATATGATTATATGGTCCAAACTGGCAACCACATCATTTTTATCTGGTGGTTCTTTGATTGCAGTTCCTGAATATGAGACTTATGGGCTAGTCAGCAGGGTTGGCTCCCTATTCAAAAGCCTGAGTGGTATAAACAGTATTAAAACAATGTGGATGCAAATCTCACCCAAATTTAAGTGGTTATGGCCTTTTCCATGAGTGAGGTGTTGCTGTCAGATGATCTGTACATTGGCTGTATATGCAGAAAGGAGTTTAACTAAATACTTCATTCATTAAAATTTTAGTTCTTATTACTCAAAAAAAAATTAAAGTTGTCAAATATTCCTGACTTTTGGTGCAAACTCTTTTATATTGAATGTCTACATTATCAGTACAGGATATTTTCATTCACCTCTGGACATGATGTCTTTTTCATGCAGGGCTGGTCTTTCCTTTTTGTTCCTGCTTTCCATGCATTTGTGTCCCTTGGTTCTCTCAGAACAATCAGCAGCCAAGAGCTTTCTTTTGCTCACCCCTCAATAATTGTGTCACAGTCACACCTTTCCCCCACTTTAATTGTGCTACTACTACTTACTTTTTTTAAGGAAATTGCTTTATCTTGATGATTTTTCTTTTGGCTCTTTTGAATCTCTTGCCATTGAAGCCTGCCTCATAGTTTGTGTTTTTATGGGTTTTTGCCCCAACTACTGCCTTTATGATGGCAGCTGCAGCTCCTCGGCACTTCTAGTTATGCTGTTCATGAGAGAACATACAACCTTGACAGTAATGCTGCATGGTTGTGCTGCCTGATCGAAAGGATGTTGTAGTGGCATGCTGTGTCTTTTTAGACACTCTG
>VZTM01016936.1:18661-29312 GCA_013400555.1 Jacana jacana
AAAAAAAAAAAAGTAACTCAGTTTTCATTTCAGTAAGAGTGGCTTAGAAACTTTTACAAATCCTGCTGAAATAATACATCCTATTGTCCCAGCTGCTGAGCACCCAGCAGTAAGCAACACCCAGCAGGAGCAGTGGCTTTTCAGCTTTTCTCATAGCAGGTCACTTACAGACTTAGGCATTTTCTAAACCTTTACTATTCAAGGCAGCTCAGCAATTGCCAAGGCTTTCCATGAAGTTCCACTGCGCATTCACAGTGTCTAACCTTACAATGCAAACATCACATTCAAAAATTGAGTTAACCGTTCACTAGCCGGCACTTCTTTGCTTTGCATTCTTCCCAGGCAGCGGTAACTTTAATCTAGGACACTGGAAGGAAAAAAAGAAAATACTATTCCACTTTCAAAGTCAAGTCAAAATCTCTTTCAGAATGCGAACACTAAAAATCAAGCATAGAAGTTACCAAGACACTGCAGATAGACCTGCTCTTGTTACTGTGGCTGATATGGAAATAACTAGCTTCGCTAACAGCTCTAAAATAGCTGATGTTACCTTGGAGTGACACAAAACTGAAAAACACAAAAGTTTTGCATATGGAATGTAATTCTGCAGGGTTTTATCTTACTACATCTACTCTCTACCATTCTACTGTTATATTCTGGTAGAGATATTGGCAGAGTATTTCAATTATTCTTCCAGCAGAGGCAGCTCAAAGAGTCGCAGAATTGATGCAAATTTACATGTACTTGTACAGTGACATCTAAAGCTACACCTCAGCCCCTGTTTGAGTATGACAAGATGAAGAAACAGATCAGGCATACCCTGCATAGGACTGTGAATATAACACTACTACAGCATGTGGGAGGCAAAGTATTTCACTGCAAGGAAAATCTGACAGTGGAAATTTCCATTCCTTGCATACTTTAAAGGTGAACTTGGATCTTATACATGAAAAGTATTCAAGACTGGAAAACAAATTCAGTCAGTATACCTGCACCAATAGAAACAAAAAGTTAAGTCAACACCTTGATTTTGCCTTAGGAAGTAGTGAAACTTGTCATAAGTCTTAATTGTACCCATTTCATAGTCACAAAACACAGAGATTACTGTGGCAAAATAAGTGTATTCAACATGCGTTCAAAAAACTGTGTACGTTCAATGCAGTTTACTGCAGATAAAAACAATCAATCATTCTCACGCGTGTTGCAGCCTGACAATTTCTGTCTGAATTTTCACCTCTTTTTTTCCCTGCACTGAACTTTTGAAGTCGCCTTGAGCTTCAGCTGTCTTGACCTCAGATACACACCTCTTGCTTCCAGACATTTTAATGCCTACAGAAAATGAGTGGATTGTCCTTCCCATTTTCATGAGCTGTTTCCTTCCACATGCTTCATGAACCAGTTGGATTTTGTGGTCCTCCTCAGGCTTTACTTCATGTTGAAGTAGCCTTTCCCCAGTATCTCCACACCAGCCTTCCCAAACTCTAAACAAATACTCTATTTTTCAGCAGGAATTACTGCCTGAAACAAATGCAACTATTCAACCACATGACACTGCTTATTATCTCTTCCCTGCATCTAGTGAGAGCCATTCAATCTGAGCAGAACTAACTGTGAAGTTCTTCCTTTCTTTGAAGTTAAATACTATTTTATGTAGCGATCAAGAACACATCAGAGTTTAATAATAAAGTTTAATATATGTTACATGATTTAAGAAAATTCAGCTTGCAAAGCTTAACTGAGTAGACAGAGGGGACTGGATGAGAACATATAAACATGCTACTAGCAACAGGCTGAATTGAAAATACTATTTCTAAAAAAATTCTGAATAATAAAAAGAGCTTAAAATCCATATACTTTTATTGCAAGGTGCATAAAGCAGGAGTCGTTCTATTACATGAGGAAAATGCTAATGAAATACTAAAAAATGCATCCAATTTCAAAACGTACTAGATTTGCTAAATCGTCGCCACCATCTTCTCTTTATAGAACACCCACAGTGTGCAAGTACTTTGCAAGTAAAACTCAGTCCTTGATAGAGCTGCTTAATGTATATATAGACAATACAAGAAGAACCAGTAATGAAGGTCAATGCAGTTGGAAGACAGAATAAAGCAGAGATTTATATTCATATAAGGTTAGGAGGGGTTAGTTTTTGATTACATTCTGTATTTTCTGAGTCATTTTACTTCTTGAAGTAAGCCTTAGTGAAGATGCAACTAAAAAGCCAGGATTTAGAGGTCCCTTTGAATGCCTGTTCACAAAAGAGGGATTTGAATGAGAATGGAACCAAGATATGAAAGACAAGGGTGGAAGTGAAAGGAATATAAAAATGAATTATTAGCTACATATCATCCAGTAGGTACAGTCAAAATCAGAGACAAAATATGGCAGCTCCTGGCCACATTTAGAAAGGCTGGAGATCTGGACATTCAAATAAGAAAAAGGTGACAAACAAACCATCAAAGGCGAGACAACAGTTTCAAAACAGAAGTGGAGACAAGGAGGACACTGCTGGAGATGCAATGAATGAAATGCATAAGCAATGGTATCAAGCTAAGGGGGAAAGAAGAGGTGTGAAAGTTACGTACCACAGTTTTGCTTATGCAGTACAAGAAGACGAAGCCAGTGGCTCTGAAGGAAGAGCAGAAGTACAAGAGCCTAAGGGAAAGAGGTAGACAGGTTTTGCCATGTTTACATTTTATTGGCAAAATGCCACATAGAAAAGTTTGAGGTAAGGAGAGAAAGATCATCTCTTTAACCCTTATGCACACCTTGCATATAAAATCCCAAAATGAGATGAAGTCACGCGACGCTATGTTACTAAGTTATATGAGGGAAGACCTAATGTAAGTTCTCTTTCCCCACACCATAAATAACACAGCAGATTAGGCACTAGAAGATACTACAAATGCTGGCAAAACCCATGCCCAAACTTGGAAGGAAAGAGCAAAGGAAAAAAAAAAGAGAGAAAAAAAAAACCCAACCAAGATTGTGAAGCCTCAAGGAGAAAAGCATTTCCCATGTGAGTGATTAATGACCCTGTATGTCATCTGAAATACCCAGGAACTACAAGTATAAAAAGGTGTCTTACAATGTGGCCAGGTAAAAACTGTTGTCATCAAGTCTAAAGTGCAATTTCCAGGGAGTAAAGGAGAACAAAGAAGAAACTGTCAAACAGAATTAGAAATAATGTAAATAATGTCAAGGATAAGAGTAGATAGCATTCTCAGGCAGCACAGAAGCATAAGGGAGAAGGAAAGGGCAATGTGGCTGCTAAGGAAGCTGGAAAGAAAAGGGCAATGTTGCCAACTCTCTATTTTATTATGCCCACAAAATTTTGATGATAAATGATACTCTTAATTTGTCTGTGTCTATACAGAAAAGGGCAGAAAGCACTTCCGGTAATACAGACTAATTCAATGCTACCTTAAATAAAGAGAAATAATAATTCTCTGTGAGTTTAGGAGCATAAAAACTTGCGCAGAACTTGCTTATTTTTTTAATTCTCTTTTAGTAAGGGTCATACCATTTTACTGTGAACAGTATTCTGTATAGTTACTGCATGACTGTATTTAATTGTTTCTGAAAAAATTCTGAAAAAACGTGAGTGAAAAAAAAAAAAAACTACAGAAATTTCATCATCACTGTTGTAACATCTTATTTCAACATCATTTCACTTTGGTAAGATTTTACCCCTAAACATTCATCCTGAAGATGAAGACATTCCTCTGCTAGTGGTTCTAGTTCTCAATATCTGCTGATTTCTCTAATCACACCCCCTCTTATATCCTGCAGTTTTCCTTCTCCAATTTTACTCTCTTCTCCTTTTCTTTTTCCTTGGATCCTCACTCAGAGCCTCAACACCCTTCCTTTATTTCTCATTCCTCCTCCGCAGTTTCTTTGCTTTCATTCTGCCTGCTGCCCTCTTTTCCAGCTATCTGTACACTGTAAGAAATATTTAAATAGAAGATCTCACTTTGAAAACTCGTCTCCCCTGGCAGCCTCCACGGGCTGGGGAGGCCGCTGGCGCTGGCAGGCGCGTGTTGCTAAGCAGCACTTTAGCACACTGTTCAAGGGACCAGGACTCAGCTCTGCTCAGTGCTTGCTGATGCAATACCCTGGTTTGCAGAGAACAAGGGACCTGCATACCTCAGTCACGGGAAGATCAAAGTCCTGTGCATTTCTGGCAAGAGTATATTGTCTTTTTTTAAATAAAAATGTAAATAAGCTCTCCTAATATGCCCTCTCTATGCTATTCTTGCCTCTAGAGATGAGTGATACTTTGCAGCTAAAGAACTTTCAGATAATATCTTCTTTTTTGTCAGGATCACACAGAAATATCTTTAAAATGAAAGCCAACATCCATTCACAACCAGCTCACCAAATCAGCCTTTCTGCCATTTCCTAACAGTATCTGACCTTCTCCTGGGTCCATTTAAGCCCACAACACCATGAGGACGTGTGTATTTTGGACACTGGGCACAGTGCTGACACAGTCCCTGATGAGTAAACCTTTCAGGGCAAAGCCACACAATCCCAGCCAGTCTATGCATGGTCAAAATTGCAGCACATACACGTGTAAACAGGGCATGGTGCTGCTGCAGGATGTGTACTGTGGTAGCATTAGGTGGGACCTGTATTGCTCTCATCCAGACATAATTTCTAGGCCCTCTCTGAGCTTTTCTCAACTCTCAAGTGTAACTAGCTGCCTGGATATTAACACGTATATAGTATTAGAGTCATAGCCCAGATCCTGTACCTGTTTTGAACCTGACTCTAGATAGCTTATCTTACTAAAGCCACGAATACCAGACACCAACCCCAGGACAGCAGGCCCTCATTTTGGAAAGGAGATAGGAGGATTAACACAGAGCTTGCAATGCCTTCACACTGAACAGCATGTATTACTCTCTCACAGAATATCGGGGATTGAAAGGGACCTTGGAAGATCATGTAGTCCAATCCCCCTGCCAGACCAGGAACACCTAGATCAGGTCACACAGGAATGCGTTCGGGTGGGTTTTGAATGTCTCCTGACAAGGAGACTCCACAACCTCCCTGGGCAGTCTGTTCCACTGTTCTGTTACCCTCAACATGAAGAAGTTTTTCCTCATATTTAAGTAGAACCTCTTATGTTCCAGCTTGTACCCATTACCCCTTGTCTTATCATTGGATGTCACTGAGAAGAGCCTGGCTCCATCCTCCTGACACTCACCCTCTATATATTTATAAATATTGATGAGGTCACCCCTCAGTCTCCTCTTGTCCAAGCTAAAGAGACTCAGCTACCCCAGCCTTTCCTCGTATGGGAGATACTCCAGTCCTTTAATCATCTTGGTGGCTCTCACTTTGTCCTGTTCTCCTCTGGAAATGCCTGTTTAAGACACCTTCAGTATATTCCACCTTTTAGATCTTCCTCAAAAAATTTCTTAAGAGTCACATTTCCATTAGCTCATTTTTTCCTATGCAGTGATTGGGAAGAGAGCCTCTGGAAGTGATAAAGAAGACAGGCTAAATACAAGTCAGCACTACGATACTGTTGTTAAAATGTAAATGTCACTCTGGAAAAGACTAAGTAGGAGGGATCTGTAGAAAGCAGCAGGAATTAGAAGAGTTTCTGGAAGTATAATTTAGGAAAAAGGGCTAGAGGAATTAAGATTTTCAGTCTAAAACGACAAAGTCTGAGGTGAGCCATGGGAATAGAATTCTAACACATACAATTTTACCAAAAAAAAAAGCAGAGTTAGCAATTGTTCTCCACAACCACTGAGGACATAGAAAAAGAATCAAGATAAAACTGCAGAAAATAAGATTAATTTCAGAAAAACGATGGGCATAATAGAGTAAGGACTCTATGAAAACTGAATTTTAAGAATAGATTAGACAAACTTAGCCCTAATGCAGTGCAAGGTAGGCTGAAACAATCTTAAGTGGTTTTCCCATCTTCCATGCACTACACTAAGACAAATGCATGCATTAGTTGTATTTTTGTAAAGAGACACACAGAATAATTAGAATAATTATACTGATTTATCAGTTAATTTTCACAAGTGTCTTCATAAAGATTAATTTATTTCCAGTTCAGGGAGAAAAAAATGACATTTCTCTACTTCTAGATATTATTACCATACATCCTTTCCAGTGTGTGCCTTTTCAAGGAGTACAGCTACCTATCACAGACCTGCATTGGGGACACACTTTGTCACTTACGCCAGAGAGCTGAAATAATTTCAGACACGATGCTGGGTATGTCATTTCCTTATGTGCCACTTACTACAAAAAATTATGTCTCGCCTAGACGGCTGTGAAAAGCCAACAAACGCAAGGACAAGTCTTTGGCCTCTTTTTCTTTGTTAGAAGTCACATAACGATACTTGAAAAACAGTAAGTCCCATTTCCACAATATTTCCCTTACCCAGCACACCCATCACCCTCCAGCTCCCACACCCTATTTTTTTGTCTCTCGCAACACTCCAGAGCCACTCCAATAGCACATTATTAAAGGACTCGACACCCCAGGTATGGGGCTTACTCACTCGCCTCATTACCTAAAGGCAACACTTAACCAGGAAGGCCAGCATATACTTTCAGATAGATAGGGTCTCATCAGCAATAAGGAAGCTTGGGGTTAGGGAGGTGCTGTCTTCTGGTTTAACATATCACTATATTAATTGACAGAATGAAAATTAATACTTAATGTCTAGTCAGACCAACATGACATTCAGTATATAACAGTATTCACAATTTTTTCCATATATTTTTATCTACAAAGAATATTAATATGGTGCTGATATATTTCCACCAGCCATTCCTGCTGGTGAAAGGTCTAATCAATATTCAAAGTCAACTAAACTGAAATGTCAAAAAATTCTAAATTTGTATTATACTGGAACTGTTCTATGAAAAAAGAAAATCCTAATTTATGTATAGTCGTGTAGTATACATTTTACATAATGTATTATAAAGCAGAACAAGAAGTGTATTCATAACTTCCCTTTTACTTCAGAGATAATGTCAGTACAATATTTATGAGATTATGGGTACATTTATAACTAGGCCAGATATTTAATATTAAATGTCTATCTTATGGAAAATTTAGCTCCTCAAGTAAATGAGCAGGGAATGGGTGCCTCAAAAAGGATTTTTTTTGCCAAAATATCTGACTTTTTAACAAGTTAATTATTACATTCTTAAGAAATGAAGTTTTTCAATTAAGAACTTTATCCTCTTTCAAACAAAGAAAACATTTCTGTGGGTTCTCTCACTGTAACAGATTATAGGTCACTGTGCTCTCCAGCTTCAAGGTTTTTTCAGAACTTTGTTAATCACTCAGTGAGGGGCAACAAAAATAGTCACAGACAACAGCTATACACAGGCCAACTGTTACCTTCTCTATTAACTGGATCAATGTCATTAGTTGGACAGGTCATTAACACCAACCTGCGCACTGAAACAAAAGGAACATTTTGCAACAGCGTTTCTTAGTACAATATTTTATTTATATAGCGTGCGAGTTGCACAGATGCTGAGGGAAGTCTGAAAGCAATCCAGAAGGACCTTTATATGGAGCTGCATTTCTAAAATATTAATAACAGGTTTTTCTACTTCAAAATGGTCATTGTTTACCTTTGTTAAAGGGAAAAAAATATATAACGCAAATAAAAGCTATTTGATTCTTGCTTTTTCAAAAGTTGTAAGGGAATGCCACCCGGAAAGAACCCCTAAAAGCAGCAGCAGAGAGCAGCCTCCATGTTTTGACGCAACCGGGAAGCAATCACTTCAAAGAGCAGAACAAGGCAGGTACTCGCTTGCTGGAAACTGCATAACCAACTGAGAGATCTCACGGTATGAAAGGCAGTGCCATGATTTGCTGTGGACTGGAAGTCCACTGGATTAACAACAACAACAGACAACAACAAAACTGGCCCTTCTACAAGCCGGGTCTTTCTAAAGTAAATCCTGCCACTGTAAGGCTAGGGCCAGAATGTTACAATATGAAAAGTGTGGTCAAAGGAATACGCTGTTGCTGCAGCGCTGACCAAAAAGCATGGATAATGCCAACTACCACCTCCATAGAGCCTGGTAAATAAAAAAAGTCTCATGACTAACCAGCAGAGTATTCTGAAATACTGCTTTCATTGCCTACACAGTTATCACCAAAATAAGCAAAATGCTTTCTTGAGCTTTTAAATTAACAGAAAAAATTACATTTTAATAGTATTTGTTTTTTTTCCAGTTCCTACCCACAAAAGCCAAGGACAGGTCTTTATTATATAAATTTAAGACTTACTGTATATACAGTATCAAGAGCACAGATCTTTCATTACAGAATTTTGGTCCTTCCCTTGTATATATAAATAAAAATCTAATACAAGACAGAAAAACACACAGAAGTTTATAAAGCAGAAAACTTGGAGAGAAGAAATAAATTGCTGACTTGGATTTAGCAAATTTTTTTATATTTTTTTTTAATGAAAGACCATAGAAAGGGTTTCCATACCTCAAACAAATTAATTGAATCATTCGGAAAGGGCAAAAAGTAAACTGGGTAAAAAAAGAAGAAAAAAAAATCAATAATCCATCAGATCTTATACTAAAAAGGTATAAAGAGTATAGCCTTTCTGTGCTGTCTGGCTGCAGGGTTCCCCAAAGTCCTTGAAATCATGAGTCTTGGACGAAAAAGGGCTCTGCTTCTGGGAGTGCCTACCTGCCTACCTACAGTGTCATTGTGTATTTCTGCATGTCATAAATCATTTTACCTCATTGTTCTCTGCAGGTGGTTTCAGAGACCCATCCAATGCTGTAAAATTTTCTCTTTGAAAGTGCATTTAGGAATTATTTTTTTTTAAGTAGCAGAGATGCTTATTGCTGAGTTACTCTACATTTTTCATTATGATTTTAAGAAGGCATTATGACTAAATTCAGAGGTTTTGTAATATTTTTAATTGGCTGTGAAACTTTTTTTTTTTTCAGGAAATTTAACATTTTTAAAAATCTCAATCCAAAATGTAAGTGAAAATTCAAAAAATATCTCAGCTGAATGAATCCTGGATTGCCAGTTTTAACATGACGTAGAACAAATCCAATCTCCGTGAAATCATCAATACAAAGTAAATTATGTTAGAACTCACCTAATTTTCCTCATAGCTATGCTGGAGAAATTCACAAACTGCCCTTAGTTATTAGGCCCATGACAATATACCCATAAATTTCAGGTCACTCATAGAAGAGCCTAGGCTGGAGGGACCTCAAAAGATCATCTAGTACAACCTTTCATGGGAAAAGGAGCCTAGGTGAGATTACCTAGCACCAGGTCAAACTGTATTTTGAAAAGCTGCAACAGTGGGGACTCTACCACATCCCCAGGGAGGTTGTTCCAGTGAATGATTGTTCTTACTATAAAAAAAATTTATTTTTGTGTCGAGATAAATCTTTTCCCAGTGCAACTTGTACCCATTGCCTCTTCTCCATGTGGCTTCTTGCGGAGAGAAAGCCTCCTTCCTCTTGTAGCTGCCCTTTAAGTACTGGAATACTAGTTCCCCTTGGGTCTTCTCCAGGGAGAAGGCCTTCATAGAGCTGTTGCTCCTGCCCTTTGATCATCTTTGTGGCCCTCCTTTGGACCCTCTCCAAAGGGTAGTCTGTTTGTGTCTCTTGAATATTGGGGACCAAAACTGGACATGGATCTCCAGGTGCAGCCTGGAGATGCAGAACAAGAAATCACCAAAAAAAGAATAACTATTTTTCTTCTTAAACTGGGATAATAAATATTTCAAGATACAAAATGCTGGGGTTTTTTAGTTATTTTTTTGTTTGTTTTTATATTAACAGGTTTGAGTAACATAAGAATCTGAAGATGGCAACAGCACAGAAACAGTCTCCTAGGGCTTAGTGTGCAGTGAGGTGACAGGAAGAGCTTAGAAATAGGCTTAAAAAACTGAATGGAACAACCAAAATCTTTCCTTTCCCACAAACTTGCTTGAGTGCCAACAAAACACCAAATGGATGGAAAGATGAGCTGGTAGGAGAAATTAAGATATTTCCACCAGAAAATGAAGATATTTGGTTCTCATAGTCATTGTAAACTGTCTCTCTCACATGCAGAAGACCTACTTGGAAGGTAAACCTCTGTATGCGCATCAGTCCAAGAAGATTAAGTTAACATAACTAACAATGAATAAAGTCTGTTTCACCTATCATAATATGAGTTGGATGAACTGAAATCTTAAAGCATTTATTTCTCCACTGAATGCAAAAATGGGACTAGAGCAATAATTTCAGGCAATGTATACCAGCATGGGATATGTCAAAGGTGACATGAATGCCACCCCCAGTTTTCCAGTAAAGGCATGTAACAGCAGTGGAATAATAATAGCTTACAAGTATGTGAAAGCAGAAAACTCACTGAACTGAACAGAGCCACGTGAATGACACTTTTAAAATAATAGTTATTTCTTTTCCATTCTTGCATTACATACAGAAAAAAAAATCTGAATAAGAAATTACAGATATCAATTTATATGGGTCTTCATAAATTTTGTGATCCTGATCGGAACAATGAAAATGAGGTAAATGTACCAAGCAGAGAGGCAAAACAAGTATTATTTCATTATGTAACACCGACATGTTTGGCCTCACACAAAACATCCAGGTG
>VZTM01016937.1:731-14535 GCA_013400555.1 Jacana jacana
CGTACATCACATCCTGAAACAAAGGTCTTGATGTTCCATGCTGGTGCCAAACTTTCAGGTAACTTCATCACAGTCAATGTTGAGCCTGCATGAATGAGGTGTAATGGGCTGGCTTTAAATATGGGGAGCCAGAGAAGGGGCATTTTTATTTTTTAAAAAACAGGGCAAATCCTGATTCTGGTACTCTTAAGTAAAGCCTCAGATGTTAGAATCTGCCCATCAGAAGGTTTTCTGTAGTTAGTTACTCCTTAAATTCAGTTTCTAAAGGGTACGAAGTTTGTATTATGTTGCAGGAGGAGTTAGAGTATATATATACTCTCTCTATATATAGAGTTGCTAATACTCACTGCAAAAAAAGAAAAAGGGTTCTGTATTCTCAATATTTTTGTTGGTTTGTTTTGGAAAGACACTGGCTATGGCTGAATATATGAAACTACTTAATTGCACTCGTAGTCTTTTGATTAATCATTAGTATGAACTGGAAAGTTTACTAGTATGATTTTGTGTAATATTTTATTGTATTGGTAACAGAGAATACACACAATGAATTTTCATAGTTGTTGAGGTTATGATGTCTACTGAGTAGGTATTGAAATTTTTTTATGGCTGGCTGCTGAAAGTTCAGTGCAAAACATCTTGTTAATCGTTGCTATTCCCTTCTAGTGTAAGGGTTACATTCCAAGTGCAGCTGTGTCTGTCTCAGCCTTTAAAAAGAGGTCAAATTGACATTTAGAGTTACGTTTTGAAAAATCTGCTGTGACTTCCTGACCTTTCTAAAACTGGTATTCTCTGCCTTTTAAATAGAGACTTTCACTTAGAGGAATTTACAACAGATTTTCCTCTCAATCCTTCACACTTAGATCCTGGCTTCGTTCCAGATTGTAGAAACTAGATTTGTAATTGTCTTATTTACAAGGTAGGGTTTCCCCCTCCTTGTTTGCTTAACTTGACAGATTGTAGACTATCAGGCGCCACTTAACCTTTTCAAAAAATGTTTTGTTTCAGTTCCTTTTGTCTTAAAGGTCCATTCATTCTCTCGAGAAAATTTCATCGGAATGAATAGAAAAAGTGGATTAATCTGGATTAAATTCATAATACCAGAGACTGTGTCAAATTGTGGGTTTACCATAATGGGAGAAACTAGATTAAAGTTATGCTCACTTTTATTAGCAGCGAATTTGACTTAAAAGTCTTGTTTTATTTTTCCCATGATTTTTCAGATTCAGATATAATTTAAATAAATCAGCAGTATGAATTTCCATTCCAAGCTTGAAACAAGCCTCAAACACGGTAAAAAATTCAAGGAACAAAACCCTCATCCCAAATGGCTTCTGTTTAAGATTGTGGACTGTTTACTTATTCAATCTCTGCTCTTTGATGTCTGAATGGCACTAAGGGTCTGAAGCGCAGCTGGGAAGGAGACACAGCCAGCACAGGGACACTCATTGCAAAGACTTGTGCATTCAGGACATTCTCAAGGCTTTTTCTCCCAAGCATGTCATCATGTGCTCTTCTGCTTCCTTGCTGCCCAAGCTGGCTCCTCATCAGTACTTCCTCTTCCCAATGAAGAAGTACTACCCAGCAGGTGCTGGGCCCAGCACTTTCTTTAGGACAACATAGTTATGTGTGAGAGAGAGTGTAGTCTAGAGTTTGTTTAAGGACCAACTATAAGAAACTGTAAGAAAGCTCCTGAGTGAGCTGGTTGACTTCCTGGTGTCTGTAGTTCTCCACTGGACTCCTCCCACTGACCCAAAGGGCTGCAGGTCTTGCTCCCGGAGGTTGAGGTGGAGGAGGAATGGTGCCTCTTCTTAGCCATAGTAGGGATTGGACCATGGCTGGAGGAGCCACGGCGTCTGTCAAATTTTCCTGTAGTGCCTGAAGCACTGGGTGTTGCTGAAGATCCCTAAGGAGGATAGTAGATTAGAGGAGTATACCAAAGCATGTTTGATGCCTGCAGAGTCCATCCACACAGTACCGTCATTGTGTGAAGTGAAGCCAGCTGTTCTGGTACCACCACTGCACCTCATCCCTACTCACTCATCTGGAATTGGCACCAAGTGACTTCCCAGCATTAGTGCCTGCAATGCTGGGCAGAAGGTCTATGTCTGAGAAAGGTCTTTCTCTTGGACGGAATACTCTTTGCTGTTCACCTGCTGGAGCCTCTCTCTCCCTGCCCCCTTCATGGAGCACATGAGGACATCAGAGGTACAGATGGAGAGAGCCGGTCCTTTTCTCCAAACTGCAGCATTTTGCATTGGTAATCCTGGCAGACCCTACATCAACCTCTGCCTGTTTTGGCCAGGGGAACTTCTGTATGACTGTGCAGACAGTGGCTACCAAACTGTGTATTACTTACGCAAAATATTCTCTTCTCTCTTTCTATAGTTTTATTTCAGAAGGATCCATACAAAAGGCTGGCCCTCACCTGGAATTTCTGACAAGTTTTGTGGCTGTATTACTCAACAGCTTTTTCAGACACCACTGTGTGAGCAGCTGGCACTGGCAGTCTGGTTGGGCAGTCACGTTCCCGTCTGTGTGACTGCTGTAGGAGAGCATGGCAGTAACTTTTCAGCTAACTGGGCTGGTGAGGTGGTGACTCACTCCAGTTGGATTTTCTGGTCTGCTCAGCCTGCTCTTTTGTTTTATCTCAAATAGATTGCGAAAAGATTCTGAATTGACTTATCTTCTGCAGCAGTGTGACAAGCAGCTCATGTGTAACAGCCTGGTGTACAGGTCCTTCAGAAACTGTTGGCTTTCGTGGTTTTCTGTTTGTTATTCATGGTTTGACTGCCTGGCTGAGCTGTGTAGGTCTCTCTCTGCTGTCTGACAATTTTTTTGTGGTGGAAGAAAGATGGGGTTTTGTCCTCCGTGGATGAATACGGGTGTTCATAAAAAGAACAAACTGTCCAGTCATGCACATAAATAATAATCCATTCAAGATAATGATGATGAAATAGGAACAGAACATGAGTCAGATTGTCTTCTGTAAATCCAGATAATAGTGAAGCCTGTAGAATCCACTTACTTTAGGCCCTGGTCCTGCAAGCGTTTATCAGTGTGTGAATACATTTATGTAGCACTGCTGACTTCTAGATGACTGCTTGAGTTCATAAGATTCGTCCAAAGGCTATGGAATAACCAGAGTCATGTTGTTAAATCTCATCTATTTTAATGTGCTAGTGTCTTCAGGCTGTGGTCATATGTATTTTGTACTTCATAGGCAGGGGAAGGCTATCCCAGAGGTAAGTAACTGCTAACTGGGAACTTATAAGTTGTGGGCACAGGTCCCTGAGCACTGTATCTTGGCACTAGGAGAAGGAAGGTCATGGGAGAGAAAGTAATGTTTAACTCTCATATTTCACAGACTTAGAAGAGTGGCTATTTTCAAAACTTTGAGGTAATCCAGAACTAGGCATGGCTTTTTATATTTCCTATTGGGGGTTAACTGGTTGACTTAACATTTTCTAGTGTTTGTAGCTTATTGTAAGGTTCATATGTGAAACTCCTTACAAAGAAATACCTTTGGGTTTGCCATCAGGAAGAAAACTTAGAATATCTTGTTTGGCCTTATCCATAAGCTAAAGCAAGCAAAGAAAAAGGGCTTTGGAGCTAATTAACTGTTTAAAACCACTCTGGTAGACAAGATTGAATTGTTTTTTGTTTTGTTTTGGTTTTTTTTTGTTTGTTTTTGTTTTAAGAAGAAGAGAGACTTAAAGCATGTATATATTAAATACAGTGGCAATGAACATTAATAGTCATTTATAGCTCTACTCCTTTTTGGTACACTGAAGATTAGTAAGCTGTGGTCTCTCAGTAGAGAATGAGGAAGAGGATGATGCTCATTCCTGCACCATCATAGCTGTTGAACTGACTGAAACGTGAAAGTCCAGATGTCTCTTCAGGAAATAGTCTCATGCTTTATCACATATACGTGTATTATTGGAATTCATGTCTGAATTGGTTCCATGTCGGTGAAAAATAATGTATAGCTGAGTTATAATGGAAACCTGTATACAATGAACAACAAGAGAAGAACTTGAAGGGAAAAAACGAGAACAGGAAGTCTAATCTTCAGCTTTTCTATATACAAAAAACACCTCGAGGGTAAGCACACATTGTTTTATATAAATACATTTAAAATGTATTTTGTAGGCACATATTTCCAGTGTGTTGTCATGATTGGAAACACATGTATACTTGAAAAATTATGTGAAGCATGCAGAGCCCTTGCCCATGCACATAAGTAAAAGCTATGCAGAGTGTATACGTGTGTAAATATTTAGCTGGAGGAACAGCCACATAAGAACTACTTTAGAACAATTCCTAAGTCAGGAAGCCACAAATTATAGGTTTGAAATTTACCACATTGGCATGTCTACATAAATAAAACCAACTGGAAAGATATGAGAGAGGAAAAATGCATTTACAAACAGTGTTAGATTAGAGAAGACAAAAAATGCTAAACCCTTTCCTTGGCTCTAACCAGAAGGCAGGAAGATTATTACAGACAGGAGCTTGCAGAATTCAGCTAAACAACTTTCCAGCTCTGAGTTTGAGTCTTGATTTTTATTTACGTGTGTGCGTGCAATCAGGGCTATACACATAGTCATTATTTTGACAGAGACCAAGAGGAAGCATGGTTGTGTTTGTTTTTCCCCTTTCCAGGAATGTTACCATCATCTTACTCCCTCTTTATCTTTGCCAGGTCTTTGGGATGGGGTGATGTCATCTGCTTTATCTACCTAGTATCTACCATAATGAGGCCTTGATCCTAACCAAGGGTGTTGGCTGTTTCATGAATGTTGAATTGGGAAGCAGCTGTAGGAAACCTGAATTTCTGTTGCAGATGGCAACACTTCAGCTCGAGTAAATACAACTGATACTTGTAAAACCACTGAGACAACTGCTAGTTGTCACAAGGCCATATTCAGGCATTGGTACGTCAGTTCCCTTCCAGTCCTCCCACCCTTAGCCTACGCTGGAGAAGGCTCCCAGAGCTTCTCTCCCTGCTCAGTTGTCACACTTGCAACTGAGCTGCAGCTGGGCTGCTGGAGGCTTGAAAAAAGTAGCTGTCCAGAACAATCCGTCACTTCTCAGATCCAGGTCTTCTTGGAGCTGAAGTAAGGACAGAAGATAAAATGCAATCCTTTGAACTGAAGAGTAGGAAAAGGGAATGCCATTAGGTCTGAAGAGAGAAAGCAAAGCAACTGTGTATGTTTGTCTGGAGTTGTCTTTTCCTTCTGTCTCTGAAAAGAATCACTGAGCAGAGGTGTTGTGTCTCTGATGTGAAGCATCCCCATGAAGTAGAGAAAGTCCATCGCTCACCTTGTCTCCTGGTCGGGTCTGGGAGGTCTGCAGCACGACTGGCAAGAATACAGCAAGGACGTTGCTCTTCCTCAGAAGACTTCTTGGGTCTTCGACCACGTCCTCTGCTTCACCATCTAGGAGGATGTAAAGGAAGAGGAGGAGAAGGGAAAGCATTATGTAAGTTGGGGAAACTCCCTTACTATCTAGCAACGTCTGAAACTTTTAAAAAAGGACAGGTAAAAGCAAATATTTTCTCAGGACTGCATGTTATGAAACTAGAATTGAACACAGAGGTTCCATCGCCTGGTTTCTCTGGAAAGGAAATACGAGGAGTTTATTCTGTAAGTGCCTGGAAGCCGGAGGCTTGGGGTAGGGAACTCTCTTGCTACAGGAAAAAGACTGGTAAGTTTAGAAAGTTTAGTTCTATTCTCAGGCTCTGCTGTGGAGATCGTAAGTGGATGCTGCATATAACCCTAAGGAAAATGACTGTCTAGAATGCGTCGGTGTAAACGTTGCTATGTGTCAGCTCCTGGGAACTGGAGCATTGGTAGGACCTGGACTGGAGGTGTTTCTGTGAGAGGGTACCTCCTGTTCTGACACCGAAAGCTGTGTCGTTGTATCTATGGCATTGTCATCAGCTTTATTAAAATATCTAGAGTTTGGTCAGCAATTACTAATTTTTGCATCTTTGTAGTTCCTCTGGTTGAAAGGTTAACTGCTGCTATTAGTGAGGTAGATTGGTTTTAGTTGGCATCTAATCACAAATACTTGTTTTGGGTGGTACCTGGGGACTGCAGCCCCTCCAGCTGTGGAGCCAAATTTCCTTACAGTGCGTAATGGATTTATGCCTGTGCTTCACCATGCTATTATCTGCAAGAGAGAACAGCCATGGCTTTCCTTGGGTGATCTGGGGAAGTGAGACTGAAGGTAAGCCATGTTTGCTCAGTGCTGCAAAGCAAATGGGGGAATGGGAAGCCCTTGAATTGTAAAGCAGTGCTCTTCAGCAGCTGGGCTATCTTCCCTCTTGTCAGTCTCTTAACTATTCAGTGGCTGTGGGTCATTCAGTAGTACCTTGTGGTAGTAAATACCAGTTATTCAGTCCTTGAAATGACCTCTTCTTGATGGGTTTCCTATGCCTGCAGAGAATTTGTCTGGACTGTATTTAATCAAGGCCATGAAAAACTTAAGCCCGCAAGTTAACACCAAGAAGAACATCTGGTTGGATATGTATATTTCTCTGTCCAGAATGAGTTTAAATTTTCTGTTAAGATTTTGATCTGTTTGGAGTGATTGCGCTTTATTTTTGCAGGAATGGAAGAGGTCAGGGACTAGATTTTATTTCTGACTAAATCTCCTGGGTTAGAGTGTACACAGTTCTTCTTACTGGAGAAGGGGGAAGGAAATGCGTTGAACTACGGTACAGAAAAGTTGTGCAAAGAGAAGCTTGAGGTTTGTGGTTTGTGATGTTTCCACTTGCCCACTCCATTGTGCATGGTCTCTCTGGGGACAAGATAGGCCTACTGTTGTGTCCCTCTGCAGCAGAAGGCTGTGTAGAGGGCCACAGGAAGAGGCTTTTCTCCTGGATTGTAATCACTGGAGCACAGTTGTTTTCTTCTACAGGTTTTAGTAGAGTCAGATTTATATGTGGCAATTCTTTCAAGATATTTCCCTATGTATTTCCCAAAAGCTTTTTAGCTGTGTTTAAAGTTCTTTTTAGGTTCCCCTAGATGTGATAGGGCAGGACTGGGAGAGGACACTTGAATATTTAATGTGACTGCCACTCAAGGGGTTAGAAATTGATTATAACTAGTGCTTTCTTGAATACCTCATAAGCTGTAATCTCTAACATTTTACACAACTGAGTACTGCTCCAGTATAGCCATGCTTCTATTGTGCTTTGATTAGATGGAGCTGATGCACAGAACTAGGTGTTTTATTAGGCTCTCCTTACCTCATTTCAGAGCATAATAGGTCCCAGGGAGCCTCCCACTGAAACTGGAGCCCTGCATACAAGCCTAGGTCCCTGCTTCCCTCTCTCTGCTGGAGCAGGTCACTCCACCAGCTGTCACCTGCTCTTTAAACTAGCTTTTCATCCAGCTGTTCAACGCGGTGGTTGGACCAGGAAGTCTGCTGTTGATATAAATCTTCCATGGTCCAATTGAGTAGTTAATAGTTAAACACTCTACAACTGGTGGGGGTTGGGTCAATTTTTTTATTTGGGGTTAGGCTATAGAGAAGTCTTGAACTGCTGAAGCTGAGTGTTTCTGGCAGGCTGCCTAAGGGATGGGATAGAAAGGCTTTTGTAAATACACTGATGTGCAAATGTATGCTTAATGTGTTCACGCATATATATATAGTATTTGTTAAGCAAGTAGCTTTGCATAGCAGGAGAGGTGAGCAGCTGTTCTGCATATGGCTGGTTCATGGAGCTGCTTCCCAGCAGAGCCCAGCCCCTGCCCTCTCCTGCTGGGTGCCACCAGCTCCTGTCCTTTCCTGCAGGTTGCCGACAGCAGCACCCTATTGCCTACTGCAGCCTCCCTGGCTCTTGCAGGCTCTGTAAGGGAGCAGTGCCCAAGGCCCTGGCTTTTGGGTGAAGTTCTGGTTGGTATTATCATTATTATTATTAATCTTTCAGCTCAGGATTTCTCAGAAAGCAAACATCAGCACTTAATCTATAGGGATTTTTCTTCTGAGGGTGGAGAGAAGGTCTCAGTTATAAAGATTGCTTAGTAGGAAGTGCTTATTGAGAACAAAGAAAACATTCTGGATAAAATTTCAATTCCAGATGTCAGTAACAAAAAATGAGGTGGTTAGGGGGAGTGCCAAAGAAGCATTGAATCTCTTATGTTCATTAGGCTAAGCAAGCGTATTTCCATTACTGTTGATACCGTAAATGCCTCCTTTCTGGAAAGATTAACAGACCAACCCATAAAATAAGAGTCTTCAGCTGAGCCTGAACAATGCACAGCAGCATGATATAAATTGTAGCAACCCCTTTTCAGAAGGAACCACAGTGACTTCAAGTTCATCATCAGTCTGGTAGTTAAGAAACAAAATAAGGTAACTTTAAAAAGTGGACCTAAACTATATAAGAACATATATTGAGAGAAACATATGAAGAACAGGATAAACAGTTAAAAGGATAAACAGTTTGAAATGCCATGAAGACTGTTTAAACATGCTATTACTAGAAACTAAGAGTAAATATTTATCGCCTGTCAAGGAATATTTAAGCAGCACCAATAGTAAAATGAAATGGTAATATGTATAAACAGCATATTACAAGAGTCTATCAGAAGTAAAAACATATTTTCCTGAAAACAGAAGTCATATCTGTTTTGAGTTTTTATGGCAAGATTTTGTTAGCTGGTGGGCTGTAGGGGTGGCATCTGTGATAAGCCACTAGAAGCTTCTCTTATGCCCGATAGAACCAATGCCACTGGTTCCAAGATGGATCTGCCACTGGCTAAGGCCAACCCAATCAGTGACAGTGGTAGTGTCTCTGGGATAACACATCCCAGAGAAGGGGGGGAAAGTCCCCATCTGGGTAATTGCAGTCAGACAGAGTGAGAATATGTGCGAGAAACCATTCTGCAGACACCAATGTCAGTGAAGAAGGAGGGGGAGGAAGTGCTGCAGGCATGAGGGCAGAGATTCTTCTGCAGCCCATGCTGAAGACCGTGGTGAGGCAAGCTGTCCCCCTGCAGCCAATGTTGATTAACAGTGGAGCAGATATCCACCTGCAGCCTGTGGAAGACACCATGCTGGAACAGGTGGGTGACTGAAGGAGGTTATGACCCCATGGGAAGCCTGCGCTACAGAAAGCTCCTGGCAGGACCTATGTGGAGAGAGGGGAGCCCACGCTGGAACAGGTTTGTTGGCAGGACTTGTGATCCCATGGGGGACCCACATTGGAGCAGTCTGTTCCTGAAGGATTGCACCCTGTGGAAGGAACCCATGCTGGAGCAGTTCGTGAAGAACTGCAGCCTGTGGGAAGGAGGCTATTGGAGAAGTTAGTGGAGAACTGTCTCCTGTGGGAGGCATCACATGCTGTCTCCTGTGGGAGGGAGCAGAGGAAGAGCATGAAGAGTCTTCCCCCTGAGAAGGAAGGAGGAGCAGAGACAATGTGTGATGAACTGACTGCAACCCCCATTCCCCGTACCCCTGTGCTGCTGGTGGGAAGGAGGTAAATAAATCAGGAGTGACGTAGAGCGCAGGAAGAAAGGAAGGGTAGGGAGTATGTATTTTTTAAGATTTATTTCTCATTTTCCTACTTTGATTTGTTTGGTATTAAATTATTTTTTTCCCCAAGTTGAGTATGTTTTGCTAGTGATGGTAATTGGTGAGTGATCTCCCCCTGTACTTATCTTGATGTATGAGCTTTTCATTATATTTTTCTCATGCCCATCCACCTGAGGGAGGGGAGTGATAGGGTGGCTTTACTGGGCACCTGGCATCCAACTGGGGCCAACCCACCGCACATCCAATAGAGGAAGATGGCAAAGACCATAACTTCTGATAGATAGTTTTTAGTCTCTGGTTTGATTGCTAAAGTCATAAAAAATGAAAGACAAACCAAAATTCTTTCAGACCATTGGAAATAGAACCAAAGAAAGATTTTGATACAATCTGAGTTCTAAAAGTGGGAAAAGATGACAAGTCCATAAGAAAGCGTTACATGAGCCTTTGTAATAAATTTTTCTAAAGGAGACCCTTTTTGTGTGAGACAAATCTAAGGAACTCTCTCAACCTGAAATACTATAAGGATGTCTTTCAAACCAAATAAGTGAAAAAGGTTGTTCATCAGCCTTTAGCAACTGGCTGTATTGATGCAGAATTCTAAGGCAAATGGGAAAAGGAAACACTTAATTATATACTATCGTATGTGATTTATTGGCTGAATTAGTTACAGGGTACCAAAGTGTTGTGGTTTCAGTTGGGATAGAGTTAATGTTTTATTAGCAGCTGGTATAGTGCTATGGTTTGGATTTGTGATGAGAAATACTTTTGATAGTGCACTAGTGGTTTTAGTTGTTGCTAAGCTCTCAAGGCCTTGTTTGTTCCTCACTCTGCCATGTCAGCGAGCAGGATGGGAGGTTGGGAGGTGACACATTCAGGACAGCTGATCCTAGCTGACCAACAGGATATTCCATACCATATGACATCATGCTCAGTACATAAAGCTGGGGAGAGAAAGCAGAGGGAATGGGAGGAATGTTTGGAGTGGCATTTGAATGGCACTTGTCATCCCCAGAAACTGCTATGTGTCCTGAAGCCCAGCTTTCCTGGGGATGGTTGAATACTTGCCTGCCCATTGGCAGCAGCGAATGAATTCCCTGTTTTGCTTTGCCTATGTGCACAGATTTTTCTTTACCTATTAAATGGTCTTTATTCCATTCCATGAGCTTTTTCTCACTTTTACTCTTCCACCTCCCCCCTCATCCCACCTGAGGGGAGTGAGTGGCTGGCTGTGTGGTTCTAGCTGCCTGCTGGGGTTAAACCACAACACAAAGAAGTAGGAAGCGGCAAATTAATAACCAGATGGATTCACAAGTATCAAGTGACAGTAATCCTAACTTTGAGTGTTTTGGGGTAAAGGGGACATTCTTGACAAACCCAGAGTTCTTTGGATTAATAAGCAAACCCGAACTGAAGGTGCATTCAGTTGATAGAGGATGTGATGCCACAGGTGGGTTAATTCAGATCAAGAGTGTACTTGTGAAACAAATCTGCTTATCCTCACTTACCTTGTTCTACTTCACACACTAGACCATTCTCACACTATATGGAATGAGGAGCTAATCAGTCCATGAGACCAGACTATGACTATTCACTTGCAAGACTTGAGTGTGTGTTAGATCCTTTGTGCTAACTATTTTGCTCTACAAATTCATTATTGTTGACCTATTGCACTACTTGCCCCATGTACATGTCAGTGCAGAGGACTTGGATTTCCAGAAATCTTTTGGCAGAGCTATTGTCAAAGGCTTGTGACAGCTGGGTAGCTGCAGGTCTTTTGTGGGTTGACAGCTAATTAAAAGATGGGAAGTCAAGATCAGAAATGATATACGGAAAAGGGGAACTAGGGTTTCAGTGCACTGGGGCTCCTCAGCTTGAAAAACTGTATTGAGAGGTCATGTGATAAGGTCTGCCATGACTGGAAAGAGATAGTTACAAGTGCCATTTATTTAAAAAAAACCAACCAAAAAACAAACCCCCAAAAAACCCCACAAACTAAACCCTAAACAAAAAGCCTCCAGAAAACAAAACCCCCCAACAAACCTGACAGTAAAATTAAGCAAATAGTTACTTTTTGTTTTTTCCATATACCACACAATTAAATTGTGGGAGCTCATTTGGATTTCGTTTCTCTGAATGTATAACTGGGGGAGAAAACCATCTGGTAGTAGAGGCTCTTGCCTATTTGATAGTTTGTTAATTGCTCTTGCATACACTGAGGCTGTGCAGATCATCCTTCAGGATGCACCCAGACTGTGGTATGGCGGAAGTCCCCATGGTGGCCTTGCTTTACATTGCTCTCTATTTTGGCACCTGCTGCTCTCTGTTGTCAGAGACAAGGTCTGGGATCACCTTTACTTTTACCCAGTAAAACTCAGTGCACAAAATAAAAACCCCACTTTTATTTCATTTTCAAACCTTACATGTAAGTAGTTCAGAAAAAGTAATCCACGAGATCAATTTTCTTCAGTTTGTTGTTCAAGATACAGATGCTTCTCCTCTTCATCCCCTTGGGACACTGTATTATCCACACTTTATATCATAGCCTTGGGCCAAGTACTCTAGAAACTGTCAGGGATGAAATCTGTACAAGTATGTTCTTCTTGAACAACCTTACATTCCTTTGCAATGGCCAAGGAAGCTTGCTTTAATTCTGGAGATCCTGCTGGTGCTGTGAAGATTTGAGCAGGACTTCAGTCTTGTGCACCGCCTGTAACCTCACTTGTAGAGTCTTGCTGCATTATCCAGCTGTAGGAAGTACCTTGCTCAGACTGTCTTGGTGTCAGCATCACCTGTGATGTTGCCCTGGGCATTTGGGCCAAAGCTTAGTGGTAGCAGGGAGGTGGCTTGTGGGGTGTGGGGAAGGCAGAGGGATGCTTTGCCAGGGGCAAAAACAAGTAAGAATGCCCATAGGGTACCTTGTTAGTTTGTGACAGTGGGAAGCACCAGGGACATTACAGCTGTAGTTACAACTGCTGTAGCAGGCTGTACCACTGCTTTACAGTGGTGACACTGGAGAAAACATGCTGAGGTCCTTAGAGAGCTCAAATTGGAAGACCAGGTAGGTGTGTGTCCTGGCAGGCAGAAATTGCCTGAGGGACCGTGGAGAGCTCCTCAAAAGATATGGTGCTTTTCTAAGTTTCAAAGATCCTTTGAACTCTTCAGCAAAGATCTGGTGCAGGCTCTTAGAGAGAAGATGAGTGGAAAACAGGAGTCTGTACCACTGGCTTGTCTAATCACATCTTCCCTTTTGCTTTCCCCCTTCCCCTTTCTCACTCATTCTGTAATCATTCACCTCTGTTCCCCTTCATGTCTTCTTTGAATAGACAACAAATTCCTGTATAACAGGAATTGTTGGAACTGAAAATATAATACATGAGCTTGAAGTGTTCGCTGAAGTGCTGTTGTGCCCAAAGCCTTGCATGAGAAGTTGTTTGGACCTCAGCAGCTGTTTATAGCAGCACAACAACGCTGTAGGAGTGGTGGGGTGGAAGAGCTCTAAGGCTTGCTTGAAATGTCAGAGGACAGTATGTGGCATCACCACTGAGTCATGCCAGCCATGGGAGTGAAGAACAGCTGAAGGGTTCTTCATCTGCTTTATTTCAAGCAGCTTGAATACTGCTGCTTTCACAGGAACTTGCCCAAACACTGGTCAGTTCCCATATAAAAGGAAAATAAATTTCTGCAAGTTGGTGTTGAGCTTGAAAGTTAGAGTTGATGATACCATAGATAACATTGTCTTTTTAATCTATGAATATTTGGAAGACTTTTCCAAGAGCTGGTTAAACATATCTTCCTTAAATCGTGGCTGAATGGAGAGGTCCTGATGGACTGGAAGGTGGCAAATGTAACGCCCATCTATAAGAAGGGCAGAAGGGAAAATCCAGGAAACTATAGACCTGTCAGTCTGACCTCGATACCAGGGAAGATTATGGAACAGGTCATCTTGAGTGCTATCACTAGTCATGTAATGAACAACCAGGGGATCAGGCCTAGTCAGCATGGGTTTATGAAAGGCAGGTCCTGCCTGACAAACCCGATCTCCTTCTATGATAAGATGACCCGATTGTTGGATGGGGGGAAGACAGTGGTTATAATATATCTGGACCTTAGAAAAGCATTTGACACTGTCCCCCACCACATTCTCATGGAAAAACGGGCTGCTCATGGCCTGGATGAGCATACAATCTGCTGGATGGAGCACTAGCTGGAAGGACGATCCCAAAGGGTGGTGCTCAGTGGTGTTAAATCCAGATGG
>VZTM01016937.1:14698-74064 GCA_013400555.1 Jacana jacana
GAGTACAGAGGAGGGCTACGAAACTGGTGAAAGGCCTGGAGAATAAGTCTTATGAGGATCGATGGAGGGAGTTGGGATTGTTTAGTTTGAGGAAGAGGAGACTGAGGGGAGACCTCATCACTCTCTACAACTGCTTGAAAGGGCATTGTAGGGAGGTTGGTGCTGGTCTCTTCTCACGGGCAATGAGTGACAGAACAAAAGGGAATGGCTGCAAGCTGCAGCAGGGTAGGGTTAGGCTGGACATTAGGAAAAAATTCTTCACAGAAAGAGTAGTCAGCCAGTAGAATCAGCTGTCCAGGGAGGTGGTGGAGTCACCATCCCTGACTGTGTTTAAGAGTAGATTAGATGTGGTGTTGAGGGATGTGGTGTAGGGGAGAACTTGTAGAGTAGGGCTGATGGTTGGACTTGATGATCCCAAGGGTCTCTTCCAACCTATATGATTCTATGATTTGCTCCCTTAAGACAAAGCAGAAACCATTAAGATATCCTCAGTGTGCCTGCATGGGAAATTTTCATTGTCTTTGCCTGGATGGAATTGCTGCCATTAATGATGTAAAAGTATTGGTAGAGGTGTCACACACATTCTTAGGGATTTGTTAGTTTTTGTTTAATCAGGATACAATCTATTACTAACATTTTCATGTTCTTAACTAAACAACAGGCTTACCACTGAGCTGTCTTCCTTAGGATCTTTGGAGATCTCCAGATTTCGGTCTTTACCAAGGTAAAGTGTCCTGTTGTGGCATATGTGAACCTAGAAGAAAAATGACTTGATAGAAAAGGAACAGTGAGTCCCAATTACATTTCATAGGAGCCTATTCAAAAGAGAGATAGGTATTTTAACCACTAGACCACAGTGACTCAAATGTTTACTGAATTGTATCACAGAATGCTTTTATTCCCTTCTCTCACCTTATTATGACTGACTGTTGATGCTGAAAGATGCAAATAAGCTGGGGTACTGGAGAAAAGTAAAAATAATAGCTGGGCAGAAAGAGTGACTGGAGAACATCCTTCACCCTCCACATCCTGATAGGTTTGTTGCAGTGCTGGGGACAAGCACTGTGGGGGAGGAAGAGAGAAAGAGGAAGTAGCAATCACAGATGATTTGCAACCTCAGCAGAAAATACTGGTGAGAAACAACAGAGGCAGCTGAGGTCGGTGCTCTTCCTGGTGAACATGTCAGCGTTGCTGCATTGACCTCCTTTGCCCCTCGGAGGTGTGAGAGCTCAGCAGTCAGCTTCCCTCAGCCCAAGGAGGTGCACAAAGGAGAAAAAGCCAGGAAGGAATTTGATTTGGGGAAATTAGATGGATCTAAATGAATGCAGTTGATGTATATATACCTAATGATAATATCATTTGAAAAGCCGTTATTTGATAAAGAGATGTGCAAACAAAACCATCATGGTGTGTCAGCCTTTTCCTACCAATGTTTCAAAAATTGACCTTTTACAAGGTAAAGACTTTTGAAGGCTCTGCATTTCAGTTGGCTGTAGCAGGACAATATTTGAATTTAAATGCAGCTCATATGACCCTAAAATATGATTGAATTCAATGCACTCTCAGTGATTAAACATACAAATTTTGTTGGTGAATTGTTGACACATTGACTTTGATGACACAAGTCAATGTCTGCATTGGCTTTTTATCTATTTATCTTACAGCTGGAATTGGGAGATCCCTCTTCTGGGTTCTTTACAATAATTAGATAGGTTAGCCTTAGGAAGCTTAGAGCACAACTCTAGAGGTACTTGAAAAATAAATTTGAGATATGTGAAAATAATAATTCTTTTAAAAATATTTTCAAGAAAGATTTTAGGTTTTAATTTTTAATGTTTGCTTTTGCAAAATGACTCTGGAACAAAACCAGCTGAGGTAGAATGCAAAAAATATGTGTGTATGTTGCTGATTTATTTTTCCCGTTTAACTAATTTTTCTCTTCTAAAGAAAACATTGTACCCAGCAACTCCCCTCTTTTCACAAATATTGTTTTTAAACATAAAATAGTTGTATAAAGGTCTTATTCCTTCTTCTGTCTGTGAAAAAAAAAAAAAGCTGCTTTCAAAAAACTTTAAGTTTGCATGACTTGGCAGAACAGCTGGAGTGTATGAATGAGGTGGAAGAATGTGTTGGCTTAGTGATAAAAGAAAGCTTTTAAATGAGTGTGTTTTTGGAGGTGTATAGTCTCAGTTCATTACGATATCCCTAACAGTGTTATTTTGTATTTGGATTTTGGCATAGATTTTTATACACGTGTGCAAGTACACAGGTTCTCATAAACTTGTGTTTGTGTTCAAACATATCCTGCTTTTTGAAAAAATATGCAACTCTCGACTTCTGGGAACATTTTCTGTCATCTTCACAATGGGCTTGTGGATGATCTACTAGTCAGAAGTAAGTTCTGTATCTAACAGGGAATGACAGGCACATTGCACTACCCAGGCTGGAGGGGAGCTGGAGAGGTATCGGTCCAACCTCCTGCTCGCAGCACGCTCAGCTGAGCTGAATAAGCTCACACTAGTTTATTCAGGGCTTTATTCTGTCAAGTCTTGAAAACCTCCAAGGACAGAGACTGTACAACCTTTCTGGGTGACTTGTCCCACTGTCCTCATGGGGAAAAGGGTTTTCTTTATAACCACTCTGAAGCTCACCTGTTTCAACTTCTGCCTGTTGTGTCTCATCCTTCTGCCATTCCCATCTGGGAAGAGCCGATCTCGATCATCTTGCTGCCTCCTTGTAGGTGTTGGAGGCCTGCTGTTAGGTGGCCCCTGAAGCTGTCCCTTCTCCCAATCTGGACATGTCCCAGTCCCCTAGCTCCTTGCAGGACAAGTGCTCCAGCTCCAACCATCTTGGTATGTCATGTGTGAGTTTGTTCCAGTTTGTTACCACCTTTCCTATATTGGGGTGGTCCCAAACTGGATGCAGTACTTAGGTGTGGTTCAAACCAACCAAAAGGGAATAATCATGTCCCTTGATCTCCTGACTATGGTCCCATCAATATAGCCTGTGGTGCTGCTGGACTTCTTGCAAGTCCACCACACTCCCAGAGTATCTGGAACTCCCAGTTTCTGTCACAGGGTGAGTGATGAAATTATGCATGTGAATATTTACAATGGGAAGCTGTTGCAGGCTCTCTGGCAAGTCAATGCATTATGAACGTATAAAGCCACAATAAGCAGCAGTAGCATTAATATGACTGGAACTGCTGATGGCTTTTTATCAGAGATGAAAGGAAAGCAGTGATGTAAGGTTGTGCAAGACACGACTTTGAAGCAAAGAGTGGGATTTAGGATTCTGCACATATGTTAAACTCCTTGATTAGTATAGTGCTGCAATAAACCCAGTGTCTACTGTTCAACTTTGGCAACAGTTTTCAAGACACTTAAGCAATTTTCTGGTTACTTTAAAGGTGTTCTGTTTTTCTTGTCTGATAATGCCGTCATTATAAAGATATCTAATATACTTCCCTCCTATGAAACAGTTAATCTAGGGAACTCCAAACACTTTAGAGGTATTAATTAGCAAATTTCCATAACATTCCTCCAGTGTAGGTAATTACTGTCTACCACCTTGAGAAGTGTGGAGGTAAAGCTATGGAAGTGGTCAGTTCAAAACCAAGTGGGAAGTCAGTGCCAGAGCTCAGGGCTGGAGCCTCCGAGTGCTCCTTCCCTGCTCAATGGCTGCCAGTCTCACATCATCCATCAGCATTTTTGTCTCAAAGTCTCACACTGGGACTTAGACAAATGGTGGAGGTATTTACCTCATTTACAGCTGATTTCCTCTCCTGTGATTTTGCAAATAGTGCTCCAGCAAGGCTGCCTTGAACTGAGGGAGAGAGAAATACATGACTGAAGTGATGTGTATAAAACCCCACCGTTCTCTTCACACTAGAGTGTTCAAGGGCTGGTTAGTGCTCTCAGTTTCAAATTCACTTCATCATGTGAAACAAGTTAAAATAGAGAAGAGACCTCACAGAAGAAGCTGGAACATCTTTGCTGCTTAGAAGGAAAACTTCATGGTAGTGGGAGTCGGTAGCTTTCAATCATCAAAGTTAAGTGCCAACAGTAACTGGTTTGCATGTAACAGATGGGTATGGCAAATATGAATCATATTGGTTGACAGAGACTCATCTCATCCCACTTGTGGTCTCTGCAGCCTGTGCAACCAATAGTGTTTGTTGGTAGGTGATATGTCATCTGCCTTTAGTGGCTTTCCCATATCTTTTGGTACACTCATCGGTTAGCTGGCTGACTAGGCAAAGGAAGACTCAGATGATACCTTGCTTTCCTGTCTGGAAAGAAAAAGACACTCAGAACATTTTTTGAATAAAAAAGACACACTGTCTAATGGCAATTTATGGCAAATAAGCTGTGAACTGGGTCACTTCTTTTCTGATTCCTCTGACAACGGCTGCTTGGCTCAAGGAGAAAGCGCAGAATGCTATGTCTTGAATTTTTAACCAGACAGATGTGTTTCCCTCTGCACAATGCCCAGATCTAGTGGATTGATCTGAAATCTGCTGTAGGAATGCCATGGAAAAGTAGTTTAATCTACCTGTTTTCAGCCAGCCTTACTCTTCTCATCTCTGTGAGTAGCCTTCATGTTCCTAATCCATATGATTTTGGTTCTGCTTCCACAATCCTCTACTTCTCATAGGGACCTTGCCAGATAAATGGGAATTAGGAATCCCTAAATTTGTGTGGTTTTCCCCTCCAGTTTTCTTGTGTCCTTGTAGCCATGTCAGCAAGATGTCAAGGACCTGGAAGTTCCCTCAGTTATCTGTCTCCTGCTCCAGCCTTCCTCATCACCATGGATGGAAGCCTGATGATTTCTACAGCCTGCTTCATTTTTTAACTCTGCATCACTCATCCTATTGAACCCTTTTTTTTCCTGTGATGTGTGGCACCTACTTCAAAAGTTAGTGAAGGTCTCTTACTCTTTGTCACTGCTGTGGCTGTAAGAAGCTAGTAAAACTGAAAGAATAATTTTCTTATGCTGTGATACTATGTATGTTTCAACCTACTGATCCTGGAAATTACTGCATTTACTGCTCTTTGCACATAGTGAATCACTATTTGCCCTGCTTCACAGAGTAATATTTTCAATCCTGCGCCAATGTCCATGCTTGGTTCACTGCAGCAGTGAGTTCCAAATAATATGCTTGAACCTACTTCCTTCTATCCATTTTGTTTATCAACTTTAATTGCTTGTTATTTCCCTTTTTGTTTTATATAGCAAGAAAGAGTTGTATTTTCCCTATATAAATCATAACTCTAAATATTAATGTTGAAACCCTTATCAGTTATGCCACCCTACAAAGCACTGTCTGTACTAAAATTCATCTTCCAACAAGAGTTTTCTTCTTTTTCCTGGCAATTCTGGATCATTTCACTCCTTGCTATTTACTCTTACAGAATTCTTTCTATTGTTTATTGGTGCTGGGTATTTTACATAACATTCCACACAAAACTGCCATTGATTTAAACAAAAGTGTTCCTAGATTCATTATATTATTCTCCATTCCCTTCCTCATTTGCCTGAACATTTTATTCTGGCTTTAACCACAGCTGAACATTAAGCAGAAGCTGCCTTTAAACATGCACACCTCCTTTTTAAAGTTTGTTTGCAGCAACAGAGCTATTAAGTTAATCAGCCGAGTATTTTCCACTTCAAATGTTATTAAGGGAAATTTAACAACGAAGATACATATACTTACTTTCTTACTGTGTATTTTCAAGTGATATATTGGAAATAAGTCTTTATAGACATCATCTTAGCTATAGGTTGGAAAAGTGGAAAGGGACTCTGTCGGTAATGGGGGAAAAAAGAGAGAAAGCAACATGCAAAGTACCACGTTCATGCAATGTGAATACTAGTCTCTGAAGTGTGCTGCATTACATAGTCAATAGCTCAAATGTAAATTAGTAGTGGAAAAGATTAAAAAAAAAAAGGGGGGAAAAAAAGTGTACTGCCAGAATGGACACTTTCCTCAGATGTATCTGTTGGAAGGTGGTGTCTGTCTTGGTTGGAAGCAGTCGAAGATGTGATGGCTCTCTCCTGCCTACAGTGGCGCAAGCTCTAAGGCTGATGGACTATAAGTGAGTTGTACTGGCACGTTACCTTCCCACAAAGATTCATCTTTGTAGCAAAACATCCTCTTCTGGGTACACTGAGGTACTTAAAACAATGTTTGTTGCTCAGTGTGAGCAAGGCTTTCAAGATACTCCCTGTAGACTGACATGAGTCATCTGTTTTTTTATGTTCTTATGACTCTGCCAAGACTACTAGAAAGCCCTATAATTATAACAACCGGCATTTGTGGCATCAGCAAGGCCCAAATTAAATTTCTTCTGGGTGTCCTACAGGTGGCACTGTAATTTCAGTGTCATGAATAGTAAATCATGCAGCCCTCTGGATGTCTCCTTTACCTGTCTTTGGACCCTGGAATTTCCCTGCCACAGTGGAGAGAGATCTGAGGAAACAGAGGAGAATCCCTAGGCAGCAGCATCCCTCCATCCTGCTTTGAAGGAGCCGACCTGTAATATTCCAGTGAGTCAAAAAGGAAAAACTCACTTCAAAGCATGCGATGACCTACCTTATTTTTAGCAATGCCTATCACTTTGAAGAAGGGTGAGTTTTAACAGGGCATTTGCTCTGTCTTTTCTAGACTGATGTGATATGTGAAATAAGTAGAGTTGTGTAGAGAGAGCAATGAAAATTATTTAGCTGGTTCTGCTATAATTAGATGTCTATTCATTCTTGAAGTTCATATACCTGTGGCTGAAACTGTTGAATGTGCAAGCCAGAAAAGCACCCAAAACTATAAAGCCCTGCTTTTTATTTTTCTTTGCTCCCCAAGCTGAATTTTTTACTGAAAATGTAACTTATAGAAATATGTCTCATATTTTGAATACGGATATTAAATTTGGCTTGCCATTGCCACTGGGAAATAAAAAAGAAAAAAAAAAAAGGGAAACGAAGATTGTTGAGCTGCAGCTCTTGGACTCATGTGCTCTTCTGCAGACCTTGCTGTCAGGCCCATCCCTGCCTGGATGGTGTTTCCTGGGACACACCTTGCAGGCGACCCAGAAAAACTAAACTGGTAGCACCTCATGCCCCATCCTTCCTTTTGTCCTGAGGGCTCCCTGGCTTCAGCGTGGCTGGGCTCAGGCTGCCCTGGGCTCTCCCACACCTCAGGGTTCAAGGTTAGACCCTGGAGGGCCCCTGGGAGACTGAGGCTGAAGAGGTGCTCTGGGGAATGGGTTAGCAATAAAGGCTGCACTGAGGCTTGTCTCACTTTGTTACAGTTCATTTATGATAAGCTTTCTCCTGTCTCCCACCATGTACTTTAGCCTCAAAGTATTTGACAGCACAAATTTTTATACCAATTCCATTTGTGAAACAAAAAATAGTTAAAATTATCTACCTCGGAATAATTTTAATTTTTCAGTCCCTTCCCCTACCTCATTTCCACTTAGCTTGGTCTTTGTACTAATAGATTTGGCCTGCATGGCTTTTATCACTTGCTTTGATGCTTCTGGCTTCTGGTTTGTGTAGTCATGACTTGTAAAACAGACATCAGTTTCCTCTTGGGCAATTTCAGCATTGCAACCAATTTTTGTAAGAGTTTCCTCTCTGCTTTGTGAGGTGTGGGAGTTGACAGGGCAAGAGTGGCTGTTCGTCAGAATTCCTTGCTGGTAAGGTTGTAGCTTATTTCTTTCCTCTTAAGTGACAAACATTAGTTGTTTCTGTCTAATGACATCTATTTTCCTTTTTTTTTTTTTTTTTTAAGTTTTTAAATATGGTTTTAGCTGATGAGGAACAACACTTACATGGCACAGTAAAGGATGTCCACACTAGCAAGTAATTGCCCTTTTTTAAGGGCTTCATAGAAGAACTAGTGCTTCCCCTTTTTTTGCCCTCCTCTGGGTTAAAAAATGCAAATGGATTACTTATTTTTAATGATTTCATTATTTTTAATGGAGTCTTTTTGTGAAGACAAATGACAGCATGTATGTGAATGATTCCTATTTTGGACAAGTTTAATTAAGTCATGTTTTACGATCCATCAAAGGAGAGGGTGACAGTCTAGTCATGAATGCTTCGTGTAAATCAATTATTTGTGAAGCAAGTGTGTAATATGGAAATGGAAGCAATTCTGTTATTGATTTTAGGTTCCTAGACAAAAATGTGCAAATCTAGTATCACGTGAAGAGTATTTAAGGTGCAATACGGGGGCAGACTGTAATGTGCTGTGGTAACAGCACTGAGTAGACTGATTCCTGTTATTAACGTGAATAGAATTTTAGAATACATTAATTTTAATATTTTTTTTCATATATGTGAAATTGATTAATTAAAGACACAGCAGAAGTACTATGTGGATGGGCTTGTCTATACTGTGAATTTAAGGGCAGCTGGAATTAAAATCTCCTGTCCTTTGCATTGAAACAGAAATCCCAAACCCCTGACTCAAAATTTCCTCAACAAAATGTGCCTCTGGTGAAAGCTGAGATTAACAGCATGTTTCATCATTCACTTAACTGTTTGCTTCCAACAAGCTCTTTTTGGAGCGTAGAGTAATTTCTTTCTTTACTGAACTCAATAGTATGAGTTGGATTTCTTTGAAGGTTTATTATCCTTGCTCAGGAACTGCAGGTCAGTTAATCAGGATTTTCCTGTCTGCCAGTTATGCCAATATTTATTGGTTTGTGACAATTCATAAAGGAGAGAGAAATTTTTTGGTAACTTCTCTTGCAATGGCCCTTCTGTACCTTCCCATCTGGTGAAATTTTTACACTTTTTAGAGGTGAAAAGCATCCTTCTGGGAAGAAGAGGCTTCCACAATGCCCCTCTGGCTCTGACTCTAATGTCCCGGATGCACATGATCTGATCAGCCCTGGGCACAGTGGAGACTGTGTGACCCAGGTCAGGGATGTTGACAATCCCTGCTATCAAATGCTGCATCGCTTGGACTTTGCCCCATGTGCTGCCTCATCACTGCCCCTGGGAGAGAGAGGCCTGCTCCTTGAAGTAGAAAGAACGGGTCCTCACACACTGTGTTCCAACACCTGCTTTCCATTGGGTTTTGTAGGTAGGAAAGGTCTGCAAAAGTGTGCTTCACGACAGCATCTGTATCAGAGCCAGGAAGAAATGGTGTGATGGAAAGCTCTGTTTCACTCTAAAAATGGCAAGAGTCATTAATGTCAGGCTGCTGATTTTCATGTGAACTTTTGGTGCAAGCTGCTGGCTACTTGTCCCCTTGCATACTGGGGCACATGACTTCTTGTGGTGCTGTTTGGTGTCTAGAAAGCAGCATTTGCATCTCACTTTCTTGAGTGTGTTTCCCTGAGAGGATGCAGCAACCAGGTGCTGTGTGATCAGCATGGCATGCTCTCCGCTAGTGTCTGTGCAGTCGCTGCGAGGTGACTGGGGAAAGCATTGAGCCGACATGGCCGGAGGAGCTTCCACAGTTGTTAAAATGCTTTCTGTTTTGTCCTTGTTAATACCAGATGTTTCACCCTGCCCCCCATCCCCGATATCCATCCCTCCATGCTCCCACATGATCTAGTTAAACCAGACTTGGTTGTGGGTGAATGGGATGAGGACTGGTTTGGATAAAGATACAATAGTATGGTGTATTCACTTGATTAAATGGTATGGATCCTGTTGCTAATCAGCTTATCGTGTGGGGGTTCTAGCAGATTCTCAGTTGGTGTTGGATCTTGAGGTGGGAGCAGCAACCCAGAGACAGGGCTGTGTTGCTGAATAACAAGTTGAGTAGTTTTGGTTTTTTGTGCACAGAATTGTCTACAAGGGATCACTCAACCACCTGCTAATACACCTGGAACTATTTATGAGCCTGGAGAAAGTGTCCTGCCTGGTGCAGCCCTTCTTGCTAATGAAATCATGCTGAGTGTGGTTACACAGGGAGATGGGCACTCAGGTATCATTGCATGTGGAACTAGACCTACTGCCCCTTTCTCCATCTCAATTTCTCTCTCAGCTGAAGCAGAGCCATGTTTCTGTCTTTTAAGGATTTTTCTAAAAAAGCAGTACATGCAGTTAAAGGCATAGCTCATCGAAGTGCCTATGTGTGTGCGCTACGATGATGCCTTAGTGACATACATTTCTAAAAATATTTCCCTTCTGTAACCTCCTATACCCTCTAATTGTTCACTTCTCCTTCCTCTCATCAAGTTTCATGCTGGCTTTCCTCCAGCATCTGCCTCTTTTGCTTTTGCTATGGGGCATCTCTGGCATAGGTCCCATGAATAGACTAAATTCTTCTTGCAGGATGAGTGTGTCTGTCCTTTAGCTCTATCCTCTGCCTCTGGCTTAGCTGAGTCATGCTTTCTCTGTGCATACACTTTCAGTTGTCCCCATATTCTTGTCTCTTTCCTCTCCAAACTGGTCTTGATGATTGCTTCTAAGGAGAGGGACAGTATCACCTACTCTTCTTTAACTCCTGCTTCTCCTGCGCATATCATCTGGCCAGAGCTCATCTTCCTTGGGCTTCCTTACCTTGTTTTTTCCCCAGAATTTCCTCTAGTCATTCCCCCTTTTCCCAGCTACTATATTTTTATTTCTTTTCTTATGTAAAATCAACCAACAAAAACCTCTGTTCTCTGCTGTAATTTTATCCTAGCACTTACCTCTGATTTTATTTTCTTAAAACCTTACCGTCTGTGATTCTGTCTGCCAATAGTTCTCCACCTGTTTTCTGAGACACACTTACAAATTGCTTTACAGACGGTCTTGGTATACACCCAAGTCCTGTCTATGGTCTACTAAAAGATCCTGCCCTCGCATCCATTTTTTTATCTGCACCTTATATCAGAGTAATTTCTTTCACAAACATCTGCGTGGCTTCTCCCTCTACAAAGGGCAGATATATTCCTGTAACATAGAGTAATAGTTTTCTTTTTTTGGACTAAATGTAGAGTTTGGCCTGTCTCTGTGACACGTCTCATCCTTTAGTTGGACCCAGCCTGATCAGCTTCTGCCTCTCCTAAGTCACCCTTGCTCATTACTGGCAATGAAATTACGGTCCAAGTGCCTTATTCAATTCTCTGTGTCCTCATTTCTAAGCTTTTAAAATTTTGCACGTATTTTCAAATGTCTTCACTCTCCATATACAGAAATAAACTATCTTCCAAACTGTCAATATCTCATGTCACATTTACTGAAATCTCCTATTCTCTGTCCTTGACAAAAGCAATTTTACCACCTTGCATCAATTCAGAAACCAACTGCAAGGATAATTTTCTTGCTCTGCTGCTTTGTTGAACCTCTCAGCTTATCTATTTACACTTGAGGGCAGCATCAGACATACTGAGGCTTAGCTCTGATTTTGATCTCTCTGGGATCCCTCCCTCCCTGGGATCTCTCTCGTACTTTTACAAATATTTGAAAACTTTATGTCATTATTTTTCAAAGCTACTTGCTAGGGCACTAACAGAAAGCCTGACGATGTCTGTCCTCAGGCATACTGAGACCCAACATGTGATCCTCATTACTCTTGTCTTACTGCTATCTTGGACTTTGGCTCCTGTCTGCGTCCTCCTGTTATACCCTGTCTCAAACTGGAAGCTGCCAGGAGCTGAGATATCTTCTCTTTTCTTTCATGTTCCTACAGTACCTGACACATGGTCCATCACAGTGGCAATAAACATACTATTGTCATTATGGTATCGCTATTATCCCTATTGCTAATACTTCAGAAAGGTTTCTTCAACAATATTTTGAGTGGTAATGCTGTAAATCATTTTACCTACTTCCCTGCTTTCTCACATTGTGTAGCTGTTTCGTTATCCCTGTTCCTTCTTGCAAGGTCTCAGGAGAACTTATGTTCTTATTCTTGCTGCATCCAAGTCTGCAAACTTCTTCCAGGAACAGCTTCTGGGTACAAGCACCATCAAAATACTGTACCAGCTGAGTCATATTAATTGTGCCTATTTTCTTTTAATCTAAAGCAAATGCTGCAACTGCTAGGCAATTCAGTGTAGCTTAAATCTCTTCCATAGTTAATACGTCTCAGCCAACACATAGGAACTTGCTTATGCATCTGAGCTTTCTGTAGCTCTCTAATTCAGTCTTGAAATTATTTGTGTGGATCTCACAAAGTGCGAGGAGAACGGAGATGATGTCAAATAGTCAAATTTTCTCAGAAAGCAACAGTGTGAAGATGTTCAGTAAGTAGGAAGCAGCGCTTCCCAAATTTGTTATTGAGCATCTCTTCAGTTAAGAACAAAATAGGGAACTGGAAAGAGAGAGAAGAGGGGGTGGAATGGGGATGCAGAAATTATTATTATTATTATTACTATTATGTACAAGTAATTTAGTGCACTGGAGGAGTTCTTTTAGTGTATAATTTTTTGTCTTGTGTTTCTATCTGGAGTCTTGTGTGCTACCAGCACACTTAAAGCACTTTTCCCCCTGCTGAGATGAAGATTGGAACTTTAAAGTGCTGCATAGTACATGCCATTGCAGGACTAAGCAAAATCCTCCAGCAGTCTTCTGTTTTCAGGATGTGTTCTCTGTGCCTGGTATAAACTGCATTTCCAGTAAAGATGCATTGTGGAGATGCAGTCCTAGAAAAACAGTGAATCACAGCAACTTAACCGCAGTCTTGGGCTCCTGCACCACAGAGGAGACATCATCTTGGTTTTGGTTAATTGCTGAGTAATTGCTGAGTCTGTAGGGCTTTCTCTAGATAAGAGATAAACTACATAATTTCTGATGGGACCTACTTTCAGGCAGTAGTTGCATTCTATCATGTTTGTCTCCTGGTGGAAACCTTTGGACAGCCTTGGAGACAGCTATTCAGCACACTTAACTATTTTGCTCCTACTTTTGGGCCACAGTATTGCTTTATTCTGTATCCCATTATATTATATTTGGGCCCTATAGTGCTGCCCGTGGATATAGAAGGACATTGGGTCCTAAGTTAAATTTGTATCTTTTCTCCACTGCTGCTTTCCCCTTCTTTCACTTTTAATGAAGTGATACAGTAGGAACATCATGGTTGCACATGCAACACATTATGAAATGTGCTGAAAACTTGACTGACATCCAGTTTGAACAGCTGTTTGACCTCCTGCCCTGACTTATAAAGCCCTGTGGAGTTTCATCCTTGACCTTGAATTCAACATTTCAGCTTTCTTTTACCCTAATATTTGTGGTAGATTACTTTCTTCTGCAAAGAATTGAGACTTAAACTCTGGACTGGGAGACATTTAGAAAAAAAAAACAACCAACAGAAAGAAACCCCCCAAAACCAAATACAAACACCTTTCAAGTGAGTCCTCTGGAACACTTCGATTTTCTTGTTTGGGGTAGCTTTGTTTTTTTCTTCCTCATTGATCTCAGTAAAACACAGACTGATGGTCAAAAGTCTGTCCACTTCCTGAGAAGTGGATATCTTGCATCAATCTTCTTTTTATATTATTGCTTAGTTGTAAGTTATAAAGTTGAATTTTAAGGACTGTAATAGAATTTGAAAAATAAATATTTTAAAATCAAGATATAATGAACTTTAGATGTTTTAGACCATGATATTGGGGCCTGATTCCAGTTAATGTTTTTGTCATCCTATGTTGGGTTATAGGTTTCAGCAAAAGGAATGATTAATGAATAAAAGGAAATAATATTGTGTGACAATACAACTGAAAAAAATTGGTTTTGTCTAGTTGTTTAGTTGTTTAGTTAGACTGATTATGTAAATTAGGTTTTTTGATAATAACAATCCCCTTCATTTTTTTTCATGATAATAAAACATGACTTTTCCTTCAAAGCTGTATAATTTTTAACAAAGTTGGTTTATTTACTGTTTTAAAATTTCTAGGGTTTGGGAGGAGAACAAAAATACTTTTTTTTTTTTTTATTGAAAATGTTTTCATTTATTGGCATTCTTGGTGTACAAGTGATGAGATTCTTGGAAGTACAGAGCAGAACTAATGATAGCTTGAAGATGAGACATCACTATTATTATGATGTTAACTTCTTAGTGATTAGCCATCAAGTTAGTTGATGTGGTTTAAAAATGTCGTATTGGCATGTTAAAGTCATTGAAGTGTGATGCTTATCTTGTTCACATTTAGATTTTCTTCCAGATATTTCTTAATGAGTGTCGAATGGACAGTAACAGCTCTTGCTCAGAAAGATTAAGTGCTTATTGGTATTGAATTGGATTTTTGCATTCAGATGTTCCCCTTGGAGCTCTGTGTGTTCACAGGTGTTTCTGGTCATGCCTGTGTGTCTGAAAAGCACCGTCACCCATCATGAGGTACAAATTCAGTTGTGTTCTGCCAGCAATGTGCCTAGAGGAGTTGTATGCAAATCTTTTTATCATCTTTCAATCTTTCCAATCTTTTCCATGTCCTTAACTATACAGGAGTATTATAATCTTCTTGTGCTTGACAGTTCTTGCAAAACAGATGTGCTAAATTATATTTGGTCACAAGGCATAAGAAGTTCTCTAGCTGTCAACAGAAGTAGGATGCATCATGGCATTAAATTGAGTAAAGCCTTGAGAGATCAGCTAGGAAGACACATACACTGTTCCTTCCCCGTGTCAGAAAAAATGCGAGTTGGAAATTGTGTCATGGACTGAGTTGATTTAAACCAAGACAATTTAAATCATGGATGTTTCAAATCCTTATATTACCCTCAGACTCTTTAATTGGTATAAATTATAGCTCTGCTTCAATGGGAAATACCAAGCGTGGGGGTTTGCTTTTCTCCACACATTTACTGCTCATTAATTATTTGTAATACCACAGGGGTTTTGATGCCAAATTTTCTTGTTGCCAAAATAGCACATGGCACGAGAGGGAAAACTGAAGTAACAATTAAAAATAATTTAAGAGGATCATAAGACTAACTATTGAGGCTGCAATTAAAAAACCTACACACTGCCATTAAATGGTTGATAATACTAAATTTATTTTGTCTTTATTAATATTTTTTATCACTGGGAAGTCTAAAAGTTATTTTGTCTATTTGCTTTTCTTATGTAAAACTTGAAAGATATTTGAATAAGTGTTAAAATGGAGGTACTCAGTGTTGGAATACAGTCTTCCAAATATAAAAGGACATAAACAGCTCATTTAGGGAGAAAAAAAAAAAAAAGGAGAAAAGAGAGATAATTTCTCCTTAGAAGAAATAGGAGAGAGACAGACAGAGAGTTAACATTGTATAAAATATTGGGAGCGCCATAATACAGTGGAATTTAAGGGAAAAGATTTGGTGAAATACAGCTTATGATATTATAAAAAATCCAGATCTGAGAAAACTTGGAAATTGTTCCTGTGAAAGAACAAGTACATCTTTTATGTACATAGTTTTACCATATTGCCTTCTTTACAGAGGTAATACCTTCTCCTGCTTTCCTTTCGGGTTTTACTGTGAGGGCAGCCCCATGGAAAAGGAATAAGGAAAAGTGTTCATTTCTGTAACACATAAGATGAAAGTCTCTGATGTAGTCAGATCTGCATTTGCAGGAGTAACAAATAGTCATCTTTAATGATTTATTTCTGTGTGCAGATGTTCTGGCAAAAGCTGCAGTGTGTAAGAAGCAAGAATAACAGTAAATCCTGAATGCCTCGAGGTGCTGATAGCTGCAGAAAAGTATTGCAGCAATCTTTTGCAACCAGTAATAGTTTTTTTCCTGAGTTTTATTTCATCTCCCAGAGTGAACCAGCTTGTAATGCTACCCATCTTGCAGAAGACCCCCTTCTCATGCTGGTAGGAGGCTCTCTTCTAGCAGATATTTCTTAGTATGCTCTTTTTGTGTGGTGTAGCAGGCTTCCTTCCCCTCCTCATTGCAAACATAAGTTAAAGACTGCTGGTAGCAGTTGGTACAGATAATAAAAGTTAACGTGTTAAAAAGAAAACCAAATCTGTTGCTGAAATAGACTAGAAGCAGGGAAGCCATTTGTGATTAAACTGGATGCCCAGGGCAAAGTGTTTCTAAAAGTACCTTATCATCATTGGAACAGTCAGCCACTGGTATAATCTCCTCATTAGAAAGTTTTAAGATTTGTCTGGCCGTGGTGCTGGGCCATCTTGTCTATATCAGTCTTTTGCCGAGAAAGTTTGGACCAGATGATCCTTGGAGTCCCTTCCAGTCTGGTAGTTAACGATTCTATGATTGTATCTTTGAGCTTTTATCCTAGAGGTGACTTTTTTGCTTCTCAGCAGTCCATATCTGGTCTAACGTCAGATGTACTGAGAACTGCACTGGGTTCCCAGTTGCCTGCCTGGCTTGCTGGTCTGCCTGGCCTGGACCTTGGGGAAACTCCATGTTATATACCAGCACATGGACTTGGATGTTGATTTGAGAGGTGCAACCTGCCAGGGCAGTGTGCCATTGCTGTACCTCCTCCCGCTGAGATTGCTCAGTTGCAGAGGTGATATTTCTGTTCAGTGCATTGTGTACTGTGAAGGGTGAAAGCAAGATAAACACCTCAATGCTTCTGATCTTTTAATGAAGAATCTAACTGGACTTTCAAGGCTTCTGTTTCTTGTGAACTATGTGAATGTGGAGTGCAAGTCTTTGATGGAAAAAACAGCAAGTCCCCTGGCTATTTCTTCCTTACTTCATCCTCATAATCACCTGCATAATGATTTTTCTTTTCTTCTTAAAAGCTCTCCTCTTGACATTTCTCTGGAAGTGTGAATTCTGGCCTTTTGTATAGAGCTGTTGATTTAATGAACATTGCCTGGGTGGAAGAAAGGAGGAGAGAATTCACATCTAAGCTTCAGAGAGTGAAAACAATAGTGATTTTTTTTTCGTGGCCTTTTGATCTTTAATGCAGGAGCCAAAAGTGTTCCCCTGTTAGCCCCATGTATTGCATTGCAGTTGTGGTCAGTCATACAGGGGCTGTGTTCGTCCCTGGTGCATTGCTTGTCAGGGTGGCAGATCAGGAAATAACACTCGGGTAACTCAGGTTTTTTTGAACATAGGAGAAACCTCCACCTGCAGTGCCCTGGAGGGCAGCTATAAACATAGGAAGGACTGGTCACCTTCTTACTCTGGCCTTGGCTCTGCTGCCTTAAATCATATTGTTGCTGCTCACAAGATATCTCCCTTCAGAGCATGGGAGGTGGGTTCTTCCCTGCCTGGGAGAATCCTGCCTTGGAGATGGGTTTTCATCTTGAGGGCCACTGGAGGGAAAATAGCAGAAATTCTCATAAAGGAAAACTCCACTGTGCGTGGTGCTGAGGGAAGCACCCCAGAGCTGGTTTATCCTTGAAATGGCATGGGGCAGAGCTGGAAGCTGGGGTGTGCCAGACAGCCTCCCCACCTCAGCTCTGTCCGGCAGATTTTTTTTTCAGTCTTATTCAGGAATTTTGTTTAATTTTGGTGTTGATAACTTTTATTTTTCTTTTCTCCTCTGAACCTCATCCTACAAACGCAGAAAATGTTTTGCAGTGGCTTATTGCCATGATTAATTTGTTCAATTTTTACCTTTCACTGCATGCGTAAAACCTTCTGTAATGCCTTGACAGCAAATGTTTGTCAGAGCTGCCTTCCAGTGAGGATGTCTCGGGTTCCTGTCACTGCAATGATCCACTTTTACAATTAGTGCAGCAGTTCTATGCCTTTGTGCTGGGGTGAAACATCCCCCTACTTCTCTCTTTATGTTTGCTGAATGGCTGATCTGAAAAAATAGAGGAGGGAATGATGATCACTCTCTTCTCATCTATATCTTTTTGTAAGGGACTTGCTGCAAGAGAAAACCCTGAGTGTTGTTTCAGGAGGGACTATAGACTTTAAGCCTTTTTTTTCCCTCCTCCCCTCTGTGTTTCCTCTTCTATACAACTTTGGAAGAGAGCAGAAGATTGGGGAAGTGCTTCTTTAGATAGGCAGTGTTTCCTTACCCTTTAGCTGCACTAACTCTTCTTCCATTTCTGCAGCCAACTTAACTTTGCCTGCTTTTATCACCTGCCACGGCAAAAGAGCCAGCCGTGATGTAGCAGTAGATAAAATATTGCACTTAATGTTTCTGCAAACTCTTCCTTGGCCTTCAAACATAGCACCACTAGGCATTGGCTTAACACTATGAGGAGTCTTTGTGCAAAGTCACATTTAGGGCAGAAGAAGGATGCCATTTTGATTTCTCATTTTTCTTCATGAGACCAGAGAGGCAGCTAGAGCACCTCTCTTCTGTTGAATCTCCTCTTCCTTTCTAGTCCCTCTCCTCTTGAAGGTGGTGAGTGTGGGCTCTTGTAGCTGCTTGCTCAGAGCTGTCAATGCCTGTAATCTACTGCTCTTGGGCTGAACTGACAGGACCTGGCCATGATCCAAGCAGGGCGATGTCTCCAGACCCTTTCTGTCTCTGAAAGGAGAGCAATGAACTTTGTTCCAGTTTTTTTCCTGGCCCTCCCCAAAAGGAGTCACAAGTTGTGTTCCTGAATGGCTTGCAGGTTAGGGGATTGAATAAATTCAAATGCATTTCAAAGAAAAGGTTATAACCCATAGTATGATAATGTGGCAAATGCAGTTTCTTGCTGTAAGGCCTGTGATGAGAACACTTTCAGCTTTTCAAAGGGTGATTTTTGTTTAACATGCTTAAATCTATCCATTATGGCCAAAGCTGAAGATATATTCTGGCAATTATGATTTAGGATGATACTTTTACAGACTTGTTATTTCCGATGCTAAGGGAGAATCTGTAGTTCCGTCTGCAATTGGAAACATGAAGTCATGGCGACCAGGGTGAGTGGGACACAGCTTTCCTGGGCTAGGACAGTCCGTGAACTTTCATGAAAAATGCCTTAATGTCTGTTTGTCACTGCCTGTGGTAAAGCAGCTTAATATCCAACTTTCCTGGTAACCCAGAGGATGAGAAAATTTGCAGATCAAGAACCTCCTTGCACAAGTCAGAGAGTCAATTTAGATGGCTAATTAACCGGTTAAGTCACTGACTAGATCTGATTAATTAGTAGTTAATGGTAATGTTCTGTCAAATTGAATTGATCTCTAGTAGCCCAAAGGATAATTATGACCTTACAATCACAATTACAATTGTTGCAAGAATCCCAGTTAGAGATAATGGGATGATTTAGGACTGTTATGTAAGGCTGTTTCCTTGCCACAGGACAGTGCTTCAAGCGCTGCTATAGTTCAGGGTAATGCTATTCCTCATGCCTGGTAAGTGAGATATGTGATTAGGGTAATCAGTGACTTTTTTACTTTTATTTTTTTAAGGAAATTTTTGTAGCACTATCACTAGTTCCATATCGCCTGTCAAGTCATTGCTCGTTGAACTGCAGATTGTTGCAGGCAGAAAAATAAAGAGAAAACAAGCAGAGAGGTCAAAGCTGGTGACCAGTGTGAGGACTGTAAACGTAAGGAAGGCAAAAAGCTTATTTTCTAGGTTTTCTTACAGCCCCGAATTAGTGCTTGGGATAGTTTCTGCAACACGGATAGTCTGAGTCATGTTACATATCTCAAATATCTTGCTCGGAAGAGAAAGGCATATGCCCACTCTGGATGTCATCTGAGGGTTGCCTGGAAAGCATCTCTAGCAGGTTTATACCAATATCATTGCAGATTGATGTAGACACTGTAGCTCATAACTAGTAAGACACAGTGCAGGTTTTGTGGATTCTGACTTCCCCAAGAGGAATATTGCTAATAAATTAAGATTACTTCTTTTTTTTTTTGGTCAATTAGAATCATTGGAACCTCAGTGTTTTGGATTTTTTTTCCCCTTTTTCCTGCCGCTAACATTGCCTTTGATCTTTAATAGAGATATTTCTATTTATTTCAGAAGAGATGATGTAGTCAAATGGAAATGATTGCAAGATATTTCTGATAAGTCACTTGCTGTGTTTCCACATTTGTTGCATCAGCTATTAGTCATGTACCTGTTTGTTTATTACTCTTCTTAAAAAAACAGGAGTAGTGAAGTGGGACTACTAAAGCTATGCAAAATGATACTTATATTTCAGTTGTTGAATAAAAAAAAAACAAACTCAAAAACCTGAAATAGAAATATTTTAGCTGAAGACACTTTTGTCATGTTATATTCAATTCAGACTGAAATAAAATGAGTTCTTTGGGCACCTTTGAGCAAAGTCAAAGAAACATAGGTATGGGTTACAAACTGGTAGTGCAAATCCATCCCCTTTGCTTTTATCCCATAGATCCATTACAATTTATTCTCTAGGAAGTGAAAGATTAATTTTTTTTTTCTCCTTTATAAAGCCACTTGAAGCGAGAGAGGTTTCACTGTGCCTTGGTTTATTTTCCCTCTTTGGTTTGTTCCACTTTGCAATTTTAGTGATTTGAACTTTCATCACAGCAAGAGTGCTATCCTGGTGCACGTTTTCCATGTGGGTGCCTTAACCTCTAGGCTGGAGGGTTTTATTTTCTTTCTGTTCCTAGATATCATCTCCTTGCAAATGGATAGGCTTAGTAGAAGTGGAGCGTTGGAATCCTTGCATCCTCACTTTGGTGTTTAGGGTACCCCTAAAGTGAGACCCCACTTCAAATTCAATGTTCACCTAAGTGAGGACAAGGATACACACCTGTGTGTCTCCAGTCTGTAATACAGTACCCTGAGTGCTATGAAATGAGGTGGTCTGAGCCAACTTTTCTGTTGTAGCTGTTCAAGTTAGGAATTGAGACAATCTCTTGGTGGTATGAACTCATGTGCTGTCTCCTACTAACCTCCCACTGGCTTGACAAGCTCCTGAGCTCAGCTGTAGCTTTCATGGGTTGGGAAGCTCTTCTGCCAGCAAAATCTCCAGCCCTGGGCATGCTCCTGGACTGTAATGGTGTGACCACCTACCATTGCACAGTGGGCATGTGAGTGGCGCAGCTCAGCCAGCGACACCAACTGCAGTGTCTGGGACGGGAATACTGGGGAGCAGGGGGCTATAGTTCCCAGGGATAGTCCCTGCAAATTCATGTTGAACCATCCGGTAAGGCAGGTATAGATTAATTCTACTTAAGTGGCCACACTTATCCAACTTCGCCTTCTGATTCACCTGTCTGTTTAGAGAGGATAGATGATTTTCCCACAAGGCACCTGCGGAAAATCGAAAATAAACACTTATTTTACTGAAGTGCAGAGATAAACAGGTTATGCACCTTCTGAAATGTTGGTTTTGCAACAGTTGAGTGCACTCGAGCAGACAAAAATCCTAATGCTGTTTCACAGTGTAATTAACCAATCTCACTCAGATTTGGTTTACTTAAGAGAAACAAACTCAGGTTATGTGAGTGAGAGCTATGTCTGCAGTGCATGTGTGGTGTTTTTTTGTTTTGTTTTGTTTTTAATATTTATATATACCTTTCTTTACATGGGGAATAATAAATTATACTCTTAACTAGAATGAGACAGAAGTCAGTGCTGCTTTTGAAAATTGGAAGCTGGCTCAAAGATTGCTTATCCAGTGTCTGGAAACTAAACAAAAGTTTGAGTTCAAGTCACTGAGGAGGTTCTGCTGAAATTCTTTTCAAGTCTTTTGGCTCAAAGCATGCAGGCGGAAGCGTTTCCTTGCCAGTTAACTAATGCTTCTCCTCTTGCCTCTGGTACCGTGGCTGATTCAAATCTGTGCAGTTCCTATAATTACACCCCACCCTCTCCAAACCCAAAGCACACATGAAATGAAGAAATGACAGGAAAAAGGCCACATGTCACAATAATTACTGTAATTTGGTCTGTTATTCCCTTGTTTTCTGGCTTGGTATTTGAGGCCTGATGTTAATTTGCTTGTATAACAAAAGGTGTTTCCTCTGCTTGTTTATACTAGCTATGATTTCTAAACAGCCTTGAAATTATTTGCCATAACATCTCTCCTCATCATCATATTCAATTTGAGCCACTTGTAGATAGTGCTTCTTTCTATTTTTGAACAGAAACGGTTGGGAGCCAGAAAAATACGTATTTGTTTGCCACTATATTTGGTTTGAAATTGCTGGAAGCCAGTAGGTGGGTTCTTATTTTCTGTTTTAAGATTTTATTTTCAAACTAAAACAAATATTATGTATGAGGATTGGCATATATCTTAAATTACTAGTTTTAGTAACAGGAAAATGTTCTTGATAGAAATTCTTCTGAAGTGTGGCTCTATTTCTGGAAATCGTTTCTTGCTCACTTCAACAGTCTTGTATCCTCTCCCATTTCACCAAATGATTCTTTCATATACAGAAGGGTGAGTTGTAAAGGAACTGTGCTGGTGCTAGAAAGTTGGTATGTTTTCTTTCCTCTTGTACACTGCACTGATTCTTTCATCATCCAGCCAAAGGAAAATCATGTAAGGAGTTGACTGTTCATGGTGTATGCCAAATGAAGTCACCTGAAGTCTCACCTAAGTGGCTAACTGCTAATTTTGTGTATCTTTGGAAAATAAACCCTGGCATCTGCTGTTGGGCTGCCCATATTTTGCTCTCCAAAAGGAAAAAGTGCAATTCATTATAGAATCTCCAGTATGAGAACCCATCCCGCTCAGGAGAATGAGCATACTAGCTAATTAGAATTGTCAGAAAACACTGGGAATAGCTCAGCCATATTTAAATCAAAATCTTATAGATTTCTTTCAAAGTAAAACGTGTACCAGACAAAAAGCCCAAACCCCAGTTTTACTTCTTTATTCTCTATTAATTTTCTAACCCTCATTTCCCACCCCTCAACCTCCACATCCATGAGTTCTATTCTGGTTAGTTCTTACAAAAGCTGAGACAGCTTTGAATTAGTGTTCCTTAGCACTGGTTGCAATTGGTAAAATCTAGTCACATAACATAGTGTTATCTTTGGAAAAGATGTTTTTTGAGGGGGTGGGTGAAGTGGTAAAGGTCAAAAGTGTATTAAGACTTTTTACTGTCAAGACTTACATTATATGACAATATAATACAGAATCTAAGAATCTAAACAAAACTTTCTTATTTTTTCAGCTTTCCCACTAAACTTTGAAGCCATTCATGGAAGCTGATGGCAATGCTCTTGTAAGTATAATTGAAGTTATGCCAGAGTTATTGATCAGCTGAAGAGGTATGTTGAGGCTGTGTCCTCGTAATCATAGAAGACTATAGACAACATCAATATCTAAAGCTTATGGGCCAGGCCAAGGTTGCCCAATTCTGCTGTAAGGATGAAGTCTGTTGTATGGGCTTGTTGTCACTTCCAAGTCCTAGCTCTCAACAGATGAGAAAGCAGTAATTAAAGATGCATGAACTTAGCAAAGGCCTTTCATAGCCACTCATCTGTCTAACCCTTGAGAAGTTTAAGAAAAATATGGCCCTGTAGAAGATGCACTTTCGATCATAGCTACCTTTGGTGCCGCCTTAGACTCATGCAATTTGACAAGAGACATGAAGTTTGGTCTTTAGTATTAGCCCAATTCCACTGCTTTTCCTTGAAGAACAATTTTTTCTTTCCCCCTAAACAGCCTTTTTACACTGTTTTAGCCCCACCTCAAGTGCTGTGTCCAGTTTTGGGCCCTTTACCACAAAAAAGACGTTGAGGTGCTGGAGCAGGTCCAGATCTAGGTTCAGAGCATGGACAGCAGACTCAGTAGTTTGTTCAGCAAAAGGTGGAGGAGTGAAGGAAGGGGGTCTCAGTTGACACCGTGTTGCTGTAACAGGCTTAACTGTGGTGGGAACAGGGCATCCCCAAGAGATGTGGGAGCAGCTATCCCTGCTTTGGCAGAGGTTTCCACATGGGCTGAGCTTCAGATGGTGGATGCAGCCCTCCAAGTCCTAGGCTGCAGGAAGTGCCTGAGACTTCTCTTGGAGGCCCTCTGCCCTGCAGGAGGTGTGCTATCTCAGAGGAGCTGTGCTACCAAGTGGAGGAGATGTAGAAGGAAGTGAGCAGGCTGTGCAGCATCAAAGAAGATGAAAGGGGGATAGATAAGCTCTTCTCTGAGGCATAACAGCTTGAAGAGCCTCAGTCCCCACCTGCAATGGAGAGGTAGGCAGTGTCTACCCCCACTATCAAAGTAAGCCAAACTCTGGAGAAAGGGAAGGATGGATGTTGATGAGTTCTAGTACCAAAAAGAAGAGTACTGCCCTAAGAACTTACAGCTGCAAAATATTAGGTTTAAAACACTCCTCAAAACTGCCACTGGAAGAGCCAGATGTGCCTACTAGCAAAGGACCTGTAAACCGTGCAAGGCTACCAGGAAGAAATGGTGAGTCACCACGCTGAACAACTCCTGGCTGCAGGGGACTGAGGCACCTGTCTGTAGGCACAACCAACCATCTAAAACAGTTTCCTGCTTGGCAGGGTCCAGGATCCAGGATATTGTAGAGGGACTGCCAACACTTGTCCGACCCTCTGACTTCTACCCCCTGCTGTTATTCCATGTGAGCACAAATGATACTGCTGGGGAAACCGTATATGCTTGGTTTGTCCAGCTGGAAAGCATCTTTGTAGAAAAGGAGTCTCGGTGGATACCAAGTTGAATATGAGCCAGCAACATGTCCTTGCAAAGAAGGCAAATGGTATCCTTGGCTCTATTACACAAAATATTGCCAGCTGGCCAAGGGAGGTGATCTTTCCTCTTTATTCAGTGCTGGTGAGGCTACACCTGGAGCACTGTGTCCAGTACAAGAGAGACATGGGCACACTGGACAGAGTCTAATGAAGAGCCACAAGGATGATTAAGGGACTGGAGCATCTAATATATGTAGAGAGCCTGCATGAGCTGGGACTGTTTAACATGGAGGACAGGCTCAGGAGGATCTTTTTTTGTTGTTTTTTTTTTGTTTGTTTGTTTTTTTATTTGTTACATCTTCAGGTATGTAAATACTTGAAGGAAGGGTGCAAAGAAGACAGAAAAGAAGGCTCTTTTCAGTGGTGCCCGGTGACAGGACCAGAGGCAATGGGCACAAAGTGAAACACAGGAGGTTCCCTTTGAACATCAGGAAACGCTTCTTTATTCTGAGGGTGACTGAGCACTAGCACAGGTTGCCCAGAAAGGCTGTGGACCCTCCATCTTTGGACATATTGAAAAGCTGTCTGGACGTGGCCCTGGACATCAGGCTATGGGTGTTCTTGTTTGAGTAGGGAGATTGAATTAGATGATCTCCAGAAGCCTCTTCTAACCTCAACTATGCTGTGATTCTGTGGAAAAATAGGATCTCTAAACTGACAGAAGTCTCTTGCTGAACCATTTTTGTTCCTCAGTGGTGGCCGCCTGGCACAGAAGTGGCTCTGAACAACGCTCCCTTTGCAACTGGCTTATGGGTGTATTTGCCAAGTGGAGCAGCAATGGATAGCAAACTTGAAACCAGTGATGCCCTACAGGTTCACTATCCCATGTTCATCCCTCAGGTCTCAGTTAACTCATGAGTGAACCAAAACCTGCCAAAAAAGATTAATACTTAGCCTATATTGCCAGCCTTGCACAAAAATGATGACCCTCCTAAAGTTGCAAGTAACTGTAATGTTTAGCATTTATTTCAGAGCTTTCTGAGGATTATTGCTCTTGGATTTTCCCTGGTAACAACAAGAGCTAGAAATAGATCTGGGTTTTTTTGGTTAATTTTTCAGTTGAACCTGTGATAATGAAATAAATCATTTGTCATCAGGAAATTGAGCTTTGTACAGATACATCCACCATGTCAGCATAGTAAAATCATGACATTTGGTTTAGTTTCAGAGTGTTACAGTGACTATGTGTGGTAATTACAGTACATTCACATCTGAAACTGCTGTTATGCCCCTGGTCAGTACCATTGGTTTTACTGGTAATAACTCTCCCTTCCACGGTTTTCTCTTTGTTCTGCCCTGGTGTTAATGTGTCCTATTTGGAGTGAAATGTAAAAGCATCTTAATCGTGTTCACCAAGGCTCACTGCAATGCAAGATTGTTGACTCTCGTAAGGTAGTTTTCAGAGGAGGAAATTTTAATTTACTTCTTGAGGAAAGGCTTTCCCTTGGACACTTGCTGATGTGCTGTATTCTTGTGGAAAATTGAATCTAAATCCTGCTGGTGAGGTATTTTCTGAAATTTTAGATAAATTTCAGTATAGATTTTCTATTGGTTTAAGATGGAAACAGTTTCTCTGCAAACTGTTTCTTTACTTCATAAAATATTTGACACCAAACACTGGTACTTTGGAGAAAGACCTTGTTTTTGTTTATTTATAAATAAACAATATTTGGAAAGGCAATTTTGTGAATAACACCAGATTTCATTCCTGCAGCCTAGGATTAGAATTTTCTCTTGTGCAGAACAATATACATATATTTTTATAAGATTATACTGGACTTATGAACAGCACATAAAATATTTTAAATTGCTGAATTCAAGATTTAGGATTAATTTTTTGAAAATATACTCCAGCTTTCAAAAATATGGGAAAACCAGAAATGTATCTTATTTAATGAAATCTCACTCAGCAATTATTTTATTGCAGATTTATCACTGATTTTATCCAGGCAAACAAACGCAGTGCTGGCTGGGGAAACTACCCTTCCTTCCCCCTTTAATTTCATGATGACTCCTACAAAGTATGAAGAGATGGGGATTCATCATCCCCCATCAACTTGCAGCAGGACACCTTCATTGCTGCTGAGTAATAAATGCACATTTGTAAATTCTTTTTTGTTGCCCCAAGCTCTTACCAGCTTAACATTTTTTTCCTCAGTCTGTATATAAAGTAAGCTCTAACAGATGCTTTACATAATATGGATATTAACCCTTTCCCAACAGATGAGCCATAGACCATGTTATTTTGCTTTAGATCATCAGTAAGGTTAGTGGAAAGATCTGTTTCTTCCTCAGTTGTTTAGAGAGAGCCACATCCTGTCTCAGCATTGCACAACTTTATGTTAGTTAAAGATGAAACGATCTCAGTGTAATGTCGTGGCAAAGATGTGATGTTGCCCCACTATGTAGGTTTTGTGCAAGGAGAGCTGATTCATATTTTTTTTTTTTTAATGCCACTTTGAGTAGCTCTGAAGGAAAGTAATTAGTGTAAGTGCATTCATTGAGACTGTGTGTTATTTCCACACGTCCTAAATAGGGCATTACTTTCTGTGGAATGAAGACTTGAAGGGTGGCCCATGTAGGATGGGAAAATTGCAGAGCCTCCAATAGAGCCAGCGTGTTTTCTCATTGCTTTTCTTTGTCTGTTGTCATGGAGAATAGTCTGAGAGAGAGGCAGTGGCAGAATTAAAAAAAAAAAAAGGAAAAATAAAAAAGAAGGATAAAAGAATAGGTGATGATTAAGCAGGAGTCTGGGATTATTCATTCCTGGCAAAGCCTCCCACAAATGTATAGTTCAGGTCATCTCAAATAGGCATCAGATAAGCTCACGACTGCGATGCGTGGTTCTGCACCCTGATACTGGTTAGAGAAAGTTCTAGCTCTTGTAAATCCTGGTGGCAGCGGTCTCTTCTATTACTGTATCCAGATGGTGTAGCTTTACCCACCTTTAATTTGCCTCTGAGAAGAGCCATCAAATCCTTCAAGAACAATATGAAATGGGGTTTTGTTTTCCTGAAAAGCTGGCTGGCTAGGCAGAGGGGCTGCATTAGGGATGTTCATAGCGTAGCTCTGCAGCGGTTCAGGTAGCTACTGGCTTTGCATAGCAACGTTGTGGCCCAGCATATTAAATCATACATCACTTTATCCAGCATTTGACATCCAGGGGCTCAGAAACCTTCCCGAAAATAGAGAAAGGTGAATGCTTTTGTTCCCATGTTAGAGATGGAAAGGTTGAGGCAAAGAGAAGTCAAGTGCTTTGTCCGCAAGTGCATGACCAACCAACCTGTCGGGGAAAATTTGCTCCAAAAGCCAGACTTTCCATTTCTAGTGACCTCCTTTTTGGTTGTGGTTGTCTGTTTTCATTTCATTTTCTGTGTGTTTGTGTAGGATGAAACATATAGACTGCAAATAAGTAAATATAATTAAATTGTGTTATTTTTGCAGTGACTAAAACTGTCATATACGGCATGGCTAACTTCTGGCATATTTATGTTTTACTGTTTGGATAATCTACCAGTTTTGTGTTTTTGTTTTTGTTTTTGTTTTTTTTTTTTTTTTNATAAATACTATGAAACTCTTATATCAGGGGAAATACATTCCCTGCACTAAATAAAAAAAAAAAAAGATGAGGGGAAAATCCAATATTGTTTCTCTTTCAGGATTTCTCAGAATGAGCTAAATGACAATCAGAACTCTAGCATGTATTTTTAATCTTCCCATGTTTGCAAATCCCCTTCATGGAGTGTAACAAAGGATTAAAATGTTGGAGTCCTAACTTCTATTTTTTAACTTCTGAAACACAGAATGCAATTCAGATGAACCCGTAGCAAAGTAGAAGCTGCCCGTGGGTGTGAAACAGGAAACACTAGTAGATAGACACATGTATAATAGAGTCACGTTTGCTCTTGCTCAACTAGATATACATCCATTTTAATTAACACATTTTATGCTTCAGCTACTAACGTCCCTTCAGCAGTGAGTGGGTTATGCGTTTCCATCCTGCATATACTACCAGCATCACCATCACGTCCTTCTCTAGCTTCCCCCTCCCCTTTCTACACAAATGTTGCAACACAATCTGAAATTTCCTCTTTTCTTTCCTTCCTGCATTTCTTACAGGTTCCCTTGCGTCAGAAGACAAAAAAGAAAAGTCAAGGTAATGAGAGATTGTTTTTTCTTTTCTGTGTTCCTCTTTTGTTATTTTCTTAGTATGTCTCATTCTTGGGAGGGTGAGGATTTTATACTGCTATTCAGCTGGTGGAAGGCTGCTTTTTAACTCCACTGCTTCTTGCACCGTTTCTGAGAAAAAATGACAACCGACTGTTCCTTTGGACTAAATCCTTGTGGTATGTTAATTGAATCAAAGCTGGAAATCGGTGAGGTAGAATCAGCTGCCTGCACATGCACACACACTAGCGGTTTTCATGTACTTGGCATAATAGTTTTCTCTAGCTGACTTAAATAAATAGATGTATCCTGTTCAGTGCAGCTGTGTGAAGGGAAATATATGCATGCTGCTCTTAAAAGGATCAAAGGATCTATTTTTAATTTACACAAACTTGTATATGGTTATCTTAGCATTAATTAGGGGCTGTGTTATCTATAGCTTACTATTTTGTTTCTGCTCATCAGACTGCCTTTCAAAGGAATGTGTGTTACCATCACAGCTGTTATAAAACTGAACGACTTCTAAGTGTATTTTAAGATATGCTTGGATGATTTGCTGAGATTGCTAAGTAAGGTTGATATCTTTAATTGGCAGCATCATCTTTCCTGGTAGTGCACTTTTAAACAAGCAGAACACTATATTTTTAATGACACAGGGTTCTTTATAATGAGCCGACGGAGGATATCGTGTAAAGAGCTGGGGCAAGCCGACTGCCAAGGATGGCTCTACAAAAAGAAAGAAAAAGGAGGTTTCATTGGCAACAAATGGAAAAAGTTCTGGTGTGTGCTGAAGGAGTCATCACTATATTGGTACAGCAGCCAGCTGGTGAGTACAGCGTCCATGCAGCTCTGGGTGCCAGTCAAATAGCATCTGCGGGGACCGAGAGAAGGGGAGCTGGGGGTAACGATTTAGATGCCTCCTGGAGCTGTACGAATGACTGGGTTTGTTTCTCAGCCCTGACATTTCTTGTGAACTGGGAAGTGTCCGTGTGAATGTGAAACATGCCGAAAACTATGTGTTTTCTAGTTCAGCAAGTACTTGTGAAATGTTAACTTGCTGTCTGTTCTGCCCTTTAAAGAGCTGCTCTTTGCAGACACTGGTGGCATTTGAATTTGGGAAAGGTTTTCCTGGGTTGGGTAATTTGCAGACACTTGCTATTAAGTCTCAAAACAGGAATGCTTCTTCACTTTTTATTAGTTTAATTTTCAGAAGTCTCTCTTCTGCTTCTCTGCCCTTCCCCTTTCACACAGATTAATCTGGTTATTTGCTTGCTTTTTTGACTGTGTTTGGATATTTTTATGTTTGTTTTTTATAATTATTTTTAATAATTTAATATTTTTTTTTCTTTACTCCTCCTCCTCCTCTTGTCCCCCTCAGTTTGCACTGATCATGGTCAGCAAGACCAGGAGTATAACATATCACTGACTGACAGTGTTCATATCTGCAACCCTACCAGTGCAAACTGAAGGGAGAAAGAGGGGGGAGAAATAAGCAAAACAAAACAAAACAAGAACAAAACAACAAAGAAACCACACTATAGTTAAAAGTTCTCATGTTCTGCTGATTTTTAAATGCCTGCTCTGATGAATCTATCCTAAAAGTCAAATCTGCACATGGACACAGGTTTTCAAATTCAAGGTCCAGCTTTGTGTTCAGAGGATGAGCTCTCTGGAGGACAGCTGGTATGGAAAACACTTCTCTTCCAGCCGATCCAGCCCAGGTAGCTTACTACACTTCAGAGTGCGAGTGGGGAGTAGTCTGAGACAAAGAACAGCAGGCCCTGAATTCATGTAATCAACTGAAGAATCTAGGAATTAAGAGCTGAAAAAAAGAAGATGTAATGAGAAATCCAGAGTAACTCTTTTGATGAAAGGTTATGGCTGCGTGCAAAGAAGCAGTGAGTCCTAGGGAACAGCTGTTTTTATTCCTGGCTGTTTGTTACAGCTTGGCAGAGAGGGTGTCTTGCCCGTCCAAGGAAGATTCAGATAATTATTCTCTTCACTTTGCTCTCTTGCACCACTACCTCTAAAAAAACTCCTATCATCTTCAAATGATGGGTTGACAGAGCCCAGAACTGGGACATGCAGAGGATTAGGGGATGCAGGTAACAATAATAGATTGAAAGTCAGATGCTTCCCAGTAGAATTGTGGACGGGCATCAGGTTTCCTAAATACAAATGGGCTCCTCTAGAAATCAGCGTATCACAGGCTTGGCAACGGATGAAAGATTACAGAAGCCTTTATTAATTCTTAGAGCATTTTAAGGAATTAAGTGCAATCTGGATTGTTTCCACTTTTTATTTCTCTTGCAGTAATGCCCATTTAAAATCTCACTGACTGTTTCAGAGAACAAATGATATAGTTTAAACCATAAAAAGAACCCCAAACCCTAAGCAAAACTTTTCTCAATTAAAGAGAATTTCACATTCTCCCTGCAGCTGTGGGTACAGTGTTGGGGCTTTTTTAACAGAATAAAAACTTTGACTGACATTTAAAGATGGTATGAGGTGTTCTTTCTTTGGGGAAAAGTGACAACAACTCTGCTGATCCTGAGCTGCAGGTTTTTGTGGTGTTGTGGTAGTCTGACGTCTTCTTTTCTAGACCAACTCAAATACCTGCATGAGAGAAAAAGAGAAAGGAAACAAAACAAATCAGAAAAGTAGAAGAAAAAAAAAAGAAAAAGAGATAAAATAAAAGGCCTCGTTTTCTCAATCCTTACAATATCTCTGCTTGAAAGACATGGCCTGGCAGATGTACTCATCAGTAGCATTAATACCCTGCAAACCGTATTAACATTGGCTGTTCTAAATAGCTGCTTGCAGTTGTACTGGCCAAGCAGTGTTAAGAAAGGTGAGCTGGTTGGCTGACGTGCCTTTTAGACTTGGGAAGTGTCAGAAAGGAATTATTCTGAGGAGTAAACAAGCTGGAAGGAAATAAAACAAGGCAAGATTAGGCAAAGTTTCCCTTCCAGGAAGAGAAGTGTGCTGGTGGGGAGGTGCAAAGTCCACTACTTCCTTTAGTTGTCGTGGCCTGGCTAAATTCCACTTTTGGGATTCACAGAAGCCATGGTCATGTTGATCCCCGTGCTCCTGGACAGCATTAATCCTTTGGGTGAACTCATCCTTTTAGTCCATACATGCTTTCCAGCTGTCACTGTCTGCCCCAGAAATGAACAAGTCTGAAGAACGAGTGGCATCCTCATTCTAATTTATTTCATATGCTCTGAAGAGCTCATACAGCTTCAAAATAGTGCTGCCTTATGTCAGCTCTGACTTCTCACCTATCACAGTCCATCTTGTAAACACCCTAGCTGGTAGCACCCTTTTGTTTTTAACTTCTGCTGGCTCTCAAAAACTATTTTACATTAAAACCCCAAGGTTTCTTTGGACAACTTAAAGTTCAGTCTCTGCATAACTGTAGATTCGGGCAACATTTGCAGTAAGTACAGGGTGTAGGAAAGAGAGGAGGTGTCCTTTTCTAAGACCTGCTTATTTAAATTAATGAGATCAGAGCCACACTCAGAGTCATATCTGAGGTGAACTAGACCTATTGTATTTTCCCAGATATTTTCACCTCTAGATTGATGAAGCAGTAATAGCAGTGACATATTCACTAGCTTGCTTGCTTGCTACGTCTTTCACGTCTGCATCTGACCTGTCATTAATACTGTCTGCACTTCCACTGCTTTCAGTGGAATTAATCCTTGGTCCCAACAGGGCATCTGAGACGACAATTTTAAGTTCATAGTTGTGTTGAAAGAGGAGGAGCCCTCCTCCTCTTGCGCCCAAAGCTTTCATTGATAGGCCTTCTTCGAAGCTGAAGTGAAAGGTGATGGTGGAGGAGCAGGGCTGAGGTCAAAGGAAGTGGGGCATGCTGGTTGCCTGTAGCTCTGCCTGACCAGCTTCATTCTAGTAAGAAATGAGCTTGTTTTGTTCGAGGCTGTGTGGAAATCGCAGTCAACCAGACACGGGTAACTGTAGCATAGCAACAGGGTGCTGGACCTAATCTTTTTTACTAATGGATATGGAGAAAATAGGGAGTGCGTGGAATTTGAACAGGAACGTGCTTTGTCCTGGATTTGGGTAGGTAACCTCAGCTGACATCATGTTCTTGATGAAGTCTGTCTTCAGGCTTCTCTGAAGTTCTGGATGTTTCTGTCGCTCTGATTGAATTTGCCTTCAAGCCACTCTGGTTCTGGGTCTTTCACATGAGGCAGATTAGGGGAGGTGGCATGGGACATTTCTGGTGACATTTGCAGATGATATTTCCTTCAATTTAATATAAAATATGTTGTGGAAGCCAAAAGAGGAAAAAAATAATACAATACTGAGAAGGCCAGCAAAAGCGGATCAGACACCATGAGTCAAGCTTCTCCTTCACTGAAAGCAAACCAGAGCACATAACCAATCCAAATTACATTTTGACTGGCCAGCTGAGGTACCGAGATTGGTGAAGTTAGAGTCCCCTTAGTCTCAGTGTGCTTGGGTACACAGCCCTGAAGACTGTTCCCACATATGCTTGGTCTTTTTACAGAACATGGATACCACGTGAGGCAGGTAAACTTTTGCTTGCAGCATGGACATGCTGGGGGAGGGAGCTATTTTGACTAGGAAGAAGCACAGAAGGGTTGGGTTTACAATGGGAAGACAGAAAAATGTCAGAAAATTGATCCAAGCAGTTGGACTTTCTGGGTGCATTCAAGAATACCAGTCTTCTTGGACAGCTACTCTTTGTCAGCATTCAGTTTTCTCTTTCAAGTACTGCTCTCTGCAGGGACCTGCCTTGAAGGCAAGTGTTTAAAGAGGATAGTGTGTGATCCTGCTTGCCCCTTGAGCAATTTTAGCCCTCATACTGAAACCTAGGGAACCAGTACTCCTGCATAGGCAGAGAGATGGAGGGGGAAGATTATCACACTTAATTCCAGGTTCCTGGCTCCTTGTGTTTGTTGTGACCGTGGTGGATGCTGTTGGCTGGAAAGGGACAGAAGACTAAATGGTCTAAAGGTCTCATGGGCCTTTAGGATAGCTTGGCTGGCTTTTCAAGTAGAGTTGAAACACAGTTTTGCAGGATGTGTTAACAACGGTTGTCATGGGGATTCAGCTGAAAAGAAATATAAATATAAAATGAAAGGGTTGCAGGCTGCGATCTACTGTCACTATTTATCTTTGATTTTTTTTTTTTTCCCATTCACCGTATTTAAATTGGCCCTCACTCCAAACAGCTTTGCCAGGAGCTGTATAATTGCAGTCTTTTAAAAGAGAAGCCTTTCACCTTTGAGTTATAGTAGCTGCTTACAGGAATGGTAAAAAATTCATTGATGTCGTCTGATTGCGCTGAGGGCTTTGGGGACCTCTGGTCCAATATCTTATGTAACTTATTCACACTTCGATAGTTTGCGTCACTGGTGTACCTGGCAGAGAGAAAAAAAAAGACTAAAAGGTCTTGAGGACTGAGCTGCTCCTCCAACATCCACAGGTTCTTCTGGGGCAGTGCTGAAACACTGTGGTGAAGCCATGAGGAGTACCCTGAATTGCAGACTGGAGCTGTTCCACAGGAACTAGCTGCTTTTGCTTTTACCGTGCTATTTTTAAAAATCTTTCTGCACCGTTACGTTCACTTTGAATATTAAAAAATGTCTATTAAATCATTTACTAAATCTATTAAAAAGCCACAAACTCTAGACAATATATTGAGGCAAACTAAAAGGGACATTAGCCCTTTTCAGTGGATTCCTGCATTACGTTTCATAAATATGCTTGAATTTTTTTGAGTGAAAATCTTTTTCTGTGAAAAAGTCGTTAGTCCCTTTTTTGCCCTGAGCATTTGCAGAGACCATTATTATTATTGAAATTATTCTCCTACAATTGGGCATAGCAAAAAATGCAGATTTATATATTGGGCTAACCTGCATAAAACCCAGAAGAGATAACAGCTTAGTCTTTTAAAAATCTTGATTAAATAGGGAACACATCAAAGTTGTTTTAATCTGAGTTTTTTAGCAATATTTTACAGCTTTTCAGTAAAATCTGAAGGAAGTTTGAGTTGAATAATAGCATACTTAAAGTCATATTACAGAAAGCATTTTGGAGAAAAGAAAATATTTAGAACTTCTATACACTTTTAATATTTTATAATGTCATTTTTTTCCCAAGATTGACCAAAAAGATGACTTCCACATGTTCTGTTCCTAGTGTTTATTTGGAATTCTATTTGCTGACTAATAACACTCATAAGGTTTTACTGTTATGGTTTGGTTTCCTTTTTTCTAATTATGGAGGTACATAGGCATCAAACCCCTGTTTTCTGTTATAGAGATGGCACATCTGAGATATGCACCAGTAGTGCATTAAAACAAAAAATTGATGCCATTATCCTCCTTTCTTTCACTCATACATAAAATGAAACATTAAACTTTTCTTATAAATTAACAAATGTGAAATCACTGATGGAATCAATATAAAACCTGAATGCATTGGACATAAACCTTTATCAACTGGAACACATTGAATACTACGTAAGAAGTCTGGAGACAGAGATCAAAGCCTACAGACCTACTTTCATTAGTATTTAGAGAGTACTCCTCTAATTTAGATATTCGTTTGTTATGTCTATCTCTGCATAAGCGGGAGCACCCGAGCCGAGTGTCCCCACACCGGCTTACAGGGTCCCTTCACTAGTCTAATACAAAACCCGAAGCTGGTCTAGTAAGTTGCCACTTTTTGGCATATGAGATGCAGGGTAGTACATTTTCTCTCTTTACTACAATGCAGTCCATGAACAGAGCTTCTCCCTTACTCAGCCCTACTTATTTACTCATCCCTGTATACTTGGTGTACTATGGGTCTGGGATGGAAATACGGGATTAAGGTCTAATTAATAGAAAGATACTTTTTATATATATATATATTATAAAAAAGGAATAAAAACCCCAACAACCAACAACTTTGCACTTTTTTCTTTAGTTATTTTACCTCAGTAAGTTTAGTCTCTCTAAATTCCAACCTGTGGAATGGTTGGAAAAGATGGGGGAAAAGATACCAAGATGCTCTAAACAAGTTTGACAGATACAAATATAACCCTGGGAAGTTAAAAACCCACAATAGCAAATAAGAACATTTTGGTACAAGTGAAGCCACATGACAAAATCAGAGTTTTTTCAGTCTAGATACTGATAAACATCGTCGTGTCTTCTGTACTGAAAGAAACAAAAACCAAAAACCAAAAAACACCTGAAATTTTTTATTTTTCTCTTTTTTTTTTTTTTTGTCCTCAAGCAGGCAAGGCTATTTACTGGTGAAGCTGCAAAATATAAACATCTCACCTGAATATTTAATACATGTAAACCACAGGAATGATGGTTATGCCATGATTTATTGTGTACCAATGAAGAGGTATGCAGAGGTGCAGGGAAGACACCCACTGAAATATCAATTCTGTATCTATATTTCAGCTCTAAGCATTACAGCTCAAAGACTTGTCTCGATGAACATCTTTTTATAGTCTCTTCATATTCATGCATGATGTGACTTGAGACGTTGTCAGTCATCTTCATTTATCCTCCGTCTTTGTAATTGTTGCGTGTATTTTACCTGCTTTGAGTCAGTGTACGTTTTCAGAATGTTAATGTGCCCAGGGGTAAGGGCTGGGAGCAGCAAAAATGTGATTCAGGAATGAACACTTTCTGCATTATGGAAAGTAGAGCTTTTCCTGGCATTGTGTGCTACAGAAATTTGTCTACATTATTGCTTCTCTTAGGAGGAGTCCCATTCTTACTGCAGCTGATAGGGTGAATGTAGATAGATGTAGTGAAGGGAGATGTTTCTGTGGCAGGCAGCAAGAACAGGGATTTGAGGCTCACTGGTCACTTCGGTTTCTTTGGAGCCACTCTCTGACACAGAGTCCAGCTGACCTGGAGCAGAGATATCAATGCTCAGTAAACCCTCTCCCACCCAGAAAGGGGTGAATTCATCTAGACAGCAAACTGTAAATGACAGCCTGGCTTTTGCTACCTTCTGTACCACACCTACAAATTTTAGGGGGGAGTGATAACTGGGTGGCCAAAGCCATCTGAGGCTGGTTTGCAGTGTTTAACCACAGAGCTCAGCTGCGTGGAACCATCCCCTTGCACCATTTCACCTCCTGGTGTGGGAACAGCCCATATTGTACAGGACTATACAAGTGACCCTATGAAAGGGTCCAAGACCCTACAAAATGGTCTGTGTTACACTTACTTGGAGGAGACTCTCCTCCATCTCTACCTAAGGTCATTTTGGATCACTTCTGAATTCTGGTCACTATAGACATATATTTTTCAAATATACATCGATCACTATATGTGGTGCTGTTACACATCTGTGTAACACACATGCATGCTGCATGATGGAACAGCCCTCCTTTCAGATTGTATGTAACATCCAGACCTGAATGGATGGTATGAACGGCCACTCTTATGTCATCTGTCTCTTTTGAGAGACTCCTGCTTTTAAAAATTAGGTTCTGCAGTTCCATTTTATATGGTCTATGAACAAAGCATGACTAGTCTAATCATCAAAAGAAGTTACATGATAGCTGATGTGCAAAGGAATCAGGTTCTTCTACCTTCATGCTGGTTTTAGTCCTTGTTGAAACAAAACCTCAGTTTTGCCCTTGACGCTTTCAGATTCTGCATTAGACTTTTATGACTTAACCATGAATCTTGGATAAGGGCGCTTGGATACAGATGTTACAAGGTGAGGAGGATTGGGAAATCTACCTCAGCACTGTTGTAGAAGTTGAGGATCCTTCCTCTTTCAGATGCTTTGCTGTTCGGAAGCATACAACAAATCCTATGCTCACACACCACTGCTTGAGCAGACAGGAGTGGTGGTTTTCTGGCATCCAGGACTTGCACAAATAGTAGCGGGAATAAGAATATCTCTTGTTCACAAATACCAGCTAAAACATCGGGTGTTAATCTGTCCCCATGGTGATAAGCATATATTTTTCAGATTATAAAAAGCTGTCAAAACCAAGCACTTTCATGTTAAATACTGTTGAATTGAAGTGTGGTAGTTTACCATTTGGTTGATGCAGTGATTCTATTTATTTATTTATTTTTTAACTGTAGGCTGAAAAAGCAGAAGGGTTCATCAGACTTCCAGACTTCAGTGTGGACCGAGCAATTGAATGCAAAAAAAAGCAGTAAGTTTATCTCTTGCCCCCAGTTTTGCATTGCAAGGAATTGAATCTCAGTAGTGCCTGACAAAGAAGCTGTGGGGAGCTCTTCTGTGTTGTATAAATAATGAGATTTTAATTGAGCTACTGAAAGAAAACTGTATTGCAAAAATATTTTTGAAAATCCTCTGCCAGATGTACTCTGTTGAAACTAAAAACAAAAAAGTAGATCAGTATGTCAAATCCTTTTTTTTTCTCTCTTTGTTCACTGATTATGAGTAAGTTGTGTTCTATCTTAGATACTTTCTCGTAGGTGGGGAGGTCCCACAGTGGTGCAAATAATGCTGCTTCCCTATGACTTGGGACTATTCTTTAGCCTGCTCTGGTGCAACTTTGTTCAGCAGGGTACAAATTTCAAAATATTCTCTCCAAACTCCATATGCAGCACTGGCTTCCATCTGCTTCTGAGTACCCTTCAAAAGTCTGGAGGGGTGTTGCTGCTGCTCAGAGTTGTAAAGCTCAGCTCTGGTTTTATTCTGTCCCTCAGGAGAAAGCCTTCCTTCTTCTGTTCATGCCTCATGCAGACATTAGCTGTAGGTGTTCCTGAGACTAACTGTGGGCTTGACCACTTTAAAGAAAGAGGACAGCTATTTTGAATATGGGGAGCTCCATTTTGTTTTCTCAGAGGAAAAGTTGAGTCACATAGTACAGGACCATGAGAAAATGTTGCTCTTCACTTCAGTATCTGTTGGCTCTCAGTGACTGGGAGGAAAACACATGTTCATCACTTATTTAGGATGGAGTAAGCTGGGAGGACTTTGAGGATTGACTGGGGCTGCTGGGGCCCAGTAAAGTGGCATGTGCCATGGGACAGAGTCATTCACCTAACGAGGAACAAAAGAGGGAAACCACACAGTCTCAGGACTGAAGATTATGTTTTAGGAAAAAGAACATCTCTGACAACTTCTTACTGATGGCTATTCAACTAAAGCACAATCTGAGGCTGAGACTGACAGGCTAACTATTGGTATGTCCATGGACTACCTCAATTTTTTTGGTTTCAGATCTGCCACCTAGTTGCCTCTTAAAATTTGTCTTGGAAAGCACAGTGACAAATCAGTCCCTATTCACCTGCTGCACACTGCTTGTGGTTTTTTGTATTATATTTCCCTTCTCTCAACCATCAGTTTTCCATGCCGTGGGGTCTTAGCCTGATTAATCACTCATGGAAGCTGTGTCATACCTTGGATAGCCCCTGGTGCTTTCTCTGAACATTTTCCAGCTTTTCTGAGCTGAGGGAAGCAAAACTGCTTGCCACATTTGAGGTGTGGGCACACAACTGCATTATATAATGGCATAATGAAGGGGTTTGATTTATTCTTTATTGTTGCCTTTTTAGTTCCTGTAGTTTTTACCCTCTGCATAATGTGTGGCCTAGGAAATGAGCTGAAAAAAGCCAAGAGTTTAAAGGAAAGAGCTATGTGGATGAATAAGATGATGTGGATTAATACAGTGGAGTGAATAAATACTTCAAATAATTAATTCAGCTATTTTTTCTTATGTAAATTATTTTCCTCATATTTCTTCTTTTCTTTTTCCTTTTCTTTTTTNCTATTAAGATCAGCCACCCACAGATCAAGACATTTTATTTTGCAGCAGAAAATGTTCTGGAAATGAACACGTAAGTAGGAGTGACTGGCCATGTTTCATCCTGTCTCACGTCTGAGAACACCCTTTAAAAGTTCATTCTCTTGCTGTGAAGTGGTTGTTGACACTGTTATTCGAGGAATTACTGAGTCTATTTTGTTTTCTGGTCATTGTAGAGAAGGAAAATACTGCTATTTGCTCACTACTGATGGCTGAAATCAGAATCACATTATTAATCTAATTTAGATACAAATCTTCCCAACATTTGTTGCTATAAATCCCTTTACATTAGAGAGGTGAAAAGGTTTGATAGCAAGTTCATCACCTTGGGAGGAGTGAGGAAAGAAAGGAAACAGAGAGAAAAGTTTTAATATAGTTTTGTCCCAGAGCTGATCTAGTACTGGAATATAATATTGTCTACTTTTAGAGTAGCATATCGGTTAACAAAGAGGGTTTAAGGGATAGAAAGGGTTGATTCCTTAATGTAAGGAAGCATGTACTTCACTGCCCAAATATGATGCAGTTAAATGATCCTCATGACAGAACAGCAATTTTCTTTCCAAAAATGTCCACAAGAACAACAATTCATGCGATTTTTAAGGAAAGAAGTAAAAATGGGTACGAAACCACCATTTTAGAAACCACTGGCTTATCAGAAGTAGATATTACTTGCCATTGATTCAGTTTTGGCTCATTTAAATACATCTCATATCTTTATCTTTTTTTAGTTCAGATTCCAGTCTGCTCACAATGCTACTGCATTAAATAGCTAAATACCGGATACAAGGCAGTGCAATTTAAATGGGAAGAGAGCTTCTACGATAGTCAGGTCAGGATTTTAATCATGGTTCTGCTGGTGACCTTTGTGAGATTCTTCACAGGGCATTGACTGTTCTTTCCCTCTATAAACAGGAAATCTCATACGTATTTACCACAACAGAAAAGGATAGGGATTGAGAGAATGTGTGTGATATTCTAAAAAAGCAATAGACATAAAATTGTATGATATTAAAATTGTATACAAATATATATTCACAAATCTGCAGTCTATAGATGCAGGCAAGTAAATATAGACAGAAAGAATGTGTTGCCTTTTGCAGCTCAGAGCAAGACAGAGCATACTGGTGGGGAGATGATAACCGCACATTTCTGTATCACTGCATTTCCTGCTGGAGCTTGAGTCAGAAGGGCCTGAGGATGCCTGAGAATGAGGGAGTGCTGGACAGGAATATTTCTGTAGAGATTGTAACCTTGGTTGAGAGAGAAGAGTGAAAAGGAAAAGGAGGAAAAAGTGAGGAGAAGAAAAAGGAAAATTAGAGCTAATGGAGGATGTTAGGGAATGCTAACAGCCAGTTTGGAACCCAGCTGGAAATTCTCAGTGTCTTAATGACACCTTTGAAATGTTTAGTCTCATGTGAGTGAGTGAATGAAATCTATGCAGGTGTCCTAACTCTTGCCCCCAAAATTATTTTCTTCAAACTCCACTTCTTGAGTAAATTTCATTTTGGCTTAAAGCTAGGTAGCCTAGTGTTAGAACAGCTTACACTGCCATGCTAATACTAATTCCTCACTGTTGTAACTGATGATGTTTTCCTTGGCAAAGTATAAAATACATGCATTTAATACATAAAGTACATGCATACTCAGGCATATGTCAAAACAGACTAAAAGACATCTGTTCTCTTGGCTGCAGTCCCACAAATACATATGCATGTGAGTGGTTCCACTGAACTCACTGGGGCATTTGCATGTGTTGAGTTACTGGTGTGCATAAATGCTTGACAGATCATGACCTTTCATAACTCTTCATGCATATATATTTATTAAAACAGCAGTGGATTTATTAACACAGTTACTTGCTTCATGGATTTAGCATGTATTTGCCATTGTCATGCATGCACATATGAGAAGTAAACCCGTGCTGGCTATCCTGTCTGCATGCATTTACCTGTCTTGTTGCTTGTGCTCACTGGTGATCTGTCTGAACTTGTGGTTAAAAAGAAGCAAAACTTTACCTGTGTTTATATATTTTTTTATTATAAAAACATTTCGTTGCAAGTCACTGTTAGAAGAAAGTCAATAATCCACTCTTATAGAAATAACACTTTGTTTTCTTAAATTGTTATGTGCCTCTATTGCTCATACTGCAGTCTAAAAATCCTGTTACTTTGACACTGACCTTGCTAGCAAATTTCCCATTGCTTCAGTAGATCAAGAGCAGGCACTATTCTTTCAGAGTTATGGATCACAATTCCTGCCATTCATACATTCCCTGTTTAGGCTGTGAGTTTTGATCTGAAAGGCTTGAGCTTTTTCAGTTGTTAAGTTCTTAAAACCTGGATAGATCTGAAAAAGCTTGGCCAGCAGGTTGAGGGAGGTGATTCTGCCTCTCTGCTCTGCTCTGGTGAGACCCCACCTGGAGTCCTGTTTCCATCTCTGGAGTCCTCAGCACAGAAAGGACATGGACCCATTGGAATGGTTCCAGTGGAGGACAACAAAGATGACCAGAGGGATGGAGCACCTTTTCTATGAAGACAGGATGAGAGAGCTGGGGTTGTTCAGCCTGGAGAAGACAAGGCTCTGGGGAGACCTTATAGCAGCCTTGCAGTATCTGAAGGGAGCCTAGAGGAGAGATGGAGAGAGACTCTTTATCATGGAGTGGAGCCATAGGATGAGGGGTAATGGTTTTAAACTGAAAGAGGGGACATTTAGACAAGATACCAGAAAGAAATTCTTTACTGTGAACTTAAATAAAAACTTTACTTATGAACATAAATATGAGGAAAAACTTCTTCACAGTGAGGGTGACTGAACACTGGAAGGGGCTGCCTAGGGAGGTTGGGGAGTCTCCTTCTCTGGAGACATTCAAAACTCGCCTGGATGCGTTCCTCTGTGATCTGATCTAGGTGTTCCTGCTCTGGCAGGGCAATTGGTCTAGATGATCTCTCAAGGTCCCTTCCAATCCCTGATATTCTGTGATTCTGTGATAGTGAGACACTGGAAGAGGTTGCCCAGAGAAAGTGTGGATGCCCCATCCCTGAGGTGTTTGAGGCCAGGCTGGATGGGGCTTTGAGCAACCTGCTCTAGTGGGAGGTGTCCTTGCCCATGTCAGAGGGGTTGGAACTCGATGACCTTTAAGGTTCCTTATTACCCAAACCATTTTATGATTCTATGACATACAGGCAAACACAATATACAAAAAGTATATCCAGGGATTGTTTCTAGTGCTAGAAAAATACAGACACCTAGGAAGAGAAATGAAAAAGACCCGTTGATATCTTAAAGCAACACAGGAAGTGAGATTTAGTAAAAACAAAAGTACATTGAGAGTTAAAGAAAGCAACATGTAATGGTCAGAAACTCTAGTTCTAAATAGCTTAGATTCTTAGACTGCTACAATAGCTTTGACCAGTGTAGCTGACATCATCTTCTATGGCCCCTGTGCCTGCCTTCTGCCTCATCTCAGATGAAAGGTGATACCTCAACAGCAGGACAAAACCATTGACACGTTATAGCACACAAACTTCTCCTTTAGCTTCCATAAATCAACCCCTTGGTCATCAGTAGTAGTTTTTTTAGGGTCAGAGAAAGAAGTCCCCAGTAACTAGTCCTGCTCACCATGGGGAATATTAGTATTCAGGTAACTGGTGCATTTCTAGAGGATGCTCTAAGTAATAGAAGAAAACATTGATATTTAGTCTTCAGGTTAATGCAAACAGATGTACACATCTGAAAGGGGCAAAGCACTGTCTGAACAGGATGCAAGTATCCTTAACTCTGTATTCTCTCTGCTTCAAACACAGGTGGCTAAGTAAACTGGGGATGGCTGTAGACCCTCAGGCACCCAATGGAAAGAATGAGGAAGGTATGCTCCTAACACTGCTTCCAGTGTGTAACTACAACATGTTCTTCACAGTTTTTCCTTGGCTGAATTTTTGTTAGCTCTCTCCTCCTTTTTAAATTTTTAACTTGGGTCCATCTACCAGCTGAGCTCAGAGAAACCACCACTGACACAGCGTAGAGTAGTTGTAGTTGCAGAAAAAGAAATAATCGTGAGAAATGGTGCCACTGAGAGGCACTCAGTGATCATGTGAGAGGTGTGTAACTGCTTCGGTTTGCTGGCTTGCTAAGCTTGTCAAGTGTGAAGAGAAACAGCTGCGCTACTCTGGGTTTTGAGCTGGTAAGGTATATTACAGGAGTCATGATATGGCCCAGGTGTTTGCTAGCTTGGGAACATCTTGTACAATGTAGACCCGTCTCTACTGTCTCCTCCATTTCTTGGGGTTTCAACAGCGTTGTCGGGGGTAGGGGTGGGCAACAGTGTACTGAAGCCTACAATTTCCTCCAAAGCCAAGCCCAAGAGTTCATTGTGGAATGAGCAATTTGAAAAGATCCATAGCAATTTACTTATTGGTTTCATTTGCACACTGGCCTCACAAAATGTTTTGAATCACAAATCTGGGTAGAGGACAAAGCAAGTAACTTGTTAGAGTTCTTGGAAAAGCTGCTGGTGAGGACTTGTGTGATGGGAGCTGGTTTAGAAAAAGAGTTATGGGTAGCATTATATTAGGAAACCAGGGATGGACTTGGACTTGGACCTTAATAACATGCAAAACCTTCTGTATTTTGACCCTCCATTTTTAGAGTATGGGGACCCAGTGACTTTTAGAACTGCTCTGATTGTGAAGGAGATGGAGATACGAAGAAGAAAGTTAATATTTGTAGTAGTACGAACACTCAGGTGATGCAGCCTGTTTTGTCTGAGCTCTGAAATGCTCCTTTCTGCATCCCTTCTTCTCTTTCCCAGAATAAGATTGTGATTTATGTCCAGACTGTGGGCATGTAACATCATTATTGATTAATCTGATATGGCTGTGTTTATACTCTGGCTCCATTTATTCTCTGCTGTTAGAAGCAGCTTTGGGGCTGGTAAACATAGATACCACCGATTTCTGGAGGTTCAGCAGGTTTCTTTGTTTTCAGTTCATGGTTCCTCCTTATTTCTTGTCAAAAAACTCGTTAATTTCCATACCCCCAAATTCCTCCAAAGTGCCTGTGAGTTTTGTTAGTTTTTACAAACTGCCTGAGTTAATTTGGATTAAGGGCTACACTGAGTATTAGGCTGTGTTTGATTTTGTATCAAAACAGCCTGAGATAATTTGGGTTAAGGGCTATACTGAGTATTAGGCTGTGCATCAAGTGCTGCATAGTAATTGTGCTTGGCGAGGAAGTGTCCAAACATGTTGTACATGTTTTCACAAAGGAGGAGTTTGAAGGAAGGTGAGGATGGTCGAAATTCTATGCCTGAAAACAAATTATTTCTTTTAAATCAAAATATGCTGCATCGATTGTGTCAGCTGAGTCAAGAATTATAAAATAATTCAAAATGAGTCAGCCCACTAGTATTAATTTTAAAAAATGACAGAAAGTTACCAAATAATCCACTCAACCTCTACAGCAGGTTATCTAGTTACCCTGCAATAAACACAACATAGCCAACTTTTCTTCAGCTTTTGAAGCTGGTGCCCATTTCCCCTTCAGAAAAGGCACTCTGATTCTGGTGTCAAACATCTCCTCGTCTTTCCGCAAATGTTTTGCCACAGGCACTCTAGCAGCTGCCTTGAACGTGGTTTCAGCCCCCTGCTGACATGCCCTTGCAGAGAGGCACTGCTATGCTTCAGAAAAACGCTGTCGTTACCCAGAGTCACTTCTGTTCTTGCTTGACAGGTTGCCCAGGGAGGTGGTTGAGGCCCCTTCCCTGGAGATATTCTAGGTGAGGCTTGACAAGGCCCTGGGCAACCTGGTCTAGTTGAGGGTGTCCCTGCTGACTGTGAGGAGGTCAGACTAGATGACCCTAGAGGTCTCTTCTGGCCTGGACCATTCTATTATTCTGTGATTCTGTGACCTGGTTCTCCCCTCTGTGTCACACATCATAACTCTTCAGAAGGGTCTTGGCTCTTGTTATGGAAGTTCTTGTGTATTCCTGTACTTTCTATGCATTTTAACACACTCCCCCCGACACTATCCCATCTGCCTATTTGGACTATCAGAAACAGCTGTTGATTCTTTTTCAGTTCTGTGTGTCTAAAAGAGGAGCTGTAGAAGCAATAAGCTCTTTACTAAGGGTTATTTAAGAAGGAATTAATACAGACTTAGAATTCGATATAGGCCTTTTTGCAGCCAGTCTCAGTCCTTTACGGTAAGATGTGTCTGCACGTATTTCCAGTAAACAGAGTAGCAGCTATGCTGTTAGAAATTCCTGTAGTTCTGCAAAGAGTACAAGGAGAAAAAGTAATGAATCTCTTAAAGTTCCACTTTGTTAACAACTGAGAATCTTCTCTCACATACAAACTTCTCTCTTAAAAGTCTTTTCCTCTCACACTGTGGTTATTTACCACCCCCAATGACATGCACAAAAAGAGTGTGGGGCTTAATTTAGTTAAAAGATGACATAATCACAGGTGATTTCCCAGGGATCATGCTAACACACTGCTTTCTGGTGCTGTGAACCCATGAAGTCCAGCTCTTACAGAGTATTCCCAAAGCACAAACAACCCTCACCCGCTTGGGGAGAGAGACAGAGGGTTGCAGCCAGCTGAGGGAGAGGCAGTGCAGAGCCCTGGCTCCCTTGGAGACTGCACTGGTGACCTCTGCTCTTATCACACTCAACAATCATTCACGTTGTCCTCATTAAGCTCCGGTTCTGTCTTTGCAACCTTTCACATCCCCAGCTTGGTTGGGTGGGGGTGAGCACTGTCACCCTTCACTTGTTGTGTAGGGCAGGATACAAGCACTTACTGCTACCGAGGTTGGATGTGAAAGGCTGGTAGATTTAGTTGAGGGAAGTGATCGTGCCTAGTGGTTACAGCCAGATCCTGAGAACAGAAACTAAGAATTTAATGCCTCCCCTTTTCTGTGTCTTATTTTATCAATGATTATCACTGCTCTTAATCCACTTCTAAAAATCACCTGAGAAAAAACTTTCACCTACTACATAGGTAGTTGAAAGAAATAATAACATGACTGCTGCTCTGCCACATGTCAATAGATACTGAGCTTGTGTTTTATTAAAAAAAAAAAAGACAAAAAAAAAGAAAGACAACAACAAGAAAAAGAGACAAGTGGGGTGTATAGTCCTAGAGTACCGTGTTTACTGTTAGTACTATCTCTGCACATGCACTGCATGGTGTGCCTGTGTGTGCGGGTTACCACGCGGTGACAGAAAGCACTTATGAGGCTGCTCTATGGTTCCCAAAGCACCACGCGAGCAATCTGTTTCCTCAAAAATTGTAGACAAAACACCAATGCTCCAGGAAAACTTACCAGTTACAGAGATTAAGAGACAGCATCTGCTACTAACATACTACAAATGACACAGCCTTTCCTTTAGAGGCTGCAAAAGGAGGAACAAAAGCCTACCCCAAACCTATTTGTGAAGCTATCTGTAGCAATGACACCTAGTGTTTCCTGCCATAGCAAATTAGCATTTTTTGGACTTAAAAAAATAGAAAACGTGTTGCTATGAAGTAGTGCAAAATTATCACAAGTGGGTTAATTTTCACTGCAGGAGACACTGACTTGTTATATTGCGGTCCTCAGCCCAACACCCTACTTGGTAATCTTTGGCTACCACAATGCTTCAGGGAATCAATGAGTGTTGGTCTCACATTTTGACTTTGCTCATTTTCCTTGTCTGCCTCAGAATGCTACAGCGAAAGTGAACACGATGATCCAGAAATAACCGACACACCACCTCCCCCCTACACAGTCCAGCCACCTCTGCCTTCGGTAAGTAATTAGCTTATTTCTAGTTACTAGCCAGTTGGTACAAAACTTTCTTGAAATGGTGGACCTTTGAGGAATGACCTAAAAGAGCGGCTGGAAATGTTTACCCTGTGTGCCTGTGAAGTGAGGATGCGCTGACTGCGCCTGCCCTGTGGCAGAGCATGCAGTTATTGCAGCCTGCACTGTGAAGAAAAGATCCCTCAAATAGAGGAGTATTTATCTTGCTAGAGAAAGGGAAGCATCACTCTACCTTGTATCACACTGCTATAATCCTGTTTTTCATACTATTCTTTTTAAAAAAAATCATTCTTTTTGTCACGCCAGTAGCATTGTCCAAACAGATTTATATTTATCTATTTGAGTGAGATGTTCTTAAGACTACTGAATTTGAAGTTGCTTTTGGGGCAGTGAAGAAAAGTGAAGGGAAAGAGGCCTCTTCTTAAAGTGATAAAAATGGTTCTTCTACTTCTGAAAAATAGACTATAAAAACTGAAATAAGCATGTTCCCAAAATCTATGGTATTTTTCTCTCTTGCTATAGAGTATTTGTCCAGAATATTCCTTCCTGCCTCACGTAGTTTCATAAATTGGAATAAGCACTATGCTCTCTCATGTGTCTAATCAAATTGACTTGCATAACTATCAGCCACTTATCACACTATTAATCTTTTTTCTATATTGTTGCTTTTCCTGGTGATCTCATCTCACTTTACATGTGCTTTAAGATATGAGGTTACTTAATTCTGTGTTTAGAAATCAGTAATCTGGTTTCAGATGGTAATTGAGCTGAAATAAAGAATCCAGCGTTTAAGCTTTACCCTTCCCGAGATGAAAGTTAACACAGAGGGGTATGCAGTAATATACCTAGTACTGAATCATAGAATTGTTTAGGTTGGAAGAGACCTTTAAGATCATCTAGTTCAACCATCAACCTAACTCTGATTTAAAAAAAATCACTAAACCATGTCACTAAGCAGTATGTCAACCCGTCTTGAATACCTCCAAGGATGGAGCCTCAACCATTTCCCTGGGCAGCTTGTTCCAATGCTTAATAACACTTTCACTGTAAAATTTTTTCCTAATATCCAATCTAAACCTCCCCTGGCACAACTTGAGGCCATTTCCCCTTGTTCTATTGCCTGTGACTTCAGAGAAGAGACCAGCCCCCACCTTTCTACAGCCTCCTTTCAGGTAGTTGTAGAGAAAGATAAGCTCTCTCCTCCCCTCAGGCTCACCTCCAGGCTGAACAACCCCATTTCCCTCAGCCTCTCCTCAAAGGGTTATTCTCCAGACCTCTCACCAGCTTCGTGGCCCTTCTCTGGACCTGCTTTAGCACCTCAATATCTTCTTTGTGGTAAAGGGCCCAAAACTGGACACAGCACTTGAGGTGGGGCCTCACCAGTGCTGAGTAGATGTGGGATGATCACCTCCCGAGTCCTACTCACCACGCTGTTCCTGATGGAGGCCAGGATGCTCTTGGCCTTCTTGGCCACCTGGGCACTCTGCTGGCTCGTGTTCAGATGACAGTTGACCAATACCCTCAAGTCCTTTTCTGCCAGGCAGCTCTCCAGCCACTTTTCCCCCAGCCAAAGAGCAAATCATCTCATTGCATCTTGTGGCAAAGAAGTGTCTGCTGCCTTGATGGTGTGGTACAGATTCCTGTATGGCACGCTGAGTTGACAATCCAGTAGCTGGGGTGGGCGTCAAGGTGGTAAAGCAGGAACAAATTTGAAATATACAGATGAGCTGGAGAAGCTTGTGCAGTCACGGACAATAAGAAAAGGAGACATCATGCACAGGGTTGCCTGCCTGGCAGTCTTTAATTAGCACACATAAAGCTGGGAGCGTATGTCACACTGTCACCCACTTGCCCCCTTCTGTTTCAGTCCGATAAGTCAGCCTTCACTTCTGCTACTGAAACAGTTGTGTAGCATTAATCACTGCAAAACAATCCACCTGGCACTTGGGGTGTGTGCTGTTCACTGCTGTGTAAAACCTGATTCTTTATGGCCTGCACTAACTGGAAGTTAAATGTGACCGAGTGGCTATAAATATCAGAGAAAATAAGAACCTTGGCAATACATCTCCAAGAGTTATTCTGGGCCAGTGGCTGATAATGAAGCCTCTTGAATTTTATACCTCAGTGGCTCTCCTTTAAGAGGCTGTAGATGTCTTTTCCGTCTGCTCAACTCTGAGTGAATGCCTGCGTTTTTCAAGATGATGAGTTTTAAACAGGTGCTGTTTTTTAGTTTTCTGTTTTTCTGGCTTCCGGCTGCTTGACAGTCTGTTGCTGCAGAGGCGATCTCCGGTTGTCTCCTTCCCATATGCTCTTCTCAATTGCTGGCCTCCACGTTTTGGCGGGGGACATGTGGAAGGCAGGCAATAGTGCAGGTGCTGAGAGGTCCTGCCCTCTTAGTCTTTCTCTTTAGGGTTATCTTCCCTCCAGCCTTTACCTCTCGCAGCTGACTTGACTTCTCATCCCCAGCTTAAAATCCCTTCCCCCATGGACAAAGATGAGTGTCTCCTGAGCAAAGTTTTCATCTTTTCACCCCGCAAGTAGCCACTGGAATAAGCTTTAGCTGTCATGTGTGTGCCTTATGCTCAGCTTGCTTATATGGTGGGTAGGAATAGTTAGGTAGCGACACTGAGTTTGACTGCAAGTCAGAGTCTTTCTAAATTTACTGGCCCTTTCCCTCCTGGACAAGTAGAGGTGCAAGAAAACCATTGGAAGGATTAAGAAAGCACAGATTCTTACTGGAAAGTCAATTCTAGGAGTGGAGCTCTTGGTTGTTTCAGGGAAGCTTGGTTAAACATTGCTGGCTGCCTGTTTATTCACGGTGTAGTTTTTGACCCAAACTGTGAGATGCCAAATGTGTTGATGGATTTGGGCTGATACTCTGTGGATGCGCCACTTTTGGAAGGCTTGCTTGAATCTTTCCAGATTGCTACTGGACGTGACCCTCAGCCTGGAAACCCAGCCCAGAATCAAGAATGCCACAAGTATTGATGGGGGTTCATTTCTTTTTATTATTTTTGTCTTTTTTTAAAGTTGCACTTCCTCCTCCCAAGTGCCAAAGAGATTTTTGCAAAATAGGAATTAGGAGCTATAGACATTTTGGAAAATAAAGCCAATGCTGTCTTAAACAGAAAGGTCTCCAAACTTGAGATCATTTCCAGTCTGAAAACTGTGAGACTGGAAAACAATAGCCACCGAGGTACATGATCTGCTCTGTGTTAGAGAAGCGAACAGGTACAGTTAGTTGCTGTACTCCTAGCACCGAGTTTTCATTTGTTGTCCTGTTCTCTACTGACCCAAAACATTTTAAAACTTGAAAAAGGAAAAAAGTACCGAGCATAAGCTTTCTATCTGTATTCATGCTTTTGGGTACTGTGGAAGAAAAAAGCAATTGAGGAATTGGAAAATTTTAACATCTGTAGGACAAAAGTTAAAATGACCCTCTGCATCAATTTCTCCACATGTGAATGGATTTATAGTTCAAAAACCAGCAGTGATGTTGAGACAATAGATTGCAACAGTCCCAAAAGAGCAGTTGAGGTGTTTCATGGTGATAATTTTTTTCTCTGAAAAATGCCTAGAGACTCATTCATCTCCTGTGGAATCTTTGTGATCTGCTGGCTCAAGCAACTGCTTTTTAAAATGTCCCCAAAGGAGATTTATTATTATATGGATGATTGCAAAACTTCCAAAGGAACCACTTGAGTAAGTTAGGTAAACATTTGTCATGCCAAATAAAAAAAAATCCACTACACGTATGTAGAGAAAGAAAAACACATTCTGGCAGTCATCTTTATTCTCACCCACAATTTTTTAATTTAACAGACAGTGAAAATGAAAACAAAAATATATTCCACTCAGTGAGGCACAGTTTTCATTTCAGTGGCACTTTCTTTTGCATGGAAAAATGCCAGAAAAGTAGAGGTGAGATCTAACATCTTCCTTTCCTGTCTTTTACCAATTGAAATGAGATTGTTTGAGTGAGGGCTATTACTCTTTGGTGGTTCTGCTTGGCTGTACAAATGGTTCAACAATTTGTCTTTGCCTTAGGAGCTCTTTGACAAAATGCTTCCGGTCATCTTTGTTCCCAAGGGTGTTTTTATCACTTGTACATGCAGTTTATGACAGCATCTCCTTGTCCTTTGCTTTAGGATGTATTTGTGAAGGTTTCCTTTTTAAAACCCAAAATGTACCTGGAACACAATATTGTACTTCTCGTAATAGGAATATAAATTAAGGCTGGTGTCACTGTGTTTGGGACAGTCTTAGAGGAATGGCTTTGAAAATCTACAAAAATTAAGAAAGTGCTACAAACAGATGGTGACCCCAAATCTGATATTGATCCTTCTCCTCTTCTGAATTGATTAGTAAGCTACGTGGTAAAGCTAGATTAGAAGCACAGGAAGGCAAATCTACTTCACCTTTTTTTAATGTAGAAAGGAAGTAGTATATGTTACAGCAATACTGAATTGCAGAAGTTTGTATATCATGATTCAAAAAATTTTCAGTCTTGGATTCATTTATATTGAATACATCTTGTTTCTAGTTTACCAGGTTATAAATAAGTGTTCCATGCTAGTCCCTTTATTGTGTTTGCAGCTTGTCCAGGGTTCCCTAGCAACACCTCAGTAATTTTCAGTACTTCCAGCTTAGTTATCATCTGTTTTAATCCTTACACAAATTTATTCCACATATGTTTTGAAAACATAAACTTGCCAGAATTGTGGTCCATCAAGTCTGGTATTTTGATTCTGGTGTTGGCCAGCAGGAGGTGATTTGCAAAAGGAGTTAATTTCTGCAGTAGCAAATACAATAAATCTGGCTTTCTTATCATGATGATCTCATCCCAGTTTCTGGTAGATTTTCCTAAAAGCTTCATATAAGGTTTGTCTCCTGCTGTCTTCCATTACTTTGTCTCCTGCTGTCTTCTGTTGTCTCCTGTCAATTATTCCTCTTCTGCGTATTTTAAGGTGTATTTTTGTATTTATGTATGTATTACTTGTGTATTTGACTCTCTTGGATCATCTTTTCAGTGGTGTTTAATGGCTGAGAAGCAGGACTAGCACTAGTTCTTCTTGTGTGAGCTACTTTTGGTGTTTGGGTAATAGTACAACTCAGTCAATGTAAATGCTTACAGTAGAGAAAAATCTGGGCATCTGTTTGTGTGTCTGAGAAGAAAAATACCTTTCAAAACTTTGTTTTTTTCTCTCAAACTTTCTTTACGTGGAATTGAGCATCTGTGATACCTGCTATCATTCAACTTGCAGCTCCTAATGACGAGTGTTAGATGTCTCTGAGACCTCTCTGGTATGTGCTCTTGTTAAGTTAGAATGACATGTGCAGTATGGAGTGCCTTAGGATGTCTTACTGATTTCTCACGTGTTTCTAGTGATGTCTGGGTTTCTTTCCAGATTCATGTGCTGAAGGGTGATTCTTAGCAGGTGAATGAGTAGTGCAAACCTTGTAGCATTCCCTTTTTCTGCTCTCATGACCATCTGGTTTATCTTTCCATCATTAACTTGCCATCATATTACTCATCAGTTGAATGGATCAGGTAAAATAGCTTTTTGTGCTGAGAAGGTCAAGGTACTTCAGTGGTTGGGCCCATTTCTGTCTATCCATGGTTATGGCATTGGTGTATTTACAGAGTGGTTTGAGACAACTTTGTGTTCAATGACTAATTCAGAGTTTCTCTGCTGTACTCTTAATTAGATCAATAAAGTGAAGGCAAATTAAAGAATGAACGTGAGTGTGAGACCTAGCATGGAAGTTTACATTCAACACCATTTTTTTCCTTGATCTTTATGTTTTAGGCATTGTCAGATTTTTATCTGTTTTACTTCTGGTTTCCTTGTGACTTAGTTTCTGAAGTTACTGCTCTGTAGGAGATTGGTTGCCATACTTCAGGTTTGTTTGCACGGACAACTAACCAGACTTTTTTTTTTTTTGTGTGTGTCAATTAACATTTCAGCTGCATATCCATAACACATAGAACCTAGCAACAGGAATAACTTGGAATTAACTTTTCCTTTTTTTCCCCTCCCCTGTCTCCTGCCCTGTTTGTGGAAAGCAGGATCAACAGAAGTCTTCTTTCACCTCGACTCTGTCAAGTGAAGCATCCTGTTCTCTCTCCTCTCCTGAAAGCACTATCAACTCCCAAGAGTCGTCTTCCTCCTTGACATCCAAAGTGGTTTATTCTGAGAGGCAGTCCTGGCTTGACCTGGTTAACAGCTCTGCCACAGAAGGGGGTGATCAGCCTTTAACTTTCTGCGTACAAATTCATTCTGATGAACTGCCAGAAGTAGACTGTGGAGAAGCGGCAGAAAGCCAAGACGTCCAGCTTTCCAAACCCAATGGTGGATCACAAAACTCTTTCTTAGGTCTGGATACACATTGTCTAGCAGTGCCAGATGCAATGGGACAGAGATCTCTAGCCAAAGGTGAGCTAATGAGGAGATTTTTGTGTGCAGAGTCATACAATGTGGGAATTCAGGGGTTTTCCTCAACTTCCTTTCGCCTTCCTTCCACCTTCTTTCCTTTATGATCTTCACTGAAGAATTTTTCCAGTGGCACATCATTTATAACAAATATTTGCTTTACTGCATATTAAATATATAACCTAGTATCTAATTGGTAAGTAGCTTTACAGCTTTTCTCAAATTTTACTTATTTGTTAGGATCTTACAATGAGGCTATGGTCTTATCACAAACATTTTTATAGCCTTCTTTATTTCAATACAGCTGTCTTTCATTAGTTAGGACTGTATAAAAGTTTTAAGAAAGTGTTCCACAGAACTGACCCCTTTAATCAAAATAGCTTATGTTAGAAGCAGTGAACATGGGGTTAGGTCAATCCAACTTTAAAAATAAAAGCAAATGCATCTACTTCAATTACATATCCCCAATTTGTTTAATGAGTTTTCTTGTAATCAAGGGGAAACAACTACAATCTTGAATCAGAATGTCTATTAGGACTGGACTTTGTTTAAGCAAATGGGTATCTGCCTAGCTATCTTTCTACTGTGAGGTACTGCTAAATTAAAAAGGTGGCTCAGTTCCAGAATTTGGTCATTGTTACTATTAATAACTCTCCTGCCATAGTGAGGTGATGTGTCTTGCCTTTTGAGCAAAGCTTCTTCTTCCTGCATTAAAGCAGGTTGAAGCAAAAGAGGTGTTTCTGGCATAGAATATGCTGAAATGAGAAGATGCTGCCTAGAGAGTTAATATATAAGGAAGCAACGATGTTCTTGTGCACAGTAAAGATTTGAAGTGAGTACTTTGTTGCTGAAAGAGCACTGTTGTCTCAGTACAATGCAAAACAAGGGTGCAGCCAGGCGCTAGGGCAGAAGGTCATGGAAAGGTGGTAAGAAACAGCACTGGACTCAATAGGAATGTAGGGTGTTCCTTTGTAGGGAGCTTGCACTGATTGAAAATTAATACTGTAAGGCACTTCAAGTTAAATTGTCAGACTCCTAATTTTTTGACAAATATCAGCAGATAGCACCTTTTAGTTTGTTTTATGTTTTCCTGATTTTACAAACCAAACAAACAAGAAAAAAAGCTCTGGCTTTGCAAGTAGTGAAAAGGCTGGGGCTGGGAGAAATGGGGTCCCTAAAGAAAATATCATAAAGACACGGTAAATGCATTGTCTTCTGTAATTTCACTTTCTGGGTTAAATTTGGCTAAACAATGCCTTTGGGAAAAATTATTAGTACATTCAGGTGGCTTGTTGGAATGTAGGTCATATATGGCATGGTGACTTACAGATCCTCTTCAGAAATCTAAACTTTTGCTTAGAGTGTGTTACTCTAATATTGTCATCAGCCCTGCAATAATGCACAGGTTAATGCTTTCCATTATAACTGTAAGGGTGACAGGTACTTTTGTGGATGGTCATAGAATTAGCACGACACAATCATAGTCTTTTAAGGCATGGTTTAGTAGGCTCAATTATACCAACCAATGAAAATTGAATTAAAATGTAAGTCATGGTACTTTTGGGTATATTTCTGCCATTTGCAAGGTGGTTTGATTTTCCCAAAAATGTTCCTCAGGAAATGTGTCTAGTGGGAGGTGTCCCTGCCCATGGTAGGGGAATTGGAAATCAATGATCCTTAAAGTCCCTTCCAACTCAAACCAATATATGATTTTATGAAATGAATTCTTCCATTGCTCACCGCTTAGCCAATGGCCAACCCTGATTGCAGAACACTTCCATCCTTACCACACTAGTGATCGCTGATGGAATCCCAGAAATAGATCATTTCGATGAGACAGTCTCTATGGAAACTGTATAACCTCACGAGTTACTGTCTGCATCATAATCTATTGTTGAGCAAGTAAGACGTACTCCATACATGCATTTTTTATTTCCTTTATCAGTCTGCATGGTATAGGGATAGGATGAAGGGTGTTGGTATTTGGGGCTGTCCCTTTCAACGGCCCCTGAAAAAATAAATTAAATAATTTGCAAAGGGATTAGTTAAACTACTTCAGTTTGAGCATGAGCTAGGGAGAGAAAAAGAAAAAAGGATTAACATAAAATAGTAATTCGGTTCCAAATGAAAATCATCAAAAAAGGATGCAATTCTGTTTCTTTGACTTATACCCCAAAAATTCATTTTCCAGCTAATTGTTAAGAATGTGCACAATTAATGTGAGATGAATTCAAATTGTGGGCTAAAAGCTAGCTGCAAAACCTCATGCTTTACAACAACTAGTAAGAAACCCCTTGTCATCTGATGCGAAACAAGAATGCACAGCTCAGTGCAGACTGTATTATTTGCTTTACAATGCCTCTGAATAGTGCATTTCTGACAGCTCATCATGTTTCAGAGTGACGAGATGGCATCCAGGAGATGACAGGTCTGTCTTGTGCTGGCATCTGTCCCGAAAGCACATGTCCCATGTGCTTAAAGCCAGCCCTGCTGTTATCAGAACAGCTATGTGGTCTTTGAACCCACTCCTCACATAGCCTTGCTGTGTGTCTGTGCTCTCTCCTTCTCCCTGTGAGGACAGGAAAATATGTCACACACTGTGCTGCGTGGCTGCATTCTGCTTACTAAAACCCCATGAGGAATTTTTGGTTGTAGCTGATAGCAGCCTAGAGCCAAGGGGAAAGTTTTCAAGAAATGAAAAGTAATTTTATTGGAAAAATAAGAAACGTTGGCCAATGTGAGAAAAGTTGGTACCTAGCAGGAAGAAAAGTTATCTGTGACTTTGTGGGAAGAGCTTATCATGAAAGTAGACAAACAGTGAGGAAACCTCAGTGCTGAGTGAAACAATGACAGAAAAGTTTCTCAGAGATAAAGGGATAAATCTCTGTAAGCGAAACTACAGATTCAACTAAATGAGCATGGAGTATTTAATTATTTATTTATTATTTTATGAAATCCGCTAAGCAACTCTAAATGTCTGGTGCAAGGGCCTGAGTTATGCCATATGACATTTTAAACAGTCTTTCCAGCCACTCTTTGTGGTGTTATGACCATTCTCTGGGTTAATTCTCATGGCCAACTGCCGGGGAGAGGTTACATACGAGAGGGTAAGGCAAAGGTACAACACAAGAGACTTCAACAGTTTTCTCTTTTGAAAGGTGGTCAGCAGTGGGTTTCCATTTATTTTGTGGGAATATTTAATACTTCTGTGTTGCAGCTTGCCACTTGCACAGTGACAAAGGATTCAGAGCTGCCTGTGAGACAAAGAAACTGAAAGGTAAACAAGAAATGGTTGAGAATACAAACAACTATCTGACTACGTGCTCTGCCTCCAGGAGCTGGCCTTGCCCTGTCTAGGGTGGCCAAACACACTCTGCAACCAAACTCCACCCTTTGTGTTTCTTCTGGCAAGTGCTGGAACAAAAAGTATCTGACTATGACCCACCACCATCAAAAACTATGATAACAAAAGGAAGCCACTGAAACCAACAGGTTCTTATAAGAATACAGGAATGTGTGATTGTATTTATTAAGGGATCTTCTATGATAGAAATAACATCCTTCTTCCTTGCATTTTCTGAGGGTTTTATGATCACATGCAGTTAATGAGTCTTGGCAAGGAATTCTGGTACCACTTCTGGTTTATTTATTTTACCTTAGCTCACATAAACTGGTAGAAGATCTAATGTGTGCTGATATTGTGAAAAATCTGGGAAGCTTTTCACATACCACTTGAATTTTATCTGGGTTGGTTTTGTGGGAAGGAGTTGGTTCAATAGGAGCTGGATGCAATCAATTCCTTCTTTTCTCAGAACTGATATCTCTTCCCTCTGGAGTCTGCCTGTGCCAGTAATAGCCAGAACAGATCCTCTGGAGTGCTCTGGTCCTTTTGTTCCTTCTGCAAAAGTTACAGAAAATGGTTAGGTTGCGGTTGAGACTAGCCAAAAATACATCCATGGTGAGAAAAACTGTGTAGAGAAACAATTGTGATGCTACTGATCAACAAGTTTTTGGAAATCACGGTGAAAGCTATGGTGTTATGCTTTTCTGAACTCTCTGAAAAAGAGATACTTATTTGTGTTCTTTCCAGTTCAGTCACAGTTTGTTGAAATGGCATCCCTCATTGCTAAGTCCACTATACTGTCAAGAGCATCTTACTGCTGGTGGTAACCTACTTTTCCTGTTATTTTCTCTGATTGTCTCCTACCTTTAGTTCTGCTTTTGCCAGTAAGGAGTTTGCCTAAACTATGTGTCCCCCCTCCCCCAGTTCAGATATTTCCTGTCTTTTCTGTTCCGGAGTTCCGTGGAAAATGTGATTTCCTTAAGGTGTCATCATATTCCCATTGAAAAGTCCACTACCACTATGGAGAGAGGGTGGAGGTGTGTGATGTGTGTAGGTAGGTAAGTAGGGGCCAAAGCAGTTTATGATTTTTAGTTCTCTCTCCAGCCTGGGTCAATATATTGTCCCATTGGAATCAAAGGTTTCAGCAGAATCAGAAATAAGGGTGTTGGCACAGTCACAGGCAGCCTGTGAGTGGTAAAGACAGGGGGAAGAAGCAGGGTTGGTTTGTTTGTTTTTTTTTTTTCCCCTGGAATTAATACACAGTTGAAGAGCTATGAGATCTCAGTTAGAGAATGGGAGAACAAGCATTTACATTTCAGCCTAGAGTTAGTAAGATACGGTCTGTTGGAGGAGATTTTCAATGCAAAATTCTTTCTGCCAAACATTGCCAATTTCTATATCTTTACTGCTGGGAAACAATTATCTTGACTTTTCACAGCTGCTTTTTGGAAAGTTTTGAAAAAAGAAAAATCACTTTTGTAGGCTTAAAGAGCATTAAAGTTGAGATTTCAGGCAAGCTCCTGTATTGCTGCTGCAAGGTGGGGAGTTTCAATACCTTAATGTCTCCCACCTGTGGCAATTTGGCTGACAGGACGGTGGAAGCTGAAAACTGAGGAGGTGAGGAGCTGGCATGTTGAACCTCTGGCAGCTCACTCTTGTCTGTGATATCTCCTGTTAGATGGAAATTCCATATAAGTGGCACCCAGCCACAAAATTGTATTTTACTTCTGAAAGATTTTTTCAGAAGTTCTGACTTGCCTGAAACATTACTTTAGTTTCCTCACCCCAACCTAGAAGGTCTTTTTCTCTTGAATATTAGGATAGCTCAGGTCATGACTTCCCTTTTCCATGGGTTAGCACTGTTTCTTTTCTGTTTTCCCCACTGTGGACTCTGTCAAAGTTAAGAGCTATCCAATACTGTATAATTTTTCCAGAAGTGCCATGAAGCTTTTAGCAGACTGCACGGCTTGTGAGCGAAGTGCATTATGCAGGAGCCCAGGAAGACTGGTCCTTCTAGTGGCATCACTCAACAGAATTACTTATAATTACTACTGCCAAGGGAAGGGAAAAATGCACAATGCCCGTTTTCCCCTGTGTGCACGTACATGCTCATAAATGCACACAGTATGTAATATCCTTCCACTGTTGCTGTTTTGTCCTTACCGCTAATCCTTCAGTAGCTCCTGGGAGAAAAATTAATGTATTTTATCTTTAAAAAAGGATGAGATAAAGAAGTGCTGCAGTAGAATTTCAGTTTCCTAACTTGCATGCCTGAGACAAAAAGTGCTTAACTTGAAGAGCACTGGCAGAAGAGATAACTTGCAATACTGTATTTTGAATGTGCCTGTGTGACCTGGCTGAAAAGA
>VZTM01016939.1:346-30695 GCA_013400555.1 Jacana jacana
ATTTTAAGTCACTTACTGACCCAGCTCAGGAAAAATTGCAGAAACAGAGGTCTTCTTTTCCAACTGGTGGTTCCCTCCACCTCTAAATTTTTAAATGCTCTATGGAAAAGTTAATTAGCTTTACACGCCAGCTCCTGAAGAACTGATTCCAAAATGAAACCTGAGATAATTTAAGAGTACTGAACCAAGACTCCATAAAAAGAAATCAAAAGATTCTCTTTACACAAGGCAAGCTTGTTTCAGACATGCATCTGTGACAAAGCCACAGATACTCCCCTACCCTGAAGAAATTTTGATCCATAAGTGAGTTATCCGGATCATTAGCTAAAATAAATACCCATGAATGACAGTAAAATTGATGTACAAGTGATTTTAATCTAACTTATCATGAAATTTGTACAAACATTTTTGGAAATCTTCATATAGTCCAAGAAATATTCTGTTAGAGAGAGTGTGCTGTGGTGGTCAGTGAAATATTCTGGCTTGTAGTTTTCTGTTGGCTTTCTATGCTCATTTATAGATAACACAGTATTGAGATGCAAGGGACTGGTTTCTGTTATTCACTACAGCTGTTGATGTACCTGAGCAGGCTCAAACTACTGAAGATTGCTATGAAGGCAATGGTGTGACCTATCGTGGCACAGCCTCTTTCACTAACACGGGAAGGAAATGTCAAGCCTGGAGATCAATGTCACCGCACCGACACAATAAAACAACACACTTGTTCCCACATGCGTATGTGTATTCCCGTTTCTGTGTTTCATTGGACAATTCACCAACTCATCTCAATTTGCATCATCTTTACACAATGATGATTTTAAAGCTGGGAAGGGAGTGTATTTGTTAAAAATAATCCCATTCCTTTCTCTTTGTCTCATCTCAAAACAAACCGCTGTTGTCACTATTGGGTTTTAGATTAATTAAGTGTGCGTTTCTATATTGCTTCTATAGGGATTAAGAGTTATCATAAATTTTCCCTTATACAGAAATGAACTGCTTCTATACTTGGGCTTATTCACAAGTTTAAATCTTTGCTTCATAATCTGCAGCTCATCAGAGTTTTGAGAAAGAGAAGGGTTATTTTCTTATTCCTCATATTACTATTTATTTGCTCTGAAACTCAAAAAACTATTTCTGCTTAAAAGCTTATAATGTCTTTGACGAAGTAAAAAGAATTATCTCTTTAATATACATATGTACATTAACTCGTCTGGATCGGTAAACAGTATTCTACTATACATGTCAATCACTGAATAAGTATTCGGCATATTTGAATATTCTGCATATGTTTCTTGATTTCTTTATGCTGGAAAAAGGATTTGTATAACACATGCATGATAAATGATATATGCTAACTCTGTAGTGGACCTGCTTTCTAGAATGTTCTTTCAAGTTCTCCTCAGAGCAGTGGCATGGATGGGAATATAATATCCTTAAATTTGTAGGGACCTGAGGCGGAATTATTGCAGAAACCCAGATGGTGATGAACGCCCATGGTGCTTCACCACTGACCCCAGGGTGAGATGGGAGTATTGCAACCTGAAGAGATGTAATGGCCATGTACAAGTGACTTCACTAAAGCCTCCTCAGACGACACAGGAAGCAAATCCTGGTGAGAATACTTTACGCTTCCCCAGAAGTGCTCATTACCAGCAAGCTGTTTTTAATGGAAACATCATCAAGAATTTTATGAGGAAGAAATACAGAAAACTCTTGATAATTACAGAATTTAATATAATACTGTATCCACTCTTAATTTTCTGAGCTTTCTTGTAGAATTCTATAGCAGGGTTTCTGTATTTGATTTTAGATTAATATTGCATAACTCTGCGTGTGGCCAGGCTGAATACGGGATGCTCTTATCCCAGCAAAATGTTTGCACTCCCTGCTAACGTGGCTCCAGTTTTGTTCAGGATGTAAACCATATTTTCTATCCTCTGTCTCTGATATTGTGCCATACTAGATGCCTGGAATGTGCATCTGGCCCATATTTAAACAAATGCCTTGTTACTAGTAATCAAGCCATTCAGTACTCTGAATAAGGTGGTGCAACAAAGTGTACAATAGCAAAGTTTCACAATAATTTGGTTTCCAGTCCTTTCTTGTCCATCAATAACAAAAGCTATAACAGGAAGAGAAATAGTTTCCATTCAAAAGAAGAGTGACTTTGTCCTGCTCTATCCTCCTACCTGTGAGCAGCAGAAAATGTGCTCTGGAGCAAACAATAAAAAGAAAGATTAATCTGTAACATGCACATGCTGCAACTGTAAAACTACTACTGCAGTGAAGGTGTTGTGCTGGGATTCTTGGGGGAGGAAATGGCATTTTCACATGGTTATTGTATTCATTTTGAAGATTCAATTTCTTTTTAAAGTTTTCTTTGTTCAGTTGTTCCTAAAGAACAGTGAAAACGTGACTTTTGCCTTTAAGGTCATTAATTACTTCCTTTTGCTGATGACATATTCTAAATTCTGTGTTGATATGAGCCATTTTCCCACAGCTAAATAAGAGCTACCCATTTTTAACAACTCTGAAACATGTGAAGTACCAAAAGATCCCGAGATAATAGTGAAAAAGATTTTGTTCCACAGAGACAGTGATTGAATTTCACATGCTGTACCACCAAGATTTGTTTGAAAACAGCTGCCAGTGCAGCTTTTGCATTGCTGGTGTCTATAAGAGTACATCTACAGATGTCAGGAGAATTTTTTTCTCTCTCTCTTTCCTTCTCCTTCCTATTCTGGTTTTTTCCTATCTCACTGACTATCTATTCACATGCAATTTGCTGACCTCAGAGAAGAGTATGTGAAAAAAAATTGCAGGGCATTTTAAAGTGTTCCAGTTGAAGGCAACCTAACAAAATCTAGATGGTGCATGGTATATAGTTGCCTGCAGAGAATCAAAAGCTGAAGTGACAAATGTAGCAGATTTATCTTCTAGTTCTCTGAGTGGATAATGAATGTATAGCAAATATGCTAAAGTTCCTTATAGTAATATTTTCTTTTCTTATTTTGTAGCTCCTTCTGCGTATGAGTGTGGAAAAGCAAAGATCAGACAAAAGCTGTGTGCTCAAAGGATTGTTGGTGGGTGTATTTCACATCCACACTCCTGGCCCTGGCAAATCAGTCTTCGGACAAGGTATGGCCATTCCCCATTGCATTATGCTTTATATTCAAGGTACCTTTGCTTTTCATAATACGCTACAGTATGTGGTTCCAAACCACATTCTAAACCTGATTTTGATTTTCATAGAATCATAGAATCATAGAATCATTTAGGATGGAAGAGACCCCTGGGATCATCAAGTCCAACCATCAGCCCTACTCTACAAGTTCTCCCCTACACTAGATCCCTCAACACCACATCTAATCTGCTCTTAAACACAGTCAGGGAGGGTGACTCCACCACCTCCCTGGGGCTCAAGGCTATACATTTTTTGTGCTGGTCTTAAAGAAGGTCATTTAGACAACCAAGAATGCTCTGTTTTGTGATAAATACTTATAGAATCAATACAGAGAACACTTTCACTAAAGGCAGTTTGCTTTCAAATCCGTCACTATATCCTATAGTAGAATCAGTATTCTATGAGTAGAAGCAACAGTTTGAAGTATGGCTATAATAGGTCTTGATTGGCTCTTCCATGTAAGCATTTGATCCTACTGGCACAGTTATCGGCAAAATTAGGAATGAAGGCCAGTTGCAGACCTTTCTTACTGTTGTCAGGGCTAGATAAAAGCCAGAATCTCTAAAATAGTACATATCACCGCACATAAGGTTTTCCAGTAGTAGAAATACTGGTTAAGAACAAAGACCTGGGTGTTTTCATACAGCTACATACATATAAAAACATCCATACAACACTACCATCGTTTTGAGAACTATTGTTCAAGGAAAATAAAATTCCGATTCTTAATGAAAATGTGGAATAATGTCTTTATACAAGTGTACATGCTAGAAAGGTTAGCTGATAAAATGAGTAGAAATCACTTCCCCACCTTAAACTAATGGCCTTTTCAAGCCTTTCTGCTCTATTACAGTTTTGACGGGCATTACTGTGGGGGAACTCTGATAGACTCTCAGTGGGTTCTTACTGCCGCTCACTGCTTAAAAAGGTAAGTATCTATTATAGTCTGCACTAGCGTTTTCTTACTCTAGATAGGAAATCAGGGGAGAAACAGAACAGACGCAATAATACAAGTGGGCTGTCTCTTGACTCAGCTTGCAAACACTTAAGAAAGCAGATCGACTGTAAAAATAAGGTCAGAGTGATATTTTTTGCCCAATTGATTTCATGTGCTATAATTAGGGATTAAGAAATTAAATTCATGTCAAAGCTGGCTTTATTTTTCTGGCTTTGACAGAGCAAGTTGCCTAATCAACTCATAAGTGGTCTATGTCCCGAGTGTGTGTTTGTCAGCTCACCATGTGCAATCATTTCCACTAGGTTCTCGTGGCCATCTCTTTATAAAGTATACCTTGGAGTACACAAGGCAGAAGCGTTAGAGGCAACAGTGCAAAAACGAAGTGTTGAGAAAATTTTCAAGGCGCCATACATGGCAGATATTGCTCTGCTAAAACTGAAAAGGTACCCTTTCACCTGAAGCCTTCCTTCGTTCTGACAGGACAAGTTTGGTTCATCTGTATTTTAGCTACATAGTGGTTGCTGGTGTTGCAGACATATGTGTTTCTATACATACTCTATTCAATCAGCAATTTAAGGCTCTCTCTTCCCTTTCTGCAGAAGCTCCAGTGGAAAGCAAGGTGATTCAGCTACAGGGCTTCAGAAAGGGAAAGGGATGACTTGGGAGGGGGGTAGGGCTAGGGACCCAGGCTGGCAATGTGCTGGGTGACAGCTACTGATAGGTGAGGCAGTGGCAGCAGAATAGGAGGAAGTAATGCCTAGAGGAGCTTTCACGCTGTGTCTCTCCTTATATGCTTCTACCTTGGTAAGGTAATGAGGGTTGAAAGCTGCAATATTAGCATGATGTCACCCCATGCCGTTTCCATGCTGTGGTGGGGAGATTTCTTCTTCCAGCAGGTCTACCCAGTGTGGAAGCAAACAGTATTCTGGTTTGATGTGATAACCAGTATGGTCCTTCTTGCATCTGTTTCCACTCGTCTAAAACTCTCACCAAGGCACTGTGCAATCAAAAGGAATACATCTATACAGCTGCAAGGATATGGTGCTTGTGCTTTGATTCCTGTGGTCGCAAAGCGGGTCCAAAACAGACACAATGTGTCCTGGTTTCAGTTGAGACAGTTAATTTTCTTCCTGGTAGCTGCTGTGTTTTGGTTTTGGTATGAGAAGGGTGTTGATAACATGTATTGATGTAGATGTTGCTAAGTAATGTATATAGTAAGTCAAGAACTTTTTCAGCTTCCCATAGAAGCTGAGAGGGAGCACAGACAGGACAAGCTGGCCAAAGGAATATTCCATATTGTAGACAGCATGCTCAGTATATAAATGGGAGGTGGCTGGGGGCCAGCATCTGTGACTGCTGGTTGGGATAGGCTGGGCAACCAATCATTGTGTGGTGAGAGAAATTGTATTGCATTACTTTATTTTGTACTTTTTTTTTACTATTATTGTTATCATTTTCATTATCATTATCAATTTCTTCCATTACTGTTCTAAAAAACTGTCTTTATCTCAACCCACAAGGGTTTTTTCTTTCCTTCCTTTTTCTCCCTCTTCTCTCTATGCTATTGGGGCTGGAGGGGAGGAGTGAGGAAACAACTGTGTGGTCACAGATGCCAGCTGGACTCAAAGTACAACATAGGGTCAGCACAATCTATGTGGCTTCTTAATTGAGCCTAGCATTAGCTGCATCCAAAGGCAAGTCAAACTGGACTCAACTGTGTGATAAGAGTCCAGTTTGAAAGTGATTTATAAATAGCCAGACTGGATGCAGACAGCAAGCTAACACCCATGTGTTAAATGCCACTAATTCATACCCCTAAGTAGCTTTGTAATTAGGTTTTGTTGGCTATGCATTAGCCTAAGTCAAAGAATTCTTCTAGATTTATATTAGCAATTTTAGAATCAAAAGCCTCTAAATGTTCTCCATTTCCAATCTTATCCCTTTGTGTATCATATTCTGAGGGCTTAGAGCCTGAAATAAAAACAGTTTTGCCCATCAGAAAAACTCTTTACCTGAAGCTCAGGATTTCAAAGACAAAAGGTTGACTATATATGAAGTCTTTTTAGAAACCTGAAGGTGGTACCAGGGATAACTGTGCTAATAATTGCTCCTGTTTGAGTTTCTTGTTTGTTTCTTTCAGTCCAGCAAATATTAATAATCATGTAATCCCAGTTTGTTTGCCAGACGAAAATGCTATGTTACAAGTAAAAGAGGTGTGCTATGTGACAGGCTGGGGGGATACAAAAGGTAAGAGAGTTTTAACACAAGCTTTGTCTTTGGAGATTGGTATATACTTGTATCCAAAGTGTGTATACTTTGTGCCAAAAAAACCCCATACAAATTTGCATGCATACCTATTTAATCAAAATTTGTCAGGTACTGCCATTCTTTCCACTGTCTCCCTCTGATTTAGATTCTCCTAAATCACTCAGAGACATGTAAACTGAAACTCCCTAAAACAATGCTAAAAGAGGAGAATTAGACCTAAGAAGCTGCCAAAGTTTGTCTCTCAGTCCACTCTGCCTTTCCTCAAAGTGGGCTTTTATACAGTCAGAAGGAAAGCTTTTCTAGATGTAGGCTATTCTTAACCACGTGAAGATGAGTTCACCCATTCTCTTGAATGATTTTTTTTCTCCCAACCAGCCTAATGCAGATGTCGTACAAATATCAACACAACTGTCGTTTTCAAAAGCTCCCATTCTGTCCCAGTTGAGAAGGGCATCAGTACCTTCTCTGCATCCTTGCTTCTCCCCATCTGGCCATTTTCAACTGTTTATTTCCTACTTCCTTTCTTCCACAGAGAAGAAAACTCAGATACAGAGAAATAAAATGGTTTGGGAATGACAAATATCAGTGGGTACTGAATCCATATGGGTATACTGTGGGAGCAGGAAAGTCAATCAGTGCAGTGTGGATTTTGATGGGGGGTAGAGGGTGATAAGTACAATACTTAAAAGGTTTGGTATCTTTTCATGTTATGCATGGAAAGTATATGCAAAGTGTGTAAACACTATGCTTATTTTATTGCTTATCTGTACCTAGATGTTTGTGTTGTGAAGATGTTCATTCACCTTTGTCATTTATTGTGGTTTGGTTTTGGTTTTATTTGCAAAGGAACTATTGGTGATGGATACTTAAAGGAAACTGGTTTCCCTGTAATCGAGAATAAAGTATGCAACCGCCCTGAATTTTTGAATGGTAGAGTCAAAAGCACGGAGCTCTGTGCTGGGCATATTCACGGTGGCACAGATAGTTGCCAGGTAAGAGAGTCTGTGCGCATCAGTTGATTGTAAGGCCCATTCAAATCAAATAGTGCTTTGCTTTCTGGACTTCAGAGGCCTGGAATCAGCCCCAGGATGCTGCTATACCACGTGGCATACAAGATGACAAATAAGCTTGGATTCTGCTCCTCCCTTGCTTCTTTTGTCTGCTGCTGGGAAGTGAGGCAAGTTGTTGTTCAGATAAGCCTGAGCACATGGTAATACACAGCCCACAGCCGCCCAAGCCAGGTGTATGGAAGCCAGCTTAGAATAACTAAAGGTCTGGTTTTTATTCCTGAGACTGCTTTGGTGCCTCAGCTAGACCAACTCCAATGTCCAAGCAATCTCAGTTAATAACCTGAGACACCTCAGTTAGCAGTTAAGGAAAAATATGAGGCCTGCCATGCAGCCGTACCAAGGCTCAAAGGAACTACTAATTTCCGAGTGTCAGTGCCTGTGACAATCACACTGGGTGAGGGAACATGCATGCTGGATTTCCCTTTTGCTGAAAAGGAAGAATGTGGCTCACCTCACAAGTGTGGGATGAAGGCTTTCTCCAGAAGTCTAGGTTTTGAAATTGAGTTCTTTAGTTTCTTTAAATAGATGAAAGGTCTTAGAAAAGCTTGATGTACTGAATCAAGATGGAAATGTTCCTCCCTGAAAAGCTCTGTAAAGAAGCATTGAAACAGCAGGCTGCCTGCCCCAGTGGGCAGGTGAACACCATTGCCAACACAACACAGCTACCCTTCGCACAGGCACTGTGATGGGTGAGCAGGTCAGGGGTGTGTACTATGTCTTAAGAAAGACACATGACTTGAGTGCACGCATTCACTTGGTCTTGGATCATCAAGTAACAACAAGAAGCCATCAAGACCTTGGAGAAGAAGCTGAGGGGGAAGGTGCAGTTGAAGTTACTAAGGGCAGTCAGATTCTTTCTCACCAAATCCCCTTACTTCAGAAATAAATGTAATACCTGGATGATGGGAAGAGACAACCACAAAAGTGAGTGCAGAGAACTATTCTCTGGCTAGAGCTCCTCATATAACTTGTGTGGCCCTCACACACGAGATCCTGACAGAATCATCCTGTTCTTTCTCTTAGGGGGACAGTGGTGGACCTCTTGTCTGTCTGGAGAACGGTAAATTTTTCCAACATGGAGTCACCTCTTGGGGCCTTGGCTGTGCTGAACCCATGAAACCTGGTGTTTATGTTCGAGTTTCCAGTTATATTCCTTGGATTAAGAGTATAATAGAAAACAACTGATCCTGGGTATGGATTGTCCTTTCCTGGAAAGCAGTATGCATATTAGAAATACAATATTTCAAGTGCAATATTAAAGCTACAATCACTCATAAGAAAGTAAAATAAACATGATCACCCATTTTAAATGTCTATAAATTAACAGTTATTGCCAAGAAACCCAAATGACAGTGTGTTCCATCTTTCTGTGTTCTATGCCTTGCTATGTTTGACAATAGACTTACCCACCTCTGAAATATGTGTCAAAAATTCCAACCTCAACTGTAACTGGACATCTGTGTTTCAATCTTACATTAGGTTCTACAATTGCTTTTTCTTCTAAGGTTGACTTTCCCAAGATGCTGTGCTCCCAACACATGAAGAAAGGAGAATACTTCTCATTTTCTACAAGTTGTCTGAACTTCTTAACAATTTAATGATAAAACCAAAGAAGGATCTCACTGTACATATCTTATATGCATGTATTTTATTAGATATGTCCAATATAATTAAATATACAAGATGAGGGAAAAAAAAGAAGGAAAGACATTAAGTTTGTATTTTCATATTTTTTATTGACATGGAAATCTGTGTGTCATCAAAAGTACAAATGTTGCATCAAAGATATAAAACAGTGAATAAAAAATAGCCACACCCTAAAATTAGTCCATAGTGAAGACAGAAAAATAACAGTCATTACAGCAGGTAATGACAATGCATTTCATGTATTATAAAATTTTCTTGTCCATAGTACCCACTTGTTTCACTATATAACTTTATCTCACTGTATAACTGATACATGTACATTTTTCTTCTCTAAAAGAAAATGATGTACACACACCTATGATTATAGGAAGCAAAAGCTTCGCCCTTTAGAAATGTTTTACTGGGAAATCTTGGCTCACTTTTGCCAAAGCTAAACACTTACTAACTCTGAACCTCAGTTTCCACACTGCACCCTTTGCGTATCAGCCAGGGAGCACCGCACTGGCATCCAGGAACCCCTGGCTCTGGATGGTGTCCTTCCTACTCCTCCGGGGTGTGCCAAGCATACGCCAAGTAACATAGCTGCTTACTGGGCTGGGATTTGTCTAGCCCACTTACTGTGGGGCAGAGGTCACATTAAAAGCATGCCAAACTGCATCATTTCATTTAGATTGTCTTTTTATTTTTTGCAAGCATGTACATGCAAAACGGATAGGTTGCATCCTACAAGCTCTTTTTTTTCTCCCATAGACTTAAGGGGAGATGGAGCCATAAAAACTGTTAGGTGGCAGGGTGATTTTTATGGCTTCTACACCTGGAGTCTGACTCGACTCTGGGAGAAGAAATGATCTCAGGGCATTGCCTTTCTGAGCAGGAACAGCTCTGATAAAGCATTCCTCACCCATGCCTCTGGTTGGGGGGATTCACTGGGCACAAATACCCTTCTAAATATTTTCTGTATCTATTAATTTGGATCATTAAGCCAGCCATAAAACTCATGCAGTGCTTCCCTAACAAGAAATTCTGTGATGAAATTTGGTCTTTGATCTGTAAAAGTCTTAAAATGTGATCTGTTTCAGGCATGTTTCAGTACCTGGTTTGTAAGCTTGACAAACCCACCTCTGTTGACCTTGACAAACCCACCAGAAATGTCTAGACACGCCTGGGCAGCTATAGAAGTCCCCCATCATAAGGCATTTAAACTGTGATCTTTTCCTTTTGTGAGAGTGTCAATGGCAGTAAAAATTGCCACCTATCACTAACCACTCACATGGACTACATAAAGTAACAAGGCAAAATTGGTGGCAGCACACATTTGGACCAAACAGCACATTCACTCGATTGTTGGTCTGGGGAATTTTTTTTCTGTGGTCATGTTGAACATGTGTCTTTGGCAGTGGTAAGGTGATCCTTTGCTATGCACATCACATCTCTCACAGCTTCTGAGGTATAACACATTCAAGACCAGTAAAGCTGGCTGTGTTTGGTCCCTCCTGAAGAGGTGCCTCTCACTGAGGATGGTCACAATAGCCCTTTTAGTGCCAACCCATGCAATATTAGGAGAAGTCTGTTCTGCCACCTGAGAAGTTTGTAGGACTTTCCCAAAAGGTTCAAAGTGTTACATTATTTGAGGTGCGTAGGAATTTATAATAACTCTTTTTAAACAAGACATCTGTACAATGGTCCTCACAACCCCAGCTGGTTTTCCCCGGGATTCTCCCTCACTGAAGCTCTCCCTCTGCTTCCACCACATTATCTGTCCTCTCACACCCACAAAAGTGTAAGCCCAGGGCCACCAAACTGCTGGTTGTACAACAGGTTACCGCAGAATTCACAACCTTTATGAGGCAACCCAGTGTCTCACAGAAACAGGAGGATTTCCCATCTTACCAAATCTGCCTGTTAGGGGTAAGAGTTAGCCCAGGAGATATTAACAACTACAAATTCTACCTGAAGTTGTTAAGTGCTATCATATTAGAAGTCAGAACACATACACAGGCTTTTTCCTGCTATCCTTTACGTAAATGGTTTTTAGAAAATAAAAACATGGAAATTTCTGACACTCTGCCTAGCCTTTTTACATACTGAAATATTTCACTTATAGTCTCTTCTGAGCAACTTATGATGCTATGCAAAACCAAGAAGAGTCTGAAAGTCCAGAAACAAATCTTTGTGTCTCTTACTTCTCAGAACACTTCAGTTATACACAAGCAGCAGCTGGTAAATAATATTGACATTTCTTTGGCAAGCCATAGCTTTAAATAATCTCCATGGTCCTTCTCAGACTGCTGGAGCGTTTAATAAACCGATTAAAAAAAATTAAAATTCACAAAGAAGAAACATTAAAAGGAAGAGGGAGGCATCAGCCTACATTCATACAGCGTTGCATCTGATGGCCTCACCCTGGCTCTCTGAGGGCGTGTCCATGGTGAGGGCTGACTGGCCTGGCTGGGTGCAAGGAAGGCAGGGCTGAGCTCTGTGACCGGGTACCAGTGCTCCCACCCTGCACTGAGACACAGCATCAAACCAGTGCAAGACCACAGCTTGCACAGTTCAGGTCCCCGCCAGACAGTCCCAGGGAGTTTACAGCTATCTGCAGAAGACCTGTGCTGGTGTAGGAGCAGTAGCTCCAGTTTTGGGTTGTCTTCTAGATATTGCCAATTAGCCACATGATATATTATGAGATGCTCATTTAGTTTCATATATTTCAGACACTACTGACTTTTGCTGTGCAACCCATTGACCTTTAAATGTGCCTCAGGGGAAGTTAGAAGCAGCCTTAAAAGACAGCCCTTTATTGATAGCTGCTCAAAGTTTGCAAACATCAGACTGAGATTACAATTAAAGCCCCTGTTTTCCACCAGCATGGTTGGTAGTATGGACAGGGTAGTTGCTGGGAAAAGGAAGGGAGAGAAATGCACAATATACGCCTCACCATAGGAAATGCCCCTGTGCAGGCACCTGCCTATATGTGCTTTTAAGATGGTGAGACTGGAACAGTCATTCATCTGCAATGACTGTAATGTTAGCACTAGTCATAAAGATATGAACCTTTAAAACTCAGTCCTATATTTGCTTATGCCAAATATGTTATTTTCTGAGCTTAAAAGGACATTACAAGAGCTCATTGGATTTTTCTTTCTTTCTTCTTTTTTTTAAATTTTATTTCATTCCCTGTTGGTAACAGGAACACCACATCTTCTCAAGTCCTTCACTGTAAGGAGTTTATTTTTTACTTGTCAGTGTCCAAAACACAATGCTTGATGAAGGTGATACAGCTGAAAGGGGAGGCAGCTGAAAGGCCATCTGCTTGCAGAGCCACTGATTCAAGCTACTCTGTTACATGTCAGTCTGAAACAACCAGGACCAACTAACACTTTCCTCCATAAGCTCTTGTCTCAGCTTAACATTCCTGCAACAACCCAAATAATTTATGGCCAAGGAAGAAATACAACAAATAATAATAATGGATAGAAGACAGAAAATTGAGGTCATCTTGGCGGTGGTCAGGGAGAGTAAATTTAGTTTGTAGCCATGGACAGAGAGCATGTTTTATAAGGAAAAGATCAGCTCTTGAAAGAGAAGGTTGGAAAAGCACCCAACAGAGGAGAGCAGACAGAAGCCTGGCCAGGGGACAGGACAATGGAGTGGCACATGAACCCTAGCTGGGTCTGAGGGGAGGCAGTGATGGGCAGCAGGATGATCTGACATAAAGAGCTAATACCCTGTGTAGGATGTGAAACCTGCATAAAGACCTAGGAAGGAGAGGAGAAGGACTGCTGCCACATTTCTGAAAGCCCTTGAACAGAGGGAAGTAGGACTGTTATGGCAGAAGCTCGCTGGGGGAGAGGAGCAGACAAGGATGAGGGTGTCCTCATGCATGCCTCTAATTCCCATCCCTCTTGACCAGAGAAAGGACTGTGCTGATCAGCATCCTCATTCCCGAGGCATTGGATCTTCTGTCCAGGTTCTCCAGGGGCAAAGAAAAATAGTTTGAAATACTCATCCTTTCTTCCCAAAGGTCATCCAAATCTTAAACAAGCAATACCATTTCCAAGCCTTCACACCCAAAGGTATAGGCTAACAATAGAAATAAACAAATGGCTCAAATATATAAAGAAATAAATAAGAGCTCACTGAGCTGGATAATGCATCTTTTTTAAGCTGTTCTGTTCTCTACTAAGAACCACAGAGTGCTCCTTCCTGAAAAGAGCATACTCAGAAAAAAAAGAATTTTTTTATTCCATATTCATAAAAAAATACACGGCTTGTTTTAAATGTCCATATGCTTAGAAGAGAAACATGGAGTTCAGTCCATCCTCTGCAGCAAATTTTGAAGTAGTGGCAGGTGGAGAACAAATTCCCATTATGGGAACATGGTTCTTTGCTTGGTGCCGTCCTTCAAAGGTCAAATGTAAGAGTTGGTGTCACGGTGTTTCCGTTTCTTGCCACATTTACCAAAATGGCTGAAGAAACAGATGGGGAGAGGGTCACAAGGGTGAAAGAAACAGGAAAATACATACTCCAAGTTGTAGTCCAAGCTGCAGTACTTTCTGCATAGAAAATAATCTATTTCTTTACTTCATACATTGAAGCCAGCAAAAGTTGTTGATGTCATATCCAAAACCAGTTTGAAACATTAAGGCATAGCACTAGCTCCCCAAGAAATCTACTGCTGAGCAAGCCAAGGTGTAACATTGACCTGAATAGAGAATTTTCTTTGACACTTGGAAAACATTAGTCATTTATGACAGCTGGCAAGGTTGGAGGACAACACCCTCAGGAAACCTCATCCAAGTAAAGGTAAGAAAATGTATCATACCTTGAAAGTCGTTCCACATCGTCCACTGTCTCTGGTAAGGAGATTCCCTTTGTCTCTGGTAAAAGCAATACTAGGACCCCGCAGACAACTGCCAGAATACCTACAATGGACATTGAAGAAATGCAAAAGTGAAAAAAGAAAATGGTTACTTTTCTTATTATCAGGGCTACTCGTCTCAAACACCTTTATGCTGCATTCATTTAACCTGTTGCAAAAGACCCTTGAGTGGTAGGTGTTTATTTTCAGAATTATTTGGAATAATTTTCTGCACAGATCTAATTTATAGACTGTAATAAGTCAGAAGTAGAACAACTGGAGTGAAAAGTAAAATCTCTGACTGCTGCACATTCTTCTCTGTTCCGCTCTGGTTCTGTAGCTGTTTACTCAATTCAGCAGCAGTAGAATTTCAGAATTAGACAGCATGAACAGTACTTCTATATACATCTATTCCTGGAAAAATGGTCATTTTTTAAAATGTCTCTTGTCTTTCCATTATTTATTTTCAAGCTAAAATTTTAATTAGCACTGATTTCCCTTCTTATTCTATCCTACCCCTTTCGCTTTTTTCTTTGTCACACGTATCTCCTGGTTTTGCCAAAGATTCCTGGTTCTTTGTTAGAAATAACTACATTTTTCCCCACAGAAGTAATCCTCAGGGCTTATTTTTTCCAAAAAGCAACTGAGGAAGGAGTTTGACAGTAATAAGTAGTTATAGGTAATCACAGAATCATAGAATCGTTTAGGTTGGAAGAGACCCTTGGGATCATGGAGTCCAACCATCAGCCCTACTCTACAAGTTCTCCCCTACACCATATCCCTCAACACCACATCCAATCTACTCTGAAACACAGTCAGGGATGATGACTCCACCACCTCCCTGGGCAGCTGATTCCACTGACTGACCACTCTCTCTGTGAAAAATTTTTTCCTAATGTCCAGCCTAACCCTACCCTGCTGCAGCTTGCAGCCATTCCCTCTTGTTCTGTCGCTCATTGCCCGTGAGAAGAGTCCAGCACCAAACTCCCTACAATGCCCTTTCAAGCAGTTGTAGAGAGTGATGAGGTCTCCCCTCAGCCTCCTCTTCCTCAAACTAAACAACCCCAACTCCCTCAATCGATCCTCATAAGCCTTATTCTCCAGGCCTCTCACCAGCTTCGTTGCCCTCCTCTGTCCTCGCTCCAGCACCTCGATATCTCTCTTGTGTTGAGGTGCCCAGAACTGGACACAGTACTCAAGGTGTGGCCTCACCAGTGCTGAGTACAGGGGGACAATCACCTCCCTGCTTCTGCTGGTGTAATATAACATACATAGTCATAACTGTATATATGAAAAAAAAAAACAATCCAAATATATTTTAAAGGAAATAAACCTCTACTGTTGGGAGATTAAGCTTAGTTCTCTGCAATTACAGAATTTGATTGTAAGTTTTCTCAGTCTTAAAACATCTCACATAATCTCTCAGTCTAATCACCCAAGCAGACCTGAACTCTTCCACAGTGTGCTGTGCAATCACCCACATTTCACCCATTTGCCATTCAGCCTCTTTTTCTAGGCATGAAGGCTGAGGGGGAGATAAGCCCACACACTACACTTTTGTCCCAAAAGAAAAGCTCTGTTAGGAGGAGGATATTTAAATCAAAAATACATTTTAAATCAAGTCTTACTGAAAATAATTAGAGGTAGCTCCAACCAAATGGCTGCTAATCGGAAAAGCAGGAATGGGGCTATGATCCCACCTAGGTCACACAAACTGGAGCACAGGGAAACACCAAAGTTTCTGCAAAAGAAAAATAGTGCCAGATATTTGAAAGGTGCTACCACATAGATGAACCAGCAGTTTAAGGAGCAGAATGTAGACTTAGCTCCAGAATTATCTCATCAGAATACATCATCCACATTGAATGGTGGCTACTTAGTTAGAAAACTCTGGAGAAAAAAAACAACAAGTTAAAGTGGTGAAGTAGGGAATGAGCAAAAGCAGAGGGAAAAGTTGAAAAATTCCTGGGAGTTTTCGACATACCTCAGTGTTGTAGGGTACAGTTCAGTGTTCACAAGATAGACAATTTCAAAAGCCATTGTGATGCCCAGTCTTCCCAGTGTGGCGACTGTTGTTTTGAGCCACGGTATATCTGTTCATTCAAAAAGAAACCCAGGTGAAGCTTGCTTTGCAGTGCCAGCAGAGTGTTTCTGAGAGCCCCAGGCCCTGTCAGCAAAAGCTACATCACAGAAACACAGGATCAGTGCAAATCAGACTGAAAGGCTGTAGGTATCAATCTGTACTGGCATTTATTGCTTTCCAGTATCATGTGAGGCTGCTTTCAAGAAACAGAAATTATTTCTAACTGATTGATTCAAGATTTTGATGGGGCATAACAGCATGGGTGGAGGAATGAATGTGAAAAGCTTCCATGACCATGTCCAAATTGTGCTCTGCAAAGGAACGTTTATTCATAGGGAACTTAAGCTATACAAAACACCATTGAGACACCTCCTAAATCCTTCTGACCATCTCTGAAGATGTTTCTGCAGCAACAGTAAAATAATTCTCTCTAGAAATTCCAACTATACATAGGAATTTCTCCAGCCATTGCACAATAGACAGACCCTTAATAATGCTACCCCTGGCCATCCTCCTGTTCCCCTTCCCTGGTGTGTGACTTTGTCTGGCTGAATAGCCATGGGGCCTTAGGTTGCCCTGGTAGCTCTGCCCAACTCTACTGCCTCCACTCCAGCTCTGGTGTCCAGCCACTGCCCTGTACACATCAGCAGGGAGCCCTTATACATCCGTAGGGTGTGCAATGGCCACATCTGTACTGCAGGGCAGAGCCATCCCATCTTGCCCTGTGTGACCCCTCAGCATCTGACTGCCCTCTCTGGAGAGGTGGTGGCCTCTGGAGGATCTCCACATCTCCACAGGGAATGCAATAAGCAGTTCTGCAATGCTCTTGGGAGAGGACAATTGCCTGTAAAGTCTAGTCAGGCAGATGGGGAGGTGAGTGAAACAACAAGCCTGAACCTAGCACAAAGGGGAGTTCTGCCACTGGAGAGGGCTCTGGCAGTGATTGTGTTTTCTTAAAACTTCAATAGGAAGAACAAAACAACATTTCTGTTTGCTCTGAACCAAAAAATGAGATGCTTGGGGTTATTTCCCTTCCAAAACAACCAAACAAACCCCCATTGTATTTCATCCCATGTTGCGAGACACTGCCTTTGCCCTGAAAAGTTCTGTTTTCAAACACTTGCAAGAAAAGCAAAAACTGGAAAGCACAAAACAAATCCACATTGTCTCCCTGGCATCCCTTCAGTTCCTCTGACCCCTGAGGTGAGGGTGACGCCTGTGTGCCTCGTCCCTCTGCCAGGAGACTCCAACTGTGTGAGCACCCCAGCGTGACTGAGGGCTCACAAGCTGCCACTGCAGTTTTTCCCATGTGTATGAACAGACCTGTCTTGAAAGCAGGACTGGGACCTCAGGTGTCCCATCCCTGAGTATGTAATCCCTTGGCTGTCCTCTCCTCACCTCAGCACTTCACCACTACTGAGAGCATGCTGGTGGCAGCACCATGCTGGCCCCAGGCCACCGCTTTCTCCCCTTGCTCCAGCCATTACCAGCCCCACAAGACACTCCTGCTCTAACTCCAGACTTGCTGTACTGTGCTCAACATATGGTGTGACCCAAAACAGATGAAGGCGCTAGAGGCAGGAATTACCTGCAGGAGCAATTCCCCGGTGCCGCTCTTTGTTTCACAGAATCTTCATGGTTGCAAGGGACCTCTGAGATCGAGTTCAACCATACAGACACAGAAACACCACACCCCCCAGCCCCCCCCAAAAAGAACGCACCCCCAAAACACCAGCAAACAACAACCACTAAAAAAACTAACAAACAAAAACCCCACAAAACAAATCACCCAACCCAACAATCTCAGCCACTAGAGCATGCCCTGAAGTGCCACATCTACACGTTTCTTAAATACCTCCAGGTCACCAGGGATGGTGACTCACCCACCTCCCTGGGCAGGCCATTCCACCCTCTCAGTGAAGTAATTCTTCCTAATATCTAACATAAACCTCCCTGCCGCAACTTCAGACCATTTCCTCTGGTCCTGTTGTTATTCACTTGGGAGAAGAGGCCAATACCCACCTCTCTACAACCTCCTTTCAGGTAGTTATAGAGAGCAATAAGGTCTCCCCTCAGACTCTACTTCTCCAAACCAAACATGCCCAGTTTCCTCCTCCTACAACAGCCCCAGCTCTGAGTGGTCAACGGTCCCCAGTCCCTGCTGTCCTAGCAGGTCATTTGAACTTTTTTAATGTATAGAGAACAACGCTGGCAAAGTCAGGAGATGACATGGTGACCTGGCCCTCTGTGCCCGAATTGCCATTCCCTGCATCAGGGTAGCTGCCACAGGACCGGACCACAAGGCAGCCAGCATCTGCTTCACATGTGGTGGCTCTTCGAGAGAAACAAAGCAATGGGGAGCTAGGGAAAATCTGCCAGGACAGCAAAGTTGGTCCTCACAGGCTTCAGTAGTCAAATTGATGAATTTAAATGAGTAACAACGTGACATCCCAGGGCATGGTCACACAGCCACCAATGCCAGCACCAGGAACAGACTGTTGATGTTCCTCTCCATTTCCCTCTCCTGTTGTTTCTGCTTCTATTAAAGCAGGAAGCTTAGCTCCTCAAGCATATGGTATTAAGTACTTTTGGAGGAACCCCATTAAAGGGAGCTTACCTGAGTTGGAGGTGAATCAACACACCTCTTTGAAGAATTTTGCATTTACCACAAACCTGCCTGTTTTTATGGGCACATCATGCTCTTGAACTGGCTGCTCATGGCTCTTCTCTAGGAAAATAATTGCCCCACGTTATAAACTTTAGGAATTAAAACCTCTAAGGCTGGCCAGGACTGTTCCTTACTTTGACAGGAACATCTCTGTGGAGGAGTAAGCCTCTCTAATACCCATTCAGCTGCTGGTCTCTAGCTACATTAAGGTAAAGCATACTGATGTGGTAACATTCACTTCAGAGCACCTCCAAATGCTTTCCTGTGGATAAAAAAAAAATAAATACGAAGGAGGAAAAGCAATTTAAGGAGAAGATAGGAGTGCTGGGAAGCCTGTGTGCAATATCAGACCTTTTAGTTGTCCTTGAAACCAGATAAGAATGACTTAATCAAAAGCCAAACCTTTCCTCCAACCCCTTAACATTGTCCAAGTCCCTGGAAGGGTGAGGGCAGGGCAACAATTTCCATGACATTCCCACCACAGTCCCTACATTGTGTTGTGGTTTGCATCCTTTGATTTGCAAATGAGAAGATCACCAAGCTACCTCAGCTAAATCACTGATTTCTTACATCATTGTTTTCTGAGTCAGGGACTGTTTTTAGCCTTCATATTTGTACACTCTTCCTTTGTATTTGCCTTCAAAGGCAGTACAGGGCCTTTTTACACATTTTTTTTCTAAGACTATGTCCATCTGTTGCTCACCACCCATCAAAGATACAACCATTAGATGTCCCACAGCAATCTGTAAGCAAATAAAATGTGTTGTTCCATGACTGTGGTGCTGATTGCATCACCAGACACTTTTTACTTTTATCTACAGTTTTGTGTGATCTGATGCCCTTGCTTAAGGAGTGTCAGAAAGAGAAGTCATTGATCTAAACAGCCTGGCATTGGGAAGGTAATTACCTTCTGGCAAGAAGGCAGTAATGAGGCATGCAATTCCTGCCACAATGTTGCTTATTCCAAAGGGAAGGCGCCGGCCAATGCGATCAATTGTCACTAAAATTAGGAGAGCAGCGGGCAGCTCCACAGCTCCCGAGATGAAGAAGTCTAGGTAGAGGTTTCCTCCAACAATTCCAAGGCGCATAACAAGTCCTTGGTAGATCAGGGCACTTGTGAACCTAAAGAGGAAAGGGAAAACATGATGAGAAGCAAACAAATGACTACAAGCAGCTGAAAAGACCCTAAAAGTCACAAGGGATTTTTTCTTCAAATCTCCCCACCCTGGTAACAAGCTGGACTGCCTTGGGCACTTACCACGCGTACATCAGGATGAGCGTATTCCTCCTCATCTGGGGAGTCCGCACCAGGTCCAGAAAGGAGGGGTTGCTGACCTCTTCATTGCTAATAGTGATCTGAGGAGAAAAGTAAGGAGCAGGGTCAGCTGTTGGGGATCAGGCTGGTGCTGGGGCAAAGTTTCTATGTAAACGTACTGCTCAGCAATATTCCAGACCAGCGAGCAAAGGGGCTGATGAGCCAGTTTGCTGCTTTTAGCATTCCAGAGCAGTGTGCAGACATGAAAAATAGCTTATAACAGGACATGGCTACAGGCTTTCCTTTATGATGATCATGCAAAAATCAAAAACAAACAAACAAAAAAAAGAAATCCCAGATCTTGACTTTCCACTTCAGAGTGGAAAACAGATTTCCTGATTGTAAACTGAGAGAGATTGACCTGGAATTTCTTGAAAGACAACAAGCAGCTGTTGTCCTGTTAGGGTCCCTGGTAGCAGAGGTGCCAGTGCCCTCTGCCAGACGTGAAGAGGAAACCATGGCAAGAAGGGCAAAGCAATGGGTTGCAGGAAGCAGGGTGCAGGGAGAGAGGGGCTGAACAGCAAGCAATGGGTTTGAAACACATTTGGTGGCACAGCTGGGCAGCAGGAAGAAAAGAGGAGTGAGAGAAAGACCATTTCTGTGAAGGCACTTGGGTGTTACAAAACATTCAACTGGTGAAATTCAGAGGGCCTTAAAATACACAAGCACTGTTCTGTACATTGCTTTTAAAGTAGAGGAAAAAATCCCACGAAGTATGCATTAATCATGCTGCCTATAAAGTATAGTAAATCCATTCACAGGGGCCTCCAATCAGTCACAATGAGACACTCAATTATTAGTTAAAAGGTTTAACAATGACAGAAAAGGGCGGGATTTCACATAGCCTGTCAGAGTTCATTACCGTAGGATAATGTGAAGCCAGACTATTAGGACGACTAAAGAGAGATTTAGCACATTGACGGAGGCTGTTTTTAACTGTGGGCAGCAATTTTTAATGATGTCCAAGTCAGATGGCAGCCCTTTTGCTTGGATGTTCTTTTGGCAGGTGAGGAAGAGAAGGCAGAGGTGGCTTTAGGCAGAGACAAACTGTGAGACCGCCCAAGAACTGGCAGCCATGGCTGAGATTGCCATCAGCTCTGGGAAACATGGGGTTAAACCTGCTGCATCCTTTTTAGGAGGATTTTGGGGAGCCTGGTTGTTTTGACTCTCAGTTTTTGCCTCCTCCTGAGAGGAGACCTGAGAGAGGAGTAAATCCCTCTCTTGACCATAGCACACACTGCCCACAGGAGTGCAGGAGGCCAGGGAAACCATCCCAGCCAGGAGGGAGATGTGGGTGAAATGATGGAGAAACAGGTTGGAACATCCAGATCCACAAAGAGAACACAGGTAAAGCCAAAGGCATTGCCTGAGGGCCTCATCCACTCAGCCAGGGCTACACCCAAAGCTTTTGCTCTGTATTTGTTTTTCATATCATAGGAGAGCACGGAAGTTTTTTGGTGAGATTTGGCTGGATGTATTTGTGTGGGACTTTTTCATGAGAGCGACACAAAGCTTTTTAAGTGGACAAACTCCACCTATGTTTGAACTTCCTTTCTACTCCTTCATTCTTTTCTTCTGTAGCCAGAGCCAGAAGTTGTCTTCAAAGCACTGCCACTTCTGCTGTGTGCCAGAGCCCTTTGTGGGGCAGGCGGAGGTTGCTGGGTTTCCGCACTGCTCTTGGATTCTCTTGTATTATGGTTATAAAGCTGCCATGACTTTGTTTATAAGAGCAGTTTGCCAGCCAGCCATCAGTTGTGACTTTGTGCAAATAAGGTTTTCTTTTTCCAAAGGACTAAAGATAAATTCAGCATGGCTGCTAACCACATATTTTTATGTCTTAATAAAGTCATAATAACTCCAACCACAACTGAACATTTTTTTATGGATGAAAAAAATATTGCTGTGGAAAGTCATTCCTTTCTAGGGAAAAAAAACCTCTCATTTTGTTCTTTGAAGTCAAGGAGAACTTTGCTATTCACATCAGTGCAGTCTGGAATAACAGGGCCCATGTTTCTAAAGATACACTACCTGAAAACTCTGGAGGAAGTTTTATAACCAACTTCCCTGGCATTTTTATGTCCCACCAAATTATGTATCAGTTCATCTACAATAATTTTAAAGATTTCTCATAACATAGACCTATAATTCTGGGCATGCTTAATTCTGCACAGGACAGTGTATCCATGTATGTCTGTAATACATATGTATGTAAGTTAATATATAATAGAAATATATATATATATATATATATGTATGTGCAATATATACATCTATATAATAGAAGTATATATAAAAGGGAGAGAGGTTTTTGATCCACAGCCCTCTCAAGAAGCAGCTCTTACTCAGCTGGTTGCAGTCCTTCCTGCTTTTGGACAGAGACCAAGAATGAAAAAATTAGCTTAAAAAACCCCCATACTAGGATAATTGCAAGCAACTGGAAAAAAGAGTTTATAATTTATAATTGATTTAATGAGTTCTGGACAGAGCTGAACTGTAGTAGTGTCATAACTCATAGAGGAAAAGCAGCAAATGTTTATCTGCTTTCATACAAAGGTCATCTGTGGTTTCTGCATGCCAGAAAAAATGCAAGGCTGCTACATCCAGAGCCATGTAAGGGTCTGGGCCAATGACATTGTTACAGACATGTTGGAAAAGTCTTAGTCAAAATGTATTGGTGGTTAATGTCTCTCTCTTCCCCCGTCCCTCCACACCTGCAGCACTTTGTCTGAAATTCTGAAGTCGCTTTGTGAAAGAGAATTCTGATGTGAGTAAATGTGAGAAATACACTTGATCCACGACTAATGTGCTTCCTGGAAATGCTCTCTCTCCTCTGGGCACAGCACCAAGGATGACAGACATTGTGTATGAAAAAGGTCCCAGGAACAGATCCAGCACAAATCTGTATGTGTGGAGGTTAATCTGCTGCAGCTGTGAGTGGCTTAGGGTCATGAGCATGAACACTCTGAAAAAATATTAAATATAATTTATAGCAAAAAGCAGGAAAAGACACACATCTCCATTCTGACCCTGAAAATGCTGATGTTTAGAGGGGGGAAGTGGGTGTAGGAATGCAGGGCTGAACATGGTGGGGGAGCTGCAGCAGCACGAACTTCTCCGCTACGTGCTTTGGGCCACACTAGACACTGGGAAATTCTGATCGAGACAGGGGAATCTCACCGGTGTATATGCCCCAGCCAAGGACAATAAATGGATTTATCCTTTTCTCTTTCCTTACTGAGTCTTATCAGTTTGTTTCTCTCCCACCAGTTTCAATCTGCAGTCCTGTAGTTGCGTAAGTTGCTTCTCCACAGTGACTGGAAAAACTCCTTCTGCATTGTGGGACAGCTGAGGGTGATTTCCTAACCTTGGCTGGTATCACAGAGATGCCTTGGCTTCTGTCACAATGGTTCCCAAATTGCTGGCCTAGCTTGTTACTGCACATCAAAACTCCTTCTGTCATATTGCTTCACTAATGTTCTCATCCATTATATCCCATTTCTTAGCCAAGGAAGTTATATATAGTTTTTTCCCCTGACAAACTCCTCTCCCCATCATTAACCTTAAAGAAATCCCAGATCTTGACTTTCCACTTCAGAGTGGAAAACAGATTTCCTGATTGTAAACTGAGAGAGATTGACCTGGAATTTCTTGAAAGACAACAAGCAGCTGTTGTCCTGTTAGGGTCCCTGGTAGCAGAGGTGCCAGTGCCCTCTGCCAGACGTGAAGAGGAAACCATGGCAAGAAGGGCAAAGCAATGGGTTGCAGGAAGCAGGGTGCAGGGAGAGAGGGGCTGAACAGCAAGCAATGGGTTTGAAACACATTTGGTGGCACAGCTGGGCAGCAGGAAGAAAAGAGGAGTGAGAGAAAGACCATTTCTGTGAAGGCACTTGGGTGTTACAAAACATTCAACTGGTGAAATTCAGAGGGCCTTAAAATACACAAGCACTGTTCTGTACATTGCTTTTAAAGTAGAGGAAAAAATCCCACGAAGTATGCATTAATCATGCTGCCTATAAAGTATAGTAAATCCATTCACAGGGGCCTCCAATCAGTCACAATGAGACACTCAATTATTAGTTAAAAGGTTTAACAATGACAGAAAAGGGCGGGATTTCACATAGCCTGTCAGAGTTCATTACCGTAGGATAATGTGAAGCCAGACTATTAGGACGACTAAAGAGAGATTTAGCACATTGACGGAGGCTGTTTTTAACTGTGGGCAGCAATTTTTAATGATGTCCAAGTCAGATGGCAGCCCTTTTGCTTGGATGTTCTTTTGGCAGGTGAGGAAGAGAAGGCAGAGGTGGCTTTAGGCAGAGACAAACTGTGAGACCGCCCAAGAACTGGCAGCCATGGCTGAGATTGCCATCAGCTCTGGGAAACATGGGGTTAAACCTGCTGCATCCTTTTTAGGAGGATTTTGGGGAGCCTGGTTGTTTTGACTCTCAGTTTTTGCCTCCTCCTGAGAGGAGACCTGAGAGAGGAGTAAATCCCTCTCTTGACCATAGCACACACTGCCCACAGGAGTGCAGGAGGCCAGGGAAACCATCCCAGCCAGGAGGGAGATGTGGGTGAAATGATGGAGAAACAGGTTGGAACATCCAGATCCACAAAAAGAACACAGGTAAAGCCAAAGGCATTGCCTGAGGGCCTCATCCACTCAGCCAGGGCTACACCCAAAGCTTTTGCTCTGTATTTGTTTTTCATATCATAGGAGAGCACGGAAGTTTTTTGGTGAGATTTGGCTGGATGTATTTGTGTGGGACTTTTTCATGAGAGCGACACAAAGCTTTTTAAGTGGACAAACTCCACCTATGTTTGAACTTCCTTTCTACTCCTTCATTCTTTTCTTCTGTAGCCAGAGCCAGAAGTTGTCTTCAAAGCACTGCCACTTCTGCTGTGTGCCAGAGCCCTTTGTGGGGCAGGCGGAGGTTGCTGGGTTTCCGCACTGCTCTTGGATTCTCTTGTATTATGGTTATAAAGCTGCCATGACTTTGTTTATAAGAGCAGTTTGCCAGCCAGCCATCAGTTGTGACTTTGTGCAAATAAGGTTTTCTTTTTCCAAAGGACTAAAGATAAATTCAGCATGGCTGCTAACCACATATTTTTATGTCTTAATAAAGTCATAATAACTCCAACCACAACTGAACATTTTTTTATGGATGAAAAAAATATTGCTGTGGAAAGTCATTCCTTTCTAGGGAAAAAAAACCTCTCATTTTGTTCTTTGAAGTCAAGGAGAACTTTGCTATTCACATCAGTGCAGTCTGGAATAACAGGGCCCATGTTTCTAAAGATACACTACCTGAAAACTCTGGAGGAAGTTTTATAACCAACTTCCCTGGCATTTTTATGTCCCACCAAATTATGTATCAGTTCATCTACAATAATTTTAAAGATTTCTCATAACATAGACCTATAATTCTGGGCATGCTTAATTCTGCACAGGACAGTGTATCCATGTATGTCTGTAATACATATGTATGTAAGTTAATATATATCCCCTATTAATTGTCATTAACATTTACTTAATGAAGTGGAAAGATAATGGAATATTGGTACAAATCAACTGCCCGCTTCTATACTTCTTCTGTTACCACATATCTCTTCCTGTGTGCACTTCATGCAAGCTCTATATTTATAGCAGGAATGGTCCTAAATAAGCAAAACTGCTGAGGCTGGATGGATGATTTATGAAGACTGTTTCTTGTCAGGTAACTAAAATTCTATGGATTTGGTAACATCTATCTGGTGTTTCAGAAGAGGGTCTATCATTATTGCTTGGGTTTCACCCACAATTATACTCTAGGATTTAGTTAAAGCAACTCCATTATTATTTTTTTTTTACAAGATGGGTTAAATTCTCGGGTTCTCTCTTGCTTAAGAGAAATGAGAAAGACCTAAGTAAGATACTAAGCTGTGGGAATCCAGATTGCCAACTACCCGTTACAAAGCACACATCTCTTCCTGTCAGGATGGGAAACATCAGTCTCCCCCAAATACTGCCAACCCAAAGCCTTTGCCTTTAGTCTCAGTGAAAATTTAGCTAAAAGTCACACATGATAATTTTGTATGTGTATAAAAATGATGTATGCAGGCATAAAGGATACTACTGAGTACCGGCAGGGCGGTTTGACTAGGTGATCTCCAGAGGCCCCTTCCAACCCCCATTTCATTCTGTGATGCTGTGACAGTGCTCTCCCTATTTTGAACTTTGGGGTGTATTTTCCCCCTATTGGGATGGAAGCAAATTTATACTTAAATTCCAGCTTTCTACATCATCTTCTATTTTGAGTTGTAAAAGGAAGTTCTAGCAAAAGAGCCAGGGAAGTAGATCCTGCTGTCTCCACTTACTCTGGCAGCTAAAATGGCAGCTGCTGTGAAGTACCACTAGCCCTCAGGCTAGTTTCTGATATTTCCCACNTCATTAACCTTTGTGTGCTCCCCTGAGCAACATAGCATTCATAGAAACACCATTATAGCAACTTTATGGCACTTAAACAAGTTGCTTATGAATGAAACAGCTGGCTGTGGAAACGTATATTTCAGCATACTCATCTCTGCTGATAGGTCTAGTTTTGACTTTACAAAACCATTAGTGCAGTCATATATCTTAAGAGGCATACTATAGGTTAGGGCCCAGCTTCTCTGGGGAACGTGTTCCGTGAACTTTAACTTGCCAGGACGGTCTGTAATAATTTTTAAAGATTTCTCATAACATAGACCTATAATTCTGGGCATGCTTAATTCTGCACAGGACAGTGCATCCATGTATGTCTGTAATACATATGTATGTAAGTTAATATATATCCCCTATTAATTGTCATTAACATTTACTTAATGAAGTGGAAAGATAATGGAATATTGGTACAAATCAACTGCCCGCTTCTATACTTCTTCTGTTACCACATATCTCTTCCTGTGTGCACTTCATGCAAGCTCTATATTTATAGCAGGAATGGTCCTAAATAAGCAAAACTGCTGAGGCTGGATGGATGATTTATGAAGACTGTTTCTTGTCAGGTAACTAAAATTCTATGGATTTGGTAACATCTATCTGGTGTTTCAGAAGAGGGTCTATCATTATTGCTTGGGTTTCACCCACAATTATACTCTAGGATTTAGTTAAAGCAACTCCATTATTATTTTTTTTTTACAAGATGGGTTAAATTCTCGGGTTCTCTCTTGCTTAAGAGAAATGAGAAAGACCTAAGTAAGATACTAAGCTGTGGGAATCCAGATTGCCAACTACCCGTTACAAAGCACACATCTCTTCCTGTCAGGATGGGAAACATCAGTCTCCCCCAAATACTGCCAACCCAAAGCCTTTGCCTTTAGTCTCAGTGAAAATTTAGCTAAAAGTCACACATGATAATTTTGTATGTGTATAAAAATGATGTATGCAGGCATAAAGGATACTACTGAGTACCGGCAGGGCGGTTTGACTAGGTGATCTCCAGAGGCCCCTTCCAACCCCCATTTCATTCTGTGATGCTGTGACAGTGCTCTCCCTATTTTGAACTTTGGGGTGTATTTTCCCCCTATTGGGATGGAAGCAAATTTATACTTAAATTCCAGCTTTCTACATCATCTTCTATTTTGAGTTGTAAAAGGAAGTTCTAGCAAAAGAGCCAGGGAAGTAGATCCTGCTGTCTCCACTTACTCTGGCAGCTAAAATGGCAGCTGCTGTGAAGTACCACTAGCCCTCAGGCTAGTTTCTGATATTTCCCACGTTTTTAAAGCAGGAGTGTTGCAAATGAAAAACCTGAATCATTGTTTTGCAAAATTTTTTCAGCCTGCCTTTTTCCAGACAGTTCACTTTTACCCTTTTGCAACTAACAAAGTGTATATGGGAATGGCAGTCTTGTTCTGGTGTGACACTTCAAGAGTGTTGCCCATCACATAAAGAGATTGCATTTTAAGACAAGTGAACCTTCNCATCAGTAATTTACTACACAACACTGACTTTTCAGTCTTCGGGATACAGAAGTCTTTTGTGGATTGCTTTTCCAGCCTGCGTCCTGTAAAATATTTAATAAATGTGGGTGTGAAAGAATAAAACAGACTATATCAATACTCCACAAAGCTGAAAAATAAGAAATCTAACTATTGTATTTGCACAATGGATGTCAAATGTCTGATAACCAACAAGCAAACAAGGGACCTGTAGAACAGCAAGGAAAGTTGACACTAAACACATGTAGTACCAAGTCCAGGCAGATTAGCAAACTTTTAGCTGTGTCATTATAAGATACACACACACACACAGAGGAATACATACTTTATAAATCGAACACAAAGCAATACTACTGACTGGTGTTTCAATTTCTGCTAGCCTAGGGTTAAGAAGACTCACAATCGAGAAGTTTACAACAGGCAAAGTTTAAGAAAACAATGTGTGGGAAGAGAGTATGTGGATTAGTTTTTTGGATCCAGCCCATGGGATGGCTGAACTCCACAGATGTTCACCACAGCATAATGCTCTGCTTTCTCGTTAGCTGAAATGCCCAGCTCATGGGATCTGTAGGAAAAATTCAGGCTTGAACTGAGTACGTAATTAGACATATAGGTAGGTGACTTCATGATTAGAAGTATAGGTGGCAGATGGGAAAAGCAGACTTTGGTCAAGTTAACCAGATAAACAGCCAGCCCTGGCCTAAGGAGAAGCAGAGCAGGGTTCTGTGAAGGGCCAGCTGTGGCTGATGAGAGGCAAACATAGGGCAGAAAAAGAAAAGCAATGTATGCTTGTGATTCGCTAAAAAAAATAAAAGATGCCAAAATGAACAATGCACAAATATCTTCTTCCCATTCTACAACATCTTGCACACTGAAGACTTGGGTCCAGAGTAGGAGTCTCAAGGTGCTCAAATAGCAATAACAATAAGAGCAATGACTGTAAACTTACCAGTAGTACAGCAGGAAGAGGAAGTTGGGCAGTGAAATGGCCAGCTGGATCCCCTGCCAGGTGGGAACCAAGTACGCAATTCCAGGGAGGATCATAATTCCCAGGGTGAAGAATATCTGAATCACGATCCCAACAATCCGCTGGTCAGAACCAACAATCTCTGTCACTGAACAGAGTGAAAGCCAAAATAAACAATACAGAAAGAACCATAACTCAAAAGAAAATGATTAAATATATATCCCCTATTAATTGTCATTAACATTTACTTAATGAAGTGGAAAGATAATGGAATATTGGTACAAATCAACTGCCCGCTTCTATACTTCTTCTGTTACCACATATCTCTTCCTGTGTGCACTTCATGCAAGCTCTATATTTATAGCAGGAATGGTCCTAAATAAGCAAAACTGCTGAGGCTGGATGGATGATTTATGAAGACTGTTTCTTGTCAGGTAACTAAAATTCTATGGATTTGGTAACATCTATCTGGTGTTTCAGAAGAGGGTCTATCATTATTGCTTGGGTTTCACCCACAATTATACTCTAGGATTTAGTTAAAGCAACTCCATTATTATTTTTTTTTTACAAGATGGGTTAAATTCTCGGGTTCTCTCTTGCTTAAGAGAAATGAGAAAGACCTAAGTAAGATACTAAGCTGTGGGAATCCAGATTGCCAACTACCCGTTACAAAGCACACATCTCTTCCTGTCAGGATGGGAAACATCAGTCTCCCCCAAATACTGCCAACCCAAAGCCTTTGCCTTTAGTCTCAGTGAAAATTTAGCTAAAAGTCACACATGATAATTTTGTATGTGTATAAAAATGATGTATGCAGGCATAAAGGATACTACTGAGTACCGGCAGGGCGGTTTGACTAGGTGATCTCCAGAGGCCCCTTCCAACCCCCATTTCATTCTGTGATGCTGTGACAGTGCTCTCCCTATTTTGAACTTTGGGGTGTATTTTCCCCCTATTGGGATGGAAGCAAATTTATACTTAAATTCCAGCTTTCTACATCATCTTCTATTTTGAGTTGTAAAAGGAAGTTCTAGCAAAAGAGCCAGGGAAGTAGATCCTGCTGTCTCCACTTACTCTGGCAGCTAAAATGGCAGCTGCTGTGAAGTACCACTAGCCCTCAGGCTAGTTTCTGATATTTCCCACGTTTTTAAAGCAGGAGTGTTGCAAATGAAAAACCTGAATCATTGTTTTGCAAAATTTTTTCAGCCTGCCTTTTTCCAGACAGTTCACTTTTACCCTTTTGCAACTAACAAAGTGTATATGGGAATGGCAGTCTTGTTCTGGTGTGACACTTCAAGAGTGTTGCCCATCACATAAAGAGATTGCATTTTAAGACAAGTGAACCTTCAAAACTTTAAGAAACTTTAGAAAAAAA
>VZTM01016939.1:35204-105863 GCA_013400555.1 Jacana jacana
TCCTAGGTCGTCTGTAACTCTTTGCACCTGGTTGCAATTCTGCTCCCACGCATCTGAATTCCACCAAAAATTAAAAAACTGTTCACAGGCCTCACAGACTACAGAGATGGTACAATTTTTTGCACTATATAATGATGTTATCACTGTGGTTTGGATTATCACAGCAGATTCCTAAATGGCTGATTTTCCTTTTAAGTAGGATGCTTTCCTCAATGTCATTCTATTTCATGTTCCAGAGAGAAGTTTCCCTTTCTGAACCTGGCAGTCATTCAAGATGCTACAACAATGTCCTTTTTCTCATGAAAACTAAGCTTGTTATGTGAGGAGCTTAGTTGCTGGACCATGACTATAACCTGTCAAAGAGCCTGGATCCCTGCTGTTTTGATGCTATTTATAAAAAAGCTTCCCTTCCTTTTCCCTTTCCAGAAAATAATAATCTGGACCCTGGTGTCTAGCCTGTGACTAAGCAAAGTCTCCCAGCTAAAGAATGAAGACCACCTATCCAAATGTCTGTCCTTTTTTGGCAAGGAACAGCAGTTAACTCCTATGAGCATCTGCAGAAGATGTACAGACTCTGCCAAAATCAACCGTGTCTCTCTTTGTGTATCTGCCTGGTTTATTTGGGGCTTGCTCTGTATATTTTTATTGGAGATCTTCTATGTTATAAGAAAACCTTTATATATACACATTCCACTCCTCCACCTCTTAATTATTTATGTTAATCTTTCCCCAGTGCAATCTGTAAATTAGGCAGCCATAAAAGTCCTCAGATAATATCAGCAGAAAGTGTTGCATTGCCACTGAATTGCCTATGGCCAGCTGCTCACGGGCATATTAGAGTACCCCAGTAATGAGTACAAGAGTCTGGGCTATTTCTCAAGTACACATCACTCTTGTTAGTCTTCCCTCATGCGTTACTTCTTCCTTGCTCTTCTCCACGGGATCCTATGAGGTCACTGACGCTCATTTCCATCCCATATCAGCACTAAGTATCAGAAAGATTATGGATTTGTTGCCATACTCAGAGGCCACTTATGTACCAGCAAATTAGCAGACATTGCCACATAAGGAAACACTATACTGTTTTGTCTGCTAGAAAGGTCCCTAGCACGTCCTGGACAAAGGCCAGCAACGGCTTCCCTAAACATTTGGTTGAGGCATAAGTCCAGACTGGGCCAGATGATGCCAAGTTACAATTTGCATGTAGGCACCTTGTCTTGCAGGACAGATGCATTAACAAGGATGGACTTGGGTTATTTATTGTCTGCTGGCCCCAGGGCCAGCTCCTTTTTCACCAGAAAAAAATATTATCAAGAGGAGATGCAGCCAGACTCCTCGTCCTCCAAAAATCCCTCACTTCTCCTAAACAAAAAAGAAAGGTAACAGTTCTCACCAATCACATAGCATGTCATCCAGGTTCCTTTGCCAAATACCCCTTGGAGAAAACGGAAGATCAAAAATACAGTAAAGTTGGGTGCAAATGCCACTATGATACCACATATCCCAACCCCGAGACAGGAGAGCAGGTAGATGAGGATTCTGCCATATCTGTTAAAAAAGGAAAAGAAAGTGAAATTCATGATAAGACACAAGGAATTTATTTTTTTTCCCCTGGCATCTCATTTTAGTGCTAGATGTGAAAGTGCCTTTTTGAGACCAGCTTTGTTGCAAAGGGAGGCTGCCTGAAACTTTGTAGACTTGGCCCTTCAGGTATGGGGTATGTCTTTATGTGACTAATTTTAAAACTGGTAATGTCCTAACCAAGTCCCTTTTATTTTAGAAAACAGTTTGTCTTTCTGTATCTAAACTATGGCACATATGTTACAGTTCAGATTTTTGATCCTGTTGCAATAAGGACAACTTTTGTTGAGGATTTCTGTTTTTACAAATCAGTCTCTTAACAGTAATTACAGCCATTCTGTGAAAGTAAGTAATTTCTTCTTTAATTCCTTTATGGGATTTTTCAGTGGTTTTCTTTTGGTTTAGACCACTTGTTTTCAAAGTCTAATGTATTCAGGAATCTCATTTTCCAGCAAAAAACTATCATTATTAATAGGTGTACCCAAGGTAAACTGTAATTCAAATTTTAAATAAACACCCAATCAATCAACAGCAAAACCTCCCTGTAGTTTCATGGCAACTGTGTCCTTGGAGCACAAATGGAATTTCCATTTTGATCTCTTCTCCATTGTTATTGTTGCTGTTTTAAGAAGAAGAAACTGAGAAAACTGATGCAGTAGTTTATCATACCAAAAAGTATTTGAGATAATATGTGTTTGTTCATTTTGTTCCAAAGATCTCATGAGAAGAATTTATATGGGACAAAAATCAGGGTATTTTCCCAGGTTCATTTATTTCAGTGCTGTCAAGGAGACAAAAATCCACCGGTCTGGCTGCAGCACATTCCCTCGGTGCTATATACGTGCAGCCCTCATAGTTCTATGGTAGTTACATTATGCTTAATACACAAGTACTCCTAGATACATTAATTTATTTTAATAATTTAGTAATTACCTGTAATATCTCTACTCTTACGCAGTCTTCAAGTGCTAGTGTCACAGCTGCCCAGCTAGACACTGAGCAGAGATATCCTAAGTTGGCTGGTGCCATGGCATCTTTACACATTACTTTTCTCCTTATTGCTATACCCCTTGGAAAGATAAGGTTTTCCTTGAAAGTACTTTTATTTGCTAGTTCAAAATTTATTATCTGAGATGAAATTCCAGATGATTCTGTAAGTATTCCTGGCAACAAAGAAATTGTACTTTAAATTATTATTCCTTTTATTACAGATACAAAAGAAAAATAAAGGCAGAAAGTATTTTATGAACTGAAGAAATATGGTCTGCCATTGAAATCATCAGTAGTGCTCTCAGCCAACACACAGATTGACTACTGTTAATTATCAGCACAAAGCACAAACTAGATTCCTTTCTTTAAGAGCAAGGTAGAGCTTATGGGAGCTCCCCGCTCCAGGGCAGGTCAGCTGCTCAAGCCTGAATATCACCCACATCTTTTCCTTGGTATTCATCCAGTTCTAACACAGTTGAGGACTGGCTGAACAGAGCTGTGACCTCAGTGGTAAGTGTATGAGTCCAGCCTGTGAATGGAGAGGGTTTCTTCCTTTTTTCCTTGAGTAGCTGCTTTCTCCATCAATAACGTCTATTAAACATCCTCCAGTAAATAACAGTCCATAAAAATCCTCTGAAAGCTTCCTTTTCATTTCTGTGTCCTTCTGCCCTTCCTGGGTCCAGATGTGCACAGAAAACATTGAAAACCACAAGAAAAGCTCTTTTTGTGACATTCTAACATCCAAACAGGATCAGTAAGTATGATTGCATTAGTTTCCAGCCCAAAAGGGAGCGGAGACTACCTTGCTTTTTTAACCCAGGCAGGGGTTGTTTATCCAAAGTGAATTAAACCTCCAAAGTGTTGAAGCATGCATATTGCAGGTGACACCTCTGATTTCAGCTCAGACAAAAATCAAAGGACAGCAGCACTTATACAGTACCTGTCTGCAGCGTAGCCCAGGGTGAATGCGCCAGCCAAAAACCCCAGGTTGAGGATAGCCTGTGAGAGATCCAGCATCCAGGCATTGGCGCACACAAGGTTATACTGTGGGAACAAGGCAGAGGCATAAATACCCTTGGTGGGTCATTAATCATCCTCAGGGCAAAACAGTATACAAACAGCACAAGGCTAGGAAAGAAGGGGAAGGAGAAGGGGAAGAAGAGGAATTTGAAGTTCAAGCACCACTGGGCCAGCAATAGCAAGCACTCTTCAAGCTATCACAAAGAGAAGAGGGAGGGCTCCTCCTTGTCAAAAGGATGCCGTGCTTCATACATCAGCTGTCCAGATATAGAAACCAAATCACTCTTTTTCAAACCAAACACAATGCTGTTAAATATGTTGCCAAAGAAAAGCCATAACTTTTTTAATGCAGAATAAGGGTGTGCAGCTATAACCAATGAAAAAATCTGCTTACAGGAAGAGTTTGATTGTTTTTCTTAGTGCCTTGTAGAAGAAAGAAAATCCATGTGATCTTTGAGGAAACTTAAAACAGAACTCAGATCAATTGCAGACACATTGAATATGTATTTTCTTTGTGTAGCTTTCCCAGATTTTTCTATTCCTTGTACTTCAATAGCCATAACTCCCTATCATGATGTTACACTGGTGGATGTCTGAAGAATTCATTAACAGGGATGGGGATGGGTGGGAGTGAAGGGAAGAGGGAAGTGGGTGAGAGGAAGGAAGACAAGGAGATTAGGAATTAAAACTAAAATGAAATAAAAAATTAATTAGTTTTCCAGACAGTATGTCATTGGAATTACTTTAAAGCATCTTCAAGAATGAAGAAATACCAACCACTGCCTCCCAAGTTCTGCAGACCTCATTGGACTCAAGAAATTTCAGTCTATACCTGGAGTAACCTTGGGAACAATGCAGCTTCAGGGCCAAGGGAAGCCACAGACAAGAGCAGCTACCACCATTTACCCCAGAGAGACCCTTTTGCTTTCAGGCATGAACTGTAAGAAACTTTTTATTACTGACAAGGCTGCTGAAGCTTACACAGCATGTCATGTTTGTGCTCACCAGCACACGTACCACAGTATCCATGCTCAGACACTGTGCTTGGACAGGATGAGTTAGAGAGAAGACTCTCTTCTCCCACTCACAATTCTTCAGACTCTAAAATGTATTGCTGTGAGCCCTAGCCCTGTCTTAGCCCAAATGCCTGCTCTAACACCCAGTGGGTATTGCCTGGATCTGAGATTTCAGAGGTTCTTATGGAGGAGACACAGAGGGTACCCAGGCTGGGATTTTACTGGGTCTGGACCTGGACCCCAAAATCTAAAGTAATACTCTTAAATGATTATTTGTGTACCTAAATAACAAGCCATTTCTTTCAATATTCTGAATTCCACACAGGTGCTATTCACACTCATTTCTATGGGCTATTCTTCCCTTTTGGCAACTAAACTCCTTGGTTTTGGTTCCAGATGCGCTATTAGGACTGTCACTGACAGTAACTACAGCAGAATCATTGTTGTTAGTTATGATGATTTTACATGCTTTGGAGGGACTTATGGCTTTTTCCTTATCTTGAAGCTACACATCTGGGAATTTTGTGACTGAGAACTGCAGTTTCCAGCTCTCACAACTCTGGAGAAAAACTTGGCTAGTAACCTCATAGGTCCCTGACTCACCAGATATTCCAACCCCACTAACTTGAAACAAAGCTGTGGTTTTTATGTCAACCCCATTAATCCGGGGAGCCTGACCAGCCACCTTTCACACAAGTCAGGCCATCAGCATCTGGCTCCCAATTCTGTAAATCTTTAGCAGAAGCTACAGGAGCCTCAGCTTCCTCTGCGAGGAAAAAAACTTGCTCTCAGCTGCCATAGTCAAGGGCTATTGCAATGCTTTCCTAAAATAGCCTGAACATGGAATTCCACTTTCAAACTTCAGATGCTGCTTAACCTCTTGCTTCTTGAAGCTATGATAACCCTGAAAAATAGTATCAAAAGATGTATCTTTGGAAAGCAGAGTTTTTTCATGAGAATGACCATTAAAAGAAGATTTTAGAGGAGCACCTGAAACCATCTGTATGGGGCAATACAGCTTACCAGAGGGCTAAAACAGCTACAAGAAAATATTAGCTTCAAAATTGTGCTGCTGAAGTGTAACAGAAAAAGGAAATAATTACATGAAGATATAGACAGAGACAGCAAGCAGGAAAAGTAGTTTCACACGAGCTCAAGGAAATTTCTCCAATTTAGCCAGAGCTGTACTGAGCTAGCAACCTCACGAGCCACACATCCGGTGAGGATCCCCTAGCCAGGGCTCCTGCTGGATATGTTGGCACTGCCCTTTGTGCATCAAGGGGACCATCCGGACCAGCTGCCTGACTTGTATATGCACAGACAGGTATATACATTGGTTGGTGGGTCACTGCCGTGGTTCCGCTGGCCAGCTCAGCCTACATTTCAGGTGCAGATAATACATTCAGGTACTGGATGTCACTGCTCAGCTGAGCTTTTGCACCAAACAATAGCTCTCCCAGGACCTCAAACCACAGCACTGTTTTTTCACTCTTCTTGCCTGTCTCACCATATAGCTGCACTCTTCCCTGTGGGATTTTGGTCAGATCAGTGCCAGCAGGAGACATCTCATACTCTGCTATGCAGCTGACAGGCAAATATTTTAAATATTCTGGGAAAAAAGAAATACAGAAAATGTCTAAGAAAATACAAGCTTTTTCTGAAGAGACTAGTGACAACACACTAATTGTATTCTCCTAAATTAATCCTGTGCTTTTGTATTTCAATAATTTCTGGTACAGATAAGCATTCTCTCTCAGACCTTTTCTGTTTGATTGACGTAGCACCTAGCATTTAGGTCATCACCCTGTTAATGTCTTACTTTTTGTTTGCAAATATAACCTTTAGAGGGGAATGTCACCTTTAAAAGAGAATTGCACATCCTGGAGAGATCTTTTTTTTTGATCCAAGCCGACTGGCAGACCCACATCACAAGTTCATCTGTGACCTGGTTTGGTTATGCCTAGTATTTATCTCCATCTGCATCACTTGGAGAAAAAGATTCTACATCTGTTTACCCAGAATTTCAACCTGTCTCCTGTCTGTTCAACCTGTCTGTTTCAACCAGTTGTCCTCCTGTATCATAGTCCCCCAAGACATTTCCCATGTCCCTTGCTAGCAGTCTCCACCAAAAGGAGCAGTTGTGCCTCCTCTCTGTTTCTCAATGTCATGTCCATGCATGGGCTGATGTTTACATTCTTACCACACAGGTTTGCTTCTATGCCAAGGCAGATGCAGTTCACGGTGTGAGGAGCTCACCGACCAGGAGCACTTCCATGCAAGTATCTGGTGGCATTGGGAAGCAGAAGAGCTAGCCCTGTCAGCAACCATCTCCCACTGTGAGTAATAGGAGATCCCATTCCCTGGAAGTACATGTTCTACTAATAACATACCCAAAAAATCCCAGCATATGGTCTTTAAATGTCACAGACTACCCCCCCTTGATCCCATTTGGTTTCCAAAATTGGTAACATTGAGAATCAAAAACTCTAGGACTCTCTATTTGTCTAGACCACAGCTGTCTGGCTTTGATTTTCTTTGTTTCCTTCCTGAATGTTCCAGTTTGGCACATCCAGGGAAGAAGAGCTTTAGTTCACACCTATTGAAAATAAGTGCAGAAGAGATGTAAGACCAGCAGCTCATTGCAGAACATCACACAATCCTTGCCAAGCTGCGACCCTGCTAAGGTTTCCCTTCCAAATTGTTCCCTCCACAGCTGAAGCAGCATACCCCTGCTGCTGCAGAATTCAGGACATACAATGGAGAAATATTTGCTAGATGTTGGAGGAGAGTTCACTGTCCTGTGCTCCCTACACATTTTTAGTTGGCTCTCAAGCATGTCCTCTCAGTGCATGTCAACGACATGAAGTAAACATTTCTGCTTTCACTTGAATAAGCTCACCCAGGACAACATAGCAGCCACAAAATGTCACCGTACCCGGTCCCATTTCCTCCACAGACCTGAAATTTAATTACTAGAACATTTACTGCAGTTGGGGTGAAAGGATATAGAAAAGGAAAGGAAGGCCTTAGGGTTTTTTACCCCTTTTCATAGAATCATAGAATCATTCAGGGTGGAAGAGACCCTTGGGATCATCGAGTCCAACCATCAGCCCTACTCTACAAGTTCTCCCCTACACCATATCCCTCAACACCACATCTAATCTACTCTTAAACACAGTCAGGGATGATGACTCCACCACCTCCCTGGGCAGCTGATTCCAGTGCCTGACCACTCTTTCTGGGAAAAATTCTTTCCTAATGTCCAGCCTAAACCTACCCTGCTGCAGCTTGAAGCCATTCCCTCTCATTCTCTCACTAATTGCCCTTGAGAAGAGACCAGCACCAACCTGTCTCCAATGCCCTTTCAAGCAGTTGTAGAGAGTGATGAGGTCTCCCCTCAGCCTCCTCTTCTGCAAACTAAACAGTACCAGCTCCCTCAATCGTTCTTCATAAGATTTATTCTTGAGGCCTTTCACCAGCTCCATTGCCCACCTCTGTACTCACTCCAGCACCTCCATATCTCTCTTGTGTTGAGGTGCCCAGAACTGGACACAATACTTAAGGTGTAGCCTCACCAGCCTGTTTTAAGCCTGTTTGTTGACCTGTATAGCACTCACTACGCATAGACCCTGTTAGAACCTAGCTAGCTCCTCATTGCAAACATTGAGTGGGTAAGATAGGTCAGTTAGCCAGGTCCAGCTAAGGACACATGTCCTCTTCCTCAGCGTTGCCATTCTCCCTGCTAAGTCCCTCGCTGCACAAGTGCATGGACCCAGTACTACCCTGCAACTCATCTCTGCATTCAGTCCTGCACTCACCTGCACGATTTCATTCCACTGTATGACAAAAAAGCATTGTGTGCCTGATTGTGGTCTCCTTCCATCTTGGGAGCTGACTGAAAAAGGTTGTGCTGCCTAAATTTGTAAATAATCCACACTACACTCCATTCCTCTTAGCCTCTGAGCATAAGTGAGGTGCTGACAGCCAGCAGGAACCACACCCTTGAGGACATCTCCTCTATAGTGTCCTTTACAGACTGGGAAATATCAGTCTCTCCCCAATAGCTTATCAGTTTCTCCCCAATAGCTTTTCAGCACGAGCAGCCATACACTGCTCCTGGGAAACACATCCCTGTGATGAATATTTTCCCACCCACTAGAGGCTGGAACATCAACACGAAATCCCAGTGCAGATTTACAGTAGCAATGGTGTGGCTGGAAGGAACTACACTGGAGCACTCCGCTGATCCCTAAAGCAGCACAAACCACCTGAGCGAGATCTACCCGGAGATTTTGCACTGGGCCCCAGTAGTTCATTACTGGAGTAATCTCTATAGAAAGGGGTAGGAACTGGCTGAGATGGAAGCAGAAGAAATGCTCATACGTGACTAATGACTGGGAAACACGGGGGCTATGGCAACTTCTCATTTCTTTATAGCTTTGGCAGAATGCAAACATTTCCCGTTATAGTTTGACATGCAGATTAACTGCAGACTAGTAATTCCTGGTACTTCAGAGGCCTTTATGGACCAAGCAAGTCCCAAAACACTTCAGCACACCTATCCCTGCAGAAATGCATTGCTTTAAATGAAAAGATGTCATTAAAAGCTCCTCAAAATGTAGCAACTTTGAGTAGGAGCTTGGAAGCACTTTACTGCCTGTCACAATAAAATTTCAAAATGATGAATTAAACTCTTTGGTCAATAAAAATATTCCTCAGCCCAATTACAACAGCATATTGAGAGCCCCCATGGATGTTTTAAGTGGCATTTATACAAATGCCAGGCACCAATATAGGTTGGGGGTGGACCTGCTGGAAAACACTTCTGAGGAGGATCCGGGGCTCCTGGTAGATAGTAAACTATCCATGAGCCAGCAATGAGCCCTTGTGACCAAGAGGTCCAATGGAATTCTGGGCAACATAGGGAAGAGTGTGGCCAGTAGGTTGAGGGAGGTCATTCTTCCCCTCTACTCTGCACTGGTGAGGCTACAACTGGAATACTGCATGCAGTTCTTGCTTCCGCAGTTCTTGCCTCCACAGTTCAAGAGAGACGGAACTACTGGAGAGAGTCCAGCATAGGACAACAAAGATGATTAAGGGATTGGAGCATCTCCCTTGCAAGGAAAGGCTGAGAGAGAAGGGACTCTTTAGCCTGGAGGAGAGAAGGCTGAGGGGAGACCTTATTAATGCTTATAAGTATCTGAAGGGTGGGTTGAAGGAGGATGGAGCTGGACTCTTTTCAGTGGTTCCCAGTGACAGGATGAGGGGCAAAGGGCACAAGCTGGAACATAGGGAGTTCCATTCAAATATGAGGAAAAAATTTCTTTCTGGTGAGGGTGACAGAGCCCTGGAACAGGTTGCCCAGGGAGGATGTGGAGTTTCCTTCTCTGGAGATTTTCAAGACCTGCCTGGATGCTGCCCTGAGTAATGTGTTCTGGGCAACCCTGCTTTAGTAGAAGAGGTTGGACTAGATGATCTCTAGACACCCCTTCCAACTCTGACAATTCCATGATTCTGTGAAATGGCCAAACAGAGGTTGATTTACCCTTTCACCAATAAACTAAACAAAAGGTTTAGGGAAATATTCTTTATTTAAGGAAACCAGGGGTGACAGAGACTATTGCTCCATGTTCCTTATTTGTAGCTCAGTAGCTCTTCTCCATCACTCTTGTCCTCTAGGCTGTCAAACTGCTATCTTTCATACACCCTTACTGCAACAAAACACCCTGCAAGTACATGCAGTGGAAAGGGAGAAATTACCAAAGGATTCTATGATTCTAAGAGGGAGGCAGAGAAACTTACTATCTCTGAAATGAGGGAAAACAGCAGCTGCCCTAAAAACAATAAGAAAAAACTGTCCTGGTTTGAGGTAAAACAGAACTAATTTTCTGTTCAGTAATTTTACTTTTTTAGCTGGGTCTCTTCTAACTAACTAAACTCTGAAATTAACAATATTGTTCAGAAACCGTCCAGTCAGTGATAAGACCTGATTATCCCAAGGAATGGTGTGCAGAGAGGCCCTTGATTATACTTATTGCTAGAACAACCAAGGGCAGGGAATTGTGTTGTTTGCCCCGTTGGAGGGTCTGAAGTGGAAAAGTGTAGAAGAGTCACACCTGTAGGGAGGAGTGGACAGGACAGATAACCCAAAACTGACCAACAGGGTATTCCATCCCATCTGCATCAGGCTCAGTATAAGAGCTGAGGGATCAAAAGGTCAAGTCTCTTTCTTCAACGGCTGACATCTGAGGAGGACATCTGCCTTTGACCCCGATCCGAGCATTCCTGACTCCAGATCTGGAATCCAGCTCCTGTTGGTCACTGAGTCCAGTCTGGGACTTTTCCCTATGCCTGCTGGTGGTGTGATTGTCATCCTGGGAGCTTGATATTGTTTTGTATCTACCGTACAATTATTTTTTCTCATTTTTTCTTATTATTTATCATTTCAGTTTTTATTTATATCTTCATTAGTGTAGTTTATTTCTAAACTCATAAATCTCTTTAATTTCTTCCTCTCCTCTCTTTTTCTTAGAGGGGAGAGGGAGGAGCTATCTGTCATTCTGATTGATAAATCCAGCCAAAAACACAACAAAAAACAGGGCCTGAATCCTCAGCCAGTGACAGAAATACTCTCATAATCCATGCAAGGAACTGCTCCAGACTCTCTCATACTGGAAAAGCTTAGTTAGAGCTTCATAAGAAACTCAGCAATTGCTCCTCTGTCTGCCCTTTTTCTCTTTCCCTTCCTGCTTAATATTAATCCCACCATGACAGTAGAAATAAGACAGAGTACTGCCATGCCAATGACAATAATCACACTAGATCAACACTTTGAGGGTGAATTGTTGGCTTGGAGGAGGACAACAAAAGAACCAGCGTGCTTTCTGCACCCTGAGTTTGACTGCTTGTTAACAGAGTCTGTTGTCACCTACTCTGAGGGACTGTAAAACCTGTGAGATAAACGTTACTGCTTTGCTTACCGGTTTCTCTGCAAATGCTGGCTGACTATTATTTTTTGAGACAGATGGCAAGCAGAGAAGTAAGAAGATTTATTCCCAGCAGGTGCAATAGGATATGTTCAGATGATCATTTGTCCACCACAGACCTCACACTTTGGCAATAAACTGTTGCCAGGTCTCGAAATGACATCATCTACGATGTGAAGACTTGCTGCAGACAGGACATATTGGAGCTGGTCCCTTCTGCTGAACTCCTGTCAACAAATAAGCATAAAATACGCCAGCTGTGCTATAGCTGCTGATGACTGTGTAGACTTCCCTGTTCCTGTCATCCACCGTCGCAGGCCATTCAACCTACAGATAGAGCTGTAATTCATGCACGTGCCTCTAGGAGTCATCACCCCCAAAAATGGCTAAATAAAAAAAAAGGCTATTATTTTGCAAACTGTAACCAGCCGCCCTGTCAGAACACTAGACTTTTTCCACTGTGCCAAAAGCACATAGTGCCAAAGCCCAGAAGCATTAAAGGTCAGTGACTCCATCTTCAGCACAGATTCCTTAGGAAATGAGGTTTAGTCATTTCTGTATGTGCTGGGTACACATCCCTCACAAGGCACACCCAGCAGGAGATGGCAGGCAACATGCTTCCTTCTTCAAGTGTGGGAGGTGACCTGGGTTTCCTTCCAGAGCCCCAGTCCAGAGCATGAAGCCGTGCCCCCTGTGTCGGTCCACTGCAGCCCCCTGACACGCCTTCTCTTTTTCATGCTCCATCCACTGCACAGAAAGGCCATCTTTCCCTGCTCTGCTGCCCCTGTAAAAGGTCCTGCTGTCACCAGCCTTCCCCCCAAAGCACCAGCCACCTGCTATGACCAGCATCATTTCAGATGGGATCAGCTGGCACATGCCAGCAGTGGATTTAGCTCGATAATTACCCGCTCAATCCTCCCCCTCCAAGCAAAACCTGAGAAGCCACTGGGGTTCCAACCCACTGCTGACGCACACAGTCACGTCTTCCAGTTTCACAGGGAGCTGTGCAAGACCCACTCAATTAAACAGAAGCAGATTGACCTGGGCCAAGGTCCTCTGCACAGACTGACCGCCTGCGACAGCATTGCGTCGGAGGGGTGGCTGCCAAGTTTTACACATAGCAAGGGACTTTGCTGACATCTCAAAACCTTTACATCATCCCTAGTTTGCTCGACTCTAAGTCAGGCACCGCGGTGCTGGGCTGTGTGTGCAGCACCATCAGACAATTCTTCCTCTGACCCACATTGCCCTCATGAAAAAGCCTGACGTAAAGCAGTGGAGCAGAGAGACCCTTAAGCATGTCACTGCAGGAGTAAGGACCTCCTCTCAGAGCCTGTTAGACATCAAAACATTTTAAAGGGGAACCTTTAGCACTGCTCTGATACCTGTCACTAGACCAACATAATTGGCTTTGCCATGTGTTTCTTCTGTGATGAATTTTTAATAGATTTTGTGCTTCTCAATTCCTGAAGGAGGAAAGCCCTGATATGTTCTTCCAATACCCCAGCACTGAGAATAAGGAGTCCTGCAGCAGCAGGTGATGTCATAGACACCTCAGGTGCTGCTTACAAAGCAGAGGTTGCTTTTTATCAGCCTGTATTCCCCCTTTATCCTCTGCTTACTTCTGCTGATGCTACTGTGAATGCCTTTGCAGTAAACAGCTATCTAAGATGAGAGAGCAGCCAGCAAGCAGCATGCTCCAGTAATGCACTGATCAGAGCAATGAAGCCAGGTACTGCAATGCCATTCATTTCACAGCTCCTCATCCATCCTCCTCCAGCCATAAAATTCACCTTCTTCAGGGTGCTCAGAACTGATTGCAGTGGCCTATGGTCTGCTGCCAGACCTGCTCTGTGACATGACATCTTTTCCCAGCAACGGCTTTACGTGCCCACTGCCTCCCCTGTCACAGTGCCAAACCATACTGGTTCTGCACTTGCCATAGGCCTGGAAGAGCTCCTTTAGTATCCTGACTTTTCCTTCACACACACACACCCCGTTTTTTCACTCTGAACATATGTCCTTCAGATTGTCATGTAACTCATCCTTTTAACTTTGTCTTGCTGATCACTTCCACTGTTGATTCAACCAGACATAAAGTGCCAGAAATCCTGAGACAACTGAAAGAAACAGAAACCTTTCTGCACACATGGACAAAATGAGGCATTTACAAGGTGACACATAAGAAAAGACATGTTTGATTATCTGATTAAACAGAGCAGAGGTCTGCTTAAACTGAGTCATGATTGAGTCAGCTGAGCAAAAGGAGACTAAATTAAGCTGGGGATTCAAATTGTCTTTGCTGGATGTGTACAACATTAATAGATTTAAAGCTCATTTTAATAACTGATCTCAAAGCAACTGAGCCAGGATGTGCATGCCACGAGCTTCCTTTTTAGATGAAGAAACTGAGCCTTGTGGGATGTGATTTATCCAGCAAATGTTGTAAAACTGGGAACAGGATGCAAGTGCCACAGGTCACAGCCAAGTGCCCTCTGACCAAGGTGCTCCTGGCCAGCAAGAGTCCCTCTAGGAACAGCAGTGGTGCTGATGATGGGACCTTCTGCCCTGGCACACACAGGGATGCTGATGGTGTTCTCTTGGCTTTCCCAATATGTGCCTTTGGGAGTACTGGTGGGGAGTGTTTCCACAAGCATCCTTTCATCCTGACCCTGAACATGAAGGGTGTCCGCAAGAGAAGGGGGGAAGAAGGCACAGAAAGATAGGGTGTTCACCAGAGAACATTGAACCTTTCACTCCCATTTATTGCTGCAAGACAAACACTGGTTTCATTCTCTCTTAGCTATACCCAGTAGCTCAGCCCTCCTGGAAAACCGTAGTGGCTTTGCTAGATACACAAACTGCTGCCATAAACAAACTCTGAGCACAATCTTATGGACATAACGTACATGCTTTCACTTATAGCAAGGTTGAAGGGGAAAACAAAGGAACAACAAAAGACAATAGTGGGTTTTTTAAGATCTGAAAGGAATGGTTAGCACAGACTTCCCAGGTAAATGGCAGCATGACCTAACCCCTCACAGTCCCCCAGCAGAGGTACCTCAGAGACAGCAGCATAACTTTCCCACCACAGCTGCCTCCTATGGTTTGCTCTTGAGCCAGGCTATGGCTCCCCAACAGCATTCATCCTCCTGACACTGTCAGCACAGGCAGATATATGTCATTCTCAGGGACTGCCATTTGACAGCAGCTCCCTGTGTGTCAGTTGGGGCCCTCCAAGGAGACTTGATTTCAGTGATCACACACAAAAGCCAATTCTGAAGTTTTGCTCTAGGGTCAGGTGGGTGCTCTGGTTTATCTTTTCCTGAGCATAGATCCTGGCTAAAGCTGCACAGGTTGGATGCGGTGCTCAGGCCACAAAGCTGCTCCTCTGAAGAGCCTAAAGCCGGTGAGCAGATCCAGTGGTCCCAGCTGGATGGGGAAGGGATGGTGAATTGAAAGGTCAGGATAGGCAACACTTTTCAGTTCAGTGTTTGCTCAGGGCTTTGCCTGCTCTGCCCTGATCCGTGTATCAGAGGGCACGGCTCCAGCGGAAGCACCCAGTTAACAACCACAGCAGATGGCTCATGAGACAGACAGGAGCCAAAGTCTATGGCTGCACCGACACATGTTGTGGTACAACTTGATGATTTCCTATCCAGCCCCTCTGAACACACTTCACTGCATTGGCAACAGTTACTGTCAGGACAACCTTAGAATACACACTTCTAGCCTGCAGCCTGTGTGCTGGAGCAAGAGCACAGCACATCCACTGTGTGATCACAGATTGATCACACAGAGAGGAAAGCATCTTAAATGGTCTTTCACAGCCTCATTAAAAAAGCCACTACATTTGTCAGCACTTATCACTAGTGGTAAGTCTAAGGTTCTCTGACATTTCAGAAAAAGCTGATGAAAAAAAGCTTTGGGTGAAAATGTGTATTTTTTTTTTTCCTTTAGTAAGCATAACCATTTCTGCTGACTCCTGTCAGATCTCAGAATGGCAATCTGCCACTAGAGGTTTTTTATTACCTTCAGACTTCAATTCTCAGTACTGGAAAAACAGAGAATAAATAATATACAGTGATCCAGGTCATCAAGTGGTATCAGCTACACCTAAGGTTTATACCACCAAAATCGCTGGCCCAAAATTGAGCACTGGAAGCCTCAGCTGCAAGGATTTAACTCTTTATTTTAATCTGACATTCCCTCTGCAACAGAGCAATCTGTGTGGGGGGTGTTTGGCTTTGCATGGCTTTGGAAAACAACCCTTCAGATCAGCTCACCTTTTCCTAAAAGTTTGATGGTGACACTTGATCATACTCATTGTCCCAGTCTGCTTGTGACTCGGAACGAAACAAATCCGGGAAGGAAAACCAGCCAACAAATCAACCACCCTTGTGGCGGCAATTTCATTTTACTGCCACTATCCCACACTGGGACAGGAGCCACTGACTAGAGGATGGGGATTTTCCTTACCTCGCTGACGATGGATGAGTGGGGCTGCTTATAGACCCAGTTATCGTGGCATGCGGCAACTGGTAGGTTGCCCACGCTGCGATTGCTGTAGCGGGCGAGTGGGCTGGTGCAGCTGGCAGAGGCGTCCCATGCGATGTCCAGCCTCTCGCACTGTCCGCTGGAGGACCCATTCCCCAGGCGCAAGGGCAGGACTGTGAAGTTCTGTTCTTCTTCCAGACTCCAGCCACATCGTTCGCTTAATTCGGCTGCCCCAGGGATTCTGCACCAGTAGTTGCCCGGTGTCTGCCCAAGAAAAACCACACTTGCAAACAGGAAAGAAAAGGTTACACCTGTCTGGCAAAGGAGGAAAAAGACCCTCTTTTGAAATCTTCCAAATTCGCCGGCTTCCTTCAAAACCTCATCAAAAGATGGCATTATGCGAGGGCGCTCGGTCCCGCCGGAGCCGTCCAGGCAACGGCAGTTTGCTTTCACACTTCGCAGGGACCGCCGGCGCTGCCTATCGCTGTGCCCCTCTCGCCTCCGCTCCTCTCATGGGCGCGCACACGTGAGCGCGCACACACACCCCACACACAAGACAGGTGGGCGTGCAAGGCCGGTGGCATGAGCGGAGCCGGAGAGCGGAGCCCGAAGGAGGGAGACTGAGGGCACGTCGGGTGGCGCGGGGCTCACACACAGCCCAGGAGCGGCGCGATTTAAAGCGCGCAAACATATTGTAGGAGAGGAGGGGCGTGCGTTTCCTATTCATCCCGAATGTTAAACAGATTATGTAATAAGCCCCGGTTAACTCCTTGGGGGCGGGCGAGACGCCGATACCCGCTCCCACCGCCGCTGCCATCCGTGGGTAGGTGCAGGGGCAAGGCAGAGAGTTAAACAGGAAAGAGCGCAGAAGCCGCTGCAAAAAGCAGCGGCGAGTGATGCAGCCTCTCTGCGGGATGGGAAGGGCAGAAGGAAACTTGTTTCAAAGGGAGCTATAAAGTCTTTCCTTCAGCAAATAGAAATGAATACTGTGGCAAAGTTTAATTACTTCTCCAAAGCGCTGCTTGGATGTCTGTACAGATTTAATTTGCAAGAGTCCTTCCTTTCTGTAGTGTAAATAAAGGGAGGCTCACAAACTGCACCCGTCCAAAATCCTGGATATTTTTTTTTTTAAGTTGGATCAACCTATTCAAGAAGGTATTTATATGACCTTGTTAATTTCATAGAGTCCTAGAAATATTTTAAAGATATAATGACCATTTTTTCTTCCTCAGAAATGAACAGAAAACACTTCACTTTTCTATTCAGCTGTCTGAGTGGGAGGAGAAGTGAAGGGAGAGCCAACTCTAGGATGTATTTTGTGTACACATCTTGTGTGGAACTCTCTGAATCAGATCAGACACATGACAGCAGGTGTTCTGCTCCTTATTCAGGCCCACAAGGTCTATGGTCACGCTCTCTTGCAAGAAGGACCACATCTATCTGTCTCCTGCACTTCCTTGTCTCTGGTTACTTCCAGCTTTGACCAAAGCAAAAGTTTGTTTCGAAGGCTAGTACAATTAATAGAACACTTAGATGCAGAACAATGAAGGCTTTGATTACTATACCGACTATCTGACATGGACTTTGTAACAGCCATGAGGATTGCTGGTGCAGTGCAACCTCAGCAAAGATATGCATTGCTAGGTAGATGTGCTGCTGTGCTTGCATCAGAAGATGCTTTTGAGGGAATTTTTTTTGACTCCTGGTTATGCTGTTTTGCAGTATTAAAGCTTAGAGGACATAAACATATCACCTTTGGGTCAAGGTCTGTGACTAAGGAGTTGGAGCACAGTATGATGGCTGGTTTTAAACAACAGGAGCTCTTTTACCCCATAGATAGAGCTAACTGGGAGGGTCAATCATGCTGAGATATCAAAGGCATGATGGTTTATCCTGACAGTTTCCAGTGACTGGGGAGGAGATCATCTCTGTAGGGACCACCACAAATGTGGACAGAGCCTGATACTCAGCCAGTGCACTGCTCTCGCAGCTCTGCTACAGGGTGTATTGAACCTCCACAGACTTACCCAGTAAAAAATGTTATTTTTATCACTGTTGGATATTAGCTCAACTGTGATTAAGGGTTAGTTCCCTGTAAGCCATGTACCAATGCAGCTGCACTCAGCATTTTGCCTGTTTCAGAAACCCATTGGTGCAATTACCACCATCACCCCTCAGCTAATTAGCGGAGCTAGACCAGATTAGGTTGAGTGGGAATTGGGTCCACTATTGAAACATGGCTTCTGGAGCTACTTTCTTTCCTAAAAAGAAAACATGGTCTAGTAGCTGATTGTCAAAATTTTGCACACTTCATCCATTGTGCTCTTGTCATGTACAGTGTGCCCATCGCCCTCTGCCAAACCTGAAGCTGGAAAACCTAGCAGCTGAGAGAGATCAGCACTAATATCTTGGAGTCTTCCTAATATTCCTGACAGATACACTGCTGGTCATATAGGTGAAGATCATACTCATTCAATAAAATCAGTTAAACTCTCTGACACAGGTGATGTCAAAGTGACCTTGGCTCCTCAGTGTTCACCCATGTTTCTCTGCCCAAAAATGGCTTATCAATATTTTCCACCATATCAGTGTACTGCAAGACTGCATCAAAGGAACCTAAAATATCCCAGAGACAAATTCATGAGAGTGTACATTAGTGCATTTATTCTACAGCAAGCAATTCCCAGCTTCCCTGAGGTTTTCCTGGAATTTCAGCTCTACATGCTGTGAGAGCTGAACATACTTAAGGATGGGAAAATGATCAGTTTGTATACAAAGCCTGCAACTGTAACCTCTTGAAAGAATGCCTTTAAATCTTTGAGGACAGATCTCAGGGTCAAGCCAACATTTTAAACATTTTATCCTATACATACAGTGAAAAATTACACTCTTTGATATTGGGAAAGAAGCAAGGAAAGAAAGAACCAGGGAAGATGTTGACTGATGAAGAAGGCAGAAGCAGTAAAAATAGATGCAGAGTAGAGAACAGAAGGAGCAGGGGGGGAGAGTGGAAAGTCAGCATGCCAGGGAAAGAGCAGAGGCAGACAAGGTGATGAAAGGGCAGCAGAGTGAAAGAGATAGAAGTATAACTAAATTACAGTCTTGAGCATCTTCAGCGGGAGCTCTGTTTAAAAGCTCAAATGTCACAGCTATTTCAGAAACAGAATGAAAACTTTGTAGTCTAGAGGGGAATACACCTACACTCCCTGTACACTCATGGCGCTAGACTACCATTTTATAGGTTTTATACGACAGCATGAGACATTTGGATGAATAGCTACTCTGGTTGAACCCCCCGAGTTACAGCTTTACTGTAACACCCTGGATAACCTTTGCCAGTGGTTTAGAGAAACACTTAAAAACCTCCAAGTCTTTCTTTGGGGCATTATAAGCAGTGGGGAAGTGTCCTTGTCCAGTTGGCAGGTACCTGATGGCACCATCCTGTGTAACAGAACCTTTTCCTTGATAAAGTTTTGCAGAAAAGCACAACCTAGGTTTTGATCTCCTAAGGCACAGGACTTTTGTTAAATTAAAGAGGGCCCAGGAACAAGCTTGGGCAATGCTCATCTTCTCTGCCTGTTACCTCACTGCTTGATAAAGCTTCATATTGGACCAAAAATTCATTCCCTAGATAAATCTGCTATAGACTAGATAGCCCAGAGAGGAAGGGATGCAAACCAGTCAGCATCACATCATTCTGGGGCCAGGAGACTGCCTACACCAGTCTTTTCTTCAGCTCTCTGTGCCATAAGAAGGAGCAAGATCTCCACAGCCCCACATTTGGGTATTATCTGTACCTCTGCTAACCACAGCAGAGTCTGCCACAAAGAACTGGGCAGGAGTAGCTCAGACCTTAATGACAAAGCTCAGTTCCCAGAAGAAGATGGCAGGGTCCTTCATCATTCTTCACCACTTAGTTCACCTTCCAAGCACCTTCCAGCTGCATCCTGAAGGTTTGGCTCTCCCATACAAAAATCATTGGCTTTCCACACTGAAGCCCGAGTCCAGTCCCACAAACACCGTGTCTTCATAGCGCTCATAGTGTTACAACATATCCCATTAAGAAGCCAAGCTGGAAAGGATATACGCAAAGCTCAGTTTTGGAGATTAAGTAAGTAGTGGATGTTTTGAGATCAGAATAGGACCTTTCTGTGGGGCAACTGGGGAGGTTTACACTCCCCTCACCCATATACAGTACAATCACATTCCAGGTGAGGACACTAAATTACATGCAGCTTTTCCTCTGACAGTTCTTGTGTTTTGGTTTTTGTTCCTGTTGTTTTTTCCCTTTACTTTATTAGTCTTTCTTCTTCCTCTCACCACCCACTTCTATCTTCTTTTATCTCCCCATTCTTTTCTTCCAGATTTCCTTTCTTAATTTCCAAAGGCTGGCAACTCTGCTCAATGAAGTATGTCCTTTCCCAGACCTCCAGATCAACTTAGTGAGCTGTAGGCTAACTCTGAGACATGGGAAAAGTCAATTCCAATCAACAGGGTTTCCACCTTTTGGCAATCCATGAAAGCAATGCACAATGCATATTATTCCCCTCCCTCACCATTTGCATGGCCTTTAGGCTATTTTTACCATCTTGGTTCCAAGAACAAATATAAACAAATGTAGTTCTAGGAACTGTAGAGTACAACAAGCAGGGGGATCTGTACTCATTGCTAGGACAGCAGCTGAAACAGCAGAGGAAAATGGTGACACAGGGAGAGAGGGGAAAATCCAAAAGAGGAAAATAAAGAAGTTGAGAGTGATAGGAAAAGCAGAACAGGATGAAAGAGGCTCATGTCTCTCTCTGCACAGGAGAAGAAAAAGAAAAAGAACCAAACCAGAGCAGTAGCGACCACACCAGCAACAGCCCACAGCTCTGTCATTTTGAGCACGTGTAGGTGAGAAGCTTAGAGCAGGGGAGGAAGCCATCTTCCACCCACAGCCTGTGCTCATTCTCACACCCTCAGCTTTTCCTCCTGCTGCACTGGTGCAGAGGGGGCTAGGGGGCACACATGGGGTTTAGGTGCTGGCAGACCCTGGAGCTCCCACCACAGCAAGCAGTAAGGGCTCCCTCCTCGCTGCACTTTCACATTGTTCTTCTTTGCACACATTTGGGTGCCCACAGATAGCCTGTTACCCACTGACTTTAACCCTACTCAGGTAAAACAGCAGAAACTTGTGGCTTTCCAAGCACATCTGGGAACACCTGCTTGTCCTGATTTCAGATCAGTATCTGAGACAGGCTCATCAACTGAATCCTTCCCCAAGGCCAGCTGAAGGAAGAAAAGACAGAGGGAAAGGGGTTCATACACACACATTTTTATAGTCCATATGTAGCTTCCCTCATCCTTTTCCTCTTCATCTGGAACTAACCAGAATATTTCCAGAGACGGGTGTAAAGGCCTGGTAAAACAAAAACCTCCCCCCAGTGTTATTAGACAGCTGTGAATCACAAGCTTGCTTTCTCTCTCAGATGCACCTGCTTGAAATCCTGCCTGGAAAGATGAGGGGAAATCACATCGGGCTTGTTTGTGATTTTCCATGGTTGCACATCCCTCCTCAGTGACCCTGTTTCCACCAGGTTTGGAAGCAAAAACTTCTAAATATTAAGAAAAGGGCTTTGTGTGAAAGTTTCCAGCCCAGTATTGTGGGAGTATGAAACTTTTAAGCCATGTCAAGAAGCATGTCATTGCAATGAAGATTTCTGGGAGTGGCACTCACTAGCTGCCTGTTTCCTTCACTGTTTCTGAAGTGGGATTTTCATTTAAAAGATAATGAAAAACTGCAGAAACCCTTGCAGAGTTTTTATGCTAGAATTCATACACATGAGAAGAAGGTAACAGAGCAGTTCTTCTAGATCATCACTGTCCATCTTATGGACAACTTTGGGTAGAAGCAGCATGACTCAACATAGAAAACAATTCAGGTTCAAAATACCCCATGAGCCTGAATATCTAGCTGATCACATGCCACATGGGAGAGTTGATATACATCTTATATTTATGTGAAAAATTATTTAGTCTCAGCAAAGTCCTGTTTCTGGACTTCCAAGATACAGTTCTGCAGAAAATAAAAAAGTTTGCAGGAGTGGGGTAAACTCAGAGCCACAGCAGAGACACGGCACACTCCAAATGTCCCAGCAAAAGTTTGAGTCATCCTGGAAGGATGGATGGGAACTAGCAATTCTTCAGCGCCTTTCTCTAATCTCTTCGTAGTTGTTTTTGGAAACCCTTAGTGGTAACAATCTATTTATAGTTGACTCTGTGTCCTCTATAACATTGTGTCCTTTGTCCTAACAGCACAATACCAACCCAAAGGAATTCTTTACAGCTGGGTTCTCACCTCTTGCTTGATTATCATGCTTTATTAATAGGAAGAGGGATTGGGCCACTTTCATCTTGCCGCTTAGCTGGGCATAAACCTTGCTGCTCATGATCCAGCACCTAACACACTACTTTAAATGGGCATTTCTGGATACGTGGACCTACCACAGGGTACTTCAATTGCTCAGTACTTTCAGTTGTTTTAATGCTTAATTTCTTTTAAATGTCAGTGTACTTATTAAAAAGGATTTGTTATATTTTCTCTTCCCTGGTAAATGTTCCTGAGTGCATTTAAGAAAAAAAATTGGAGATGTAAATATCTGATGTGGTGATGCAAAGACTCAACAAACACTTGAAAATCAAGGGATTGTTTATATTGGTTTGACGTCTCAAAATCCTGAGCAATCAGATGAGCTGAGGCAAAGGCCAGTTCAAGCTGAGTGTGTCTGAAAAGGTTGCATCATTCCTATTCATTTTCCCATGAAACAGTCCTGCAGTGACTAGATGGAAAGTCTGACACCTGCCTCTTGGGAAGCTGGGTCAGGTAAAGCAGTGCAGATGGCAGAAGGGGTCCCTGAGATGGCTGCTGTGTTTCCAGGCAGAGTTTTCAGTTGTCAGGGTCTACAGATCAAAGCCATACCTTAACAGAGAACCTTATGTAAGGTTCTTATGTAAGTGATAGGAAGAATAGATAGGTGGACCCTGGCAGTGCCACCATGATGCAAAGCATGGCAGCAGGTGGAAAACCCTGGGCACCAGGAACTGGAAGGCATTATCTGCAAAAGCCTGTTCTTCCTACCATGAGGTTGCTTCTCTTGGCAGCAGAAGGTGTGCAACCATTGACTTAGTGCAATAACCAAGAGATGGTTCTCTGAATAATGAAGGGATTTCATCAACCGCAAACAGCTCTCTCCACCCCACAGCCCTACAGCTCCATGCTGGCCAGCTGCAGTGGAGTAGGGAATTGGGGAGGTCTTGGAAAGTCTGGGACAGTGCCATCCGCTGCCATGGTGGGTGGCCTTCCCTGAGGGAAGACCCACCATCAGCCCTCTGGGGCAGCTGGTACTGCTGGTCCTATCTATCTGCTCCTCTGTGCTGAGCTGAGGAGATGGGGAATGCACCAGTTTCAGTGAGCAAGCACTTACTGGACTAACTGCCAGCTCCTTGAAACTTAGGAGACCAATCCAAAGATGAGCTTTATGGAAAGGTTATTTAGAGGATTAGTTCATACAGTATTTTTAGCAAAATGATAGCTGAAGAAAAGCAAAAGGGAATTACTTTGGGTTTGTTTAATAAATGAAAACAGCAACGTTACCATATCATTTCCATATATGCATCAGCACAGCTGCTGGCACTGTACTGGCCCTCTAGCACTGTGTACAACAACACACCATGCCTGGGCCAGCGGAGCCAAGGAGACATTTATGCCCCCGCACAGCAAACAGTGAAAGTGACAGTTTGTGCACAGAGCCCTGACGCAAGACGAGGCCTGAGGCAAAGGTCTCTGGCCAGAAAAACTCCATCATGAGGAGTGTTTTCAGGAGCAGCAGGAATGCAAGGCGCTGAGCTTGAATGAGGGCAAACCACGTGGGCAGTGTGACTCCAGGATCAAGGAGCAAAACAAGGACACAAAGGGACAGCCGGAAAGCCCTGCGTGGGGTCCAGCGCACATGGGTGTCAGCCCAGCTGGCATCAAGCTACACCTTTCTAGCACCAAAATCTTCACCACATCACACTCTGCACTCGCAGGGAGCTGTGAGGGTGAGAGCAGGGGTCTGCATCACTGGGTGTCACCATGATGCTATGGGTACTCACTGGGTGCAGGCTCCTGCTAGCTGCCATACTGTGGGAGCAGGGAGGTCTTGTCCCCAGGAGGGGATCAAAAGTGGCCACAGGAGTGAGAGGGAAGCACTGCCACTGGTCCAGTAGCTGTCACTCTCAGGTACAGATTAGCAATATTTCAATGCTGACAAACAGCATTGTTGGCTGTTAATGAAGAGCTAATACTGCCAACACCTCCATAGAACACTCATGGGGACGTGGTGTTCCTGCACCCTTACACTCAGCCTGGGCCACCAATCACTCCTGGCACCAGCTTAGAAAAACTTGGCTCATTTCTTAAGAGCTTCTGAAAGTTTTCAGACATCTTTCAGCTTCTCACTTGCTATGAGGCAGTTCGTTTTAGCAGATCTAGAGAGTGTTTTTTAAGATTATTTTTTCATAGAGTTCACTGTGTCTGGAAACCCCAAGGCAACCACAGTGCAGACAGAAGTTTAAACAAAGTTCTTGCATGCTATCATCTGACTTACTTAAAAGCTTTTCTCTTAACAGTTGCCACCTGTAATTATCTAAGAGCATACGCAAGTGTTACAGGATGTTCTTGATAACATCAGAGTTCAGGATTCTGCAGTGTACTTTTTCCAGGCTCGGTAACTATCAGATTTGTTTCACGTCGGGTATGGCTTTGCAGTCTTGGCAGCACAGATCAGCCCAGCAGAGCACCTCTGTGTGAGCTGCTGCAGAGTACATCTGCTCCAGAACCAGCCTGGAAAGGAGTCTCTGCTGGTGTGTACATACCCAGTTAGACCTACCCTGCCCAAACTTATTGAAGGAGGTGCTCTTTCCAGCTGGGTATGGTCCTCAACAGCTGTATTTCCATCTGCTGTTCCCTTTGTGCCTGTGGAGTTCAAGAAAACAATGTTTCTCAAGTAGTGGAGCCACATATACACCAGGTACCAGATGTGCCTGGTGCACAGGAATGTCCATGCACTACCAGGACACTCTGGTCAGTGTGGCCATGAGGCTCCTGGTGATGGGTAAAAATGATGCAAAACACTGAGCTGGTATAAATGTTCTCAGCTGACTATGGTTTGCCCAGAAAATATTGAAGAGACTTCCTAGCAGTATCTGCGCTGGCTGAGGTTCTTCACTGTCTGCTAGCTTGGATACCACCTGTTATCCTGGAGCTGGCCTTGAAACTGATATAAAAGCATAAAGTTGGCATATACACTACGTCATGTGCACTAATTCAACAGAAACATGTGTTTGCCTCCAGGTGATTCAGGTCAGCTTTGTGTCCTATGTGACCTGGGAACCAGCACTGGTGTTACACATGTGCAACAATTCTGCTACAGGTCACAGTGGAGATGTACCCTGAAATTAGATGGAAAAGCCACATCTCCTGCTGTAGCTGCAGGGCAGATGCTGTTAAATATTGACATTGCTGTGATGTAGGTATGGCCTGGCCCAAAAATGTATGTAATAGCACATACTTTTTTGCATGACTAAGTATGACTCAAAATAGTCACTTACCCGGATGCTCTCCACAGGTATGACTATCCACCCTGCCCACTCCATTCCAGTCTTAGGGACTCATAGAGATATATTTAGTGATGATTAAGGCTCACAATTTCCAGGTACACTCACAGCTCACTTACTCTTGTGGACTCTTTACTTTATGGGAGCAGCCCAGTAATTCAGAAGTTATTGGGATCTTTTTGTACTGAATGGACTGCTTGCTGCATAGGAGTGTGAGGACATGCATTTTACAAGGTCAGCCCAAAATTTACTCAGCCCAAAATACCTCCCCAAAGAACAGCCTGTGCACTGTGAAACTGCCCATGCTGCTGGCTCTGCCGCCTCCGTCTCAGGAAAACAGAATGGGACCAGTGCTGTTTGCATGACTGGCCATGAAGGTTGAAAGGCAGCGGTTTGTCCATCACCTGCTGAGTAACACAAGACCCTTCCTGCATCCACACCGTCCCCCCCAACTTCCCTACACACACAGAGGGACGCACTGCTGTTCCTGTACTGGAATTTGTGGCTCCTTCAGTGAATGCTTCCCGCTCTTTGTCCTTGTTTTTATCTTTATTTGACTTAGAAGCTGAGCTTCTACAGTCACTTAATCAACATGCTTGATTTCATTTCAGTCCACCAAGAAGGGCTCTTCCGCTGGGAGGTCCCCTGCCTTCACTTAGCCAATTCCTCTCAACTTGAGGGTGGACCCACTCCAGCCCAACAGTACCCTCGCACTGGATTTATGGTTCAGCCATACAACATGTCAAGTCCAAAAATCTCATTCCACCCACTCCCTTAGCTGCAAGTGGCTATTCTTACGGCTATTTCACTTGGAAAGCTACTTGTACAAGAGGTGAACAACCCTACAGATGCTCAAAAGTAACAGCCTGATCTCACTGAAGCATGTGGGCAACTTCAACTCACCTACCTCTACCCCAAACAGGATATCTAATGGTAACCATCACTGTCTTGTTGCTTCTTCCACCACCAATATCTACCCTCTGCCTCATTTTTTACACTGGAGACAGTTATTGAAGCACCTACTGCAGTGGGGAGGGGAGCTCTGAAGCCTGGTGGGCAGCACAGCAGGACAAGTACCCACTGTGGAGGAAGACTTAACCAGAAAACATTGGTCTCTATTTCCTAAGTCCTATTTCACGTGGTATATGTTTGGCTTCAACCTTGCTTGCTGGCTGGTTTCCTTGCCCTTGAACTTGACTCCCCTTAATTCTCTGACCAGCTTCTTTCGGACTAGTTAGTCTCACTGAAATTTCAGCAGTCCTGAGGACAAAGTGAGGCAGGACTGTCTGCATTAATGATGGGTCTGTAGCATTCAGCCCCAATTCTCTACTAAAGGCCATCTGCTCATCCACGAATGTTGAGCCTGTATGTTCCCTTATGTTCTTGACGTAAACTCCTGATGCCTTCTTGCTATTGCTTCTTGGCAGCTTTCTTTGTCCTTGCAGGTCCTGAGAGATTGTGTTTGCACTATCTCATTTGTAGCTGCAATTGGATTTGTGCCATCAGTATGTTTCAGTTATCTCCCAGAAGTGTAGAGAGATGCCCAAATGTCCATAAAATACAATCACAGGATATCAAAACTCAAAAATCTGCAACACAAGCTAAGATAAGGAAATGAAAGTTAAGAAGCATCCAGCTTCTCATGAAAGGAAGACTTATGAGCACCTACCATGACAAGTAATGTTGGATACCTCCTATACTGGATCAACACCTCGCTTGCACCTGTATGGTGTCAGAGGCACCAGACCTGAACACAGAAGCTCACAGAGAAATGTGCCGTTTCTCAGCTAAAAAAGGGTTGGTTGTACAAGCAATTTGAACAGAAGCAGTATTTTCATCCCCCGCTGAGCAGAAAACCCTTTTAGAAGCATAAATATCAGAGCTAATAGCAATTGTGTAAACAAACACTGACGAACTGCATCACAGCTGTGTGCATATGATACTTAACTCTCCAAAGATTTAAATTTGCAGAATATATTTGAACTCCTTTTGCATTCAGAAAAAATATACTCAAACTCAGAGGCAAAAAATCTTCCTCTAAATCTGTTGCACTGATTGATCCCCAATTGCCTTCTTATAGGTCAGTTTTAACTGCATCGCTGCTCTTTTTAATAAGTGTCATGTGTCTGATTCCAGGCCTTCTGCCATGTGAAAAGCAATTTACAGCCACACTAGATGAGATGGGTGTGTTTATTCGTTTCACAGAAGTGCTAAAATGGTGCTTTTACTGACGACCATACAGAAAATCCAAGAATAATCTGCATAATGACACTGAAGATGAAGTCTGCTGGCACGGGGTGGGTGGGGGATTCTGTAACTGCCTGTCTCTCAGCCTGCGTTCACACCAGCGATCCCAAGAGCCACATGGTGATACACAAGGAGCAGGGCTGTCAGAAGTTCAGAAAATCAAGTCACGTAATGTCATACCAGTTTTTATTTCATCAGGCCTGGCTTGAGACAACCAGTGCTCCAGGTAACAATATTTTGCTGCCTCAATGATCAAAAAGGATTTCATCAGGGTCAGGCCAAGGATAGGGACTGCAGGAGGAGTTAGGGGGGTCTGTCCCAGGTTGAGGAAGGCCAGAGAGGTGAGTTTGGTGTCTTTGAAGAGAACTAATTAGTCTTGAAGGATAAGAGCAATTTCTCCCCATGTCCTCCTGTTTCTCTCCCTCTTCCCAGGGTCAGGAAACTTTGCCATTGGACAGTCTTGTCTGATGAGACAGAGGGTCACCCTGTCCTCCATGCAGCCACCTGATTCTCAAAGAAGCACCCTCTTCTCCCTGTTCCAGTGGGACCCCATTGGGCAAATGCTGTCCCCACTGTGTAGAGGTAGAGAAAGGCACCGGCCAGAGCAGAGCTCCAGAAAGCACAGATCTGGAGCCGCCCGATGCTAGAAATAATGGTGGTATGTGCTGCTCCCTTGACACCTTCGCTCTACCTCCAGGCTGATCAGGGCAGAACACAGAGAGCAGAGCCCTGCAGAGGTGGGAAGGGGGCATCCCCGACTCAGAGCCCTGCAGACAGGACAGCCTCAATCCCCGCCACCACTTTTGCCCCTGCTCTGAGCTGGAGTGAGATCCTGGGGTGGCCCCATGCCTCACATCATGCCATGCAGCTGTGATACCCTGTCTCAGCACAGCAGTAAGTACGTGCTTAATATGTGCTATCTATAAGCAATCACATCCCCAAGACCTTACTGCAAAATTAAGTGCCTACAATTAATTATGTATTAACTTCTTGCTGAACAGAGACAGTTCTCAGCCTTTGTAGAAACATCTTGTGTCCTGACAGCAAACCTGCTTGCTATTTGCCAGTTTGCTTTTACCTGTTTTTTCTTCTTCCCTTGCAAAATCACAGGCTTCCTTTAGCTGTGCTTTACCTGCAGCCTACTTAACTCACTTCTTCCTTCTTACTGAAGACACAGAGCAGCTGCCTCCACTGTTGCAGGGCTGCCAGTTCAAAAGGAGCATCTATACATGGGAGAGAAGGAGTCGATGTGTTTAAGCTGCCCCAGAGGTGACTATGCCAAGGCTGAGAACAGTGAAATCGATACCACCTCAGCCCTGGCCAGATGTTGCAGTTTCACAGTACATACTCTATCCTTACAGCAGGCATCAGTTCACCTACCCAAACCTAGGACCTCAGCTGCAGGTCTTGGGGATAGGGTTTGTTCTTTCCAGACATACATGGCTGCTCACCAGGAAGCTGAAGTCCGGGGACCCATGTGCTTCCCAGTCGCATCAGTGGTTGTGACAGCAGGCTGGGATGAGACACAAAGATAACTGTGGACAGCCTATGCTGTACCACTCCAGAGCTGGGAAGGCTGGTCTGGTGAGGTCCAGTCTCAGGTCTATTGATGCTGGAGGTGGTAACACCTTCTGGGCAGCTCTGGGAGGAGTTTTGTGAACTGAATGGATGGGTGGACTCAGGAAAAAGCTCTGATCAGCATTTAACAAAACCCATGCATTTTTCCTGAAGTGTCTAGCACAGATTCCAGGCTCTGTGCCAGTAGTTCCAGGGCTGTCTGGACTCCTTTGCTCCCCTTGATAACCTGTTATTGCTGCCGCCTTTGATAAGAGCAGCTCTGCAAACCTCAGGCTCATTGTGCAGTGACCTTGCCATCTCCTTGGGAAGTCAGAGCAAAGCAGCAGAACCCTGGGGCCCTGGGGCACAGGTGCTCAACAAGCCAAGCTGCCCCAGGGCAAATTCTTTTTTCTCAGGCAGCTAGAACGTCACTTGCCCCAACCTAAGCAGCTCCTCACATAGTGCTCAGGCAGCTCATGGACCCAAATACTAGTGGAACAGAGGCTCAGCAGCACTTGCAGCCTTGGCAAAAGCCATGCCACCTTGCAACTGCAGAAATGAAATGATCAGAGAGCAAACTTCAGCAACACGTCATGGTCTATGCCACAGCAAGAGCTGAGGAGCGAGGACTGTGCACTGAACTGTTGTCATTGAGGGAGATATTCCTAGGTTGCACAATATTAAGTGGCAGTTAGTGTTCAATGAGGAAATGAGATCAAGCTGTGACTTTTGGATCTAGATGTAAAGACTCAAAAGCTAGATGCTTTTTGCCAAACATAGTGTAATTATCATCTAAGGAAAATGAGTTAGTATATGTGAGCCAACCATAAAGTACACTTTGTGTCTCTCTGTTATAAAATATGTTGTCATGGTGCAAATACATACCAAGTGCAAACACATGTTTGAAATAACTTAAGCAGCCTAAAACAAGGTGTGTAGGCTCCCTCTATAGTCAGCTCTTAGATCTCCAGCTCTCAGAGCTATCCCATGACAGAAAGCACTCGTGTATCACAGACTTTTTGACAGTCCAAATTTGCTAAACCGCTTTTTGACACACACCTTTCTCCAAGCAGGATTCATGTGACGTCAGGTCACCCACAGTCAACTCTGTCATGTGCTCAGCACTTTATGCCTTGATTACTTTGTCATTAGAGTGTCCCCACATGTCAATACCTCATCTAGATTAGCTGTGTACTGCGTGGTGCTCCAACTGCTATTAATAGTTCTGTGTACACAGATCTGCTATTAACCACCACTGTAGGTTCCTGCTATACATCTGTATATGTATTTGGAGATACCTGTTCTTCTCTATTGACTAGATGGGCCTGGACAAAAGGTGTGGACAACTACCTCAGTCTAGATGCTCAGCTTTTACACAGCTGACATTAGTTCAAGTGAAACCCTACTGAAAGCTACAAGACAGCTGGTCTCCCTGTCACTACAAGGAGGGTATCTTGCTTCTTCCCTCTCCTTTTCAGCTTTCATCTCCCAGAAGCTCCCAGACATGTGGTCCTGCCCCTTCCCTTGTGCTGGTTCTTCCTTGTCACTTCACTGAGCCCCTATGACTGATTACTGCAAGATAAATCTACCCAGATAATTGCTAGGATCAGCCTCTGCTTACTTAGTGAGTTGCCTTACTTCATGGCATATAGGACCAACAAGAGCCAGAGGTGGCCATAGGAAAAGAGGTGTGGAGTGGGACTTTCACACCAACAAACTGGACTGGCTAACTCTGTCTCATGTACCTGCACCCTAATGCACAGGCAGTGAGCCTCAGTGGGAGCATGACTCACTGTTTGTTTGGATGTTTCCAGTGATTCTCCACTCCATTCCTCTGAACATAGTATGTCCTCCTCAGATCCATGGTAGCACGTGTTTATGGAAGACAGCATCATGCCCAAAGCTCCCTGTTAAACATCTATGTCCTTGTTGTACTCACAGGAAACAGAGATGTGATAAGGTCCATACACATAGGTAAACACCTAACCAAAATCATTACTGAGTGGTGTAGATGAAAAAGTGGCTCACTAGAAGCAATTCAATGCAGCAATGTTTACTCATGCAGGAAGGCTTGTAGAAGAACATCTCAGGAAGGACCTAATAGAAAAGTCTGTCTGAGGCACCTCTAGTAAATCATTTTAGCCTAAACTCTCAAAGACCTGAAAACTGGTATTCCTGAAGAGCTAGCTAGTTAGGTCTCTCTGCCTGTTTCTCCATTTGCTGGAGTGATTTCATTAGAAGATGCTTTCACATCTTTGAATAAGAGCTAATGTTAGACAACAAAGATTTATATATTCTTTCATTATCACTATGCATTTTTTTTATTGATGGATTAGAGCTGTGTTGTACCTGGTATTTCTTGTCAGCAGTGTTTTAGGCTTCACTGTGTTCACAATTCACCCAACCCTCTGAGCACCCATCAGGAAGGTCAGAGTACAGGAATGCTTACCCCAGCTTTTTGAAGGCTGGCATGTTTTAAAGCAGGCACAGTAATGCTTCACTACTGTAAACTGAAGGGATTATTGATTATATGCAGTAAACTTGTCACAGCTGACACTGTTTCATGAACTTGCAGGGCAATATGGGTCTTCTGTCAAAGGTGCAGATACCCTCTGCTAATAGGCATTTCAGCTTTGTCTATTTTGCTCCTGTGGCTGCCTTACACGTTACACACTGACTGATACTGTGCTGCATCTGTGCTAATAAATAAAATGGGCAGACCCATTTTTTATTGCTGGAAGCATGGGGCATGGCATGGCTTACAGCTGTACACACCTTCCCCACTCAGAGTGATCTTTTCCCTTCTACCTACCAGAGACAACCTGTCTGGCGTCACCACGCCGAATCTGCCTGGGCGTTGTGCGGACTATGCCAATGGGAATCAGGCAAAACAGTACTAGGGAGGGTAGTAAAGATTAATTAGGCTGGCTATGAGACAGTGCTTGATCCCATACACAGTCCTGTTTAGTTTCCCAGTAGGGATGTCACCCTGGCAAGCTGTTGCTCTGCCTCCATTTGCCTGTGCCCAGGTCTACCAGCAGGACTGCATGCATGCTTACTCCCTGCTCTGTCCACATTGAAACACAAAAAAAAAGCCTTCTTAAGGAAGCCACACAAACACAGTCAGGTGTGTCCAGGTGACAAGACCCACATGCCCTTATGTTGGTGGGATGGACTGCTCAGGTCCCCTAAGCCTGATGTCACTGTACACAGTAGGGAGTCTTGTTAGGGTATTCCAGGACAGTCCAGATGTCAATAACAAAACCCTCTGGACATCATGAAATATCTGAAGCTACTCAGGGGTCACTCCCACTGCAGAACAATATTTTGCTTACTGGCAATAACAGAACATACTCAAGTCACAGTGAAAGTTTTCTAAGAGAAAGAACAAAAAATCTGCCTCCAAAGCAGAGATACAACCTTCTGCCAGCATAACAACATTTGCATCGGTCTTCCTTCTCACTCTCGCTAGCATGACACTACACTAGGCAGAATCAGGAAAGGGAATAAAGCAGATCTCCAATATGCTTTATGCACTTCTTGTTGTGTGTAATTCAGGTTTGGCTGACCCAGGTTTTAGCTGTTAACAAATGCACAAAATATGGGCACTGCTGGGTGGTCTGTGTGCAGGTGGGTGTGAGGTTTAAAAGTTGCTGGTGCAGTGAGCTCCGAGAGCATTCACAGGGGGAATAGCCCATTCCCTTCTTCTGATGTAAACCAGACTTGAACAGAGATACGTAAACAGTTCTTTCCTAAACGGTCAAGGGTCTGGTCTTTTCTTGGCTGTGAAAGATGTTTATTGCAAAATAGGAGTCCCGTTTGTGATTCATGACAGTTCCTAGGTACACCAGTCTCAACAGAACTTGTTAATAATAGCCTTTTAAAATATCATGTTACTTATCACCTTGTTTTCCTCCAAGGTTCATTGTTTAGTTTTGTGCTTCCTGAAACTCAGAGAGGTCACCAAGTGCTCTCTAGGGAGAAATTAACTCAGTGACAGCAGCCTGCTCAGGGACTCCCTTCAGAAGCACTAAACAAGCGACAAAGTCATTACAGTCTGGCTCAGAAAGAGGGGTACTAAAACCTATCTGCAGAAAATTTGCAGGCAGAAATCTTTGCCCATAGATTTTTTTTTGTCCAAATCCACTTTTTTTGATGTTCAGCTGCACTGAACCTCTTCCAGTCCTCCATCATTGCTCGCATTATTTGACACAAGATAATTGCTCACAGGGCAGGCAAATGCGGAACAACATCAAAGGACCTTATGCAACCACAGTCGTCCCCCTCAGTAAAAGAGGCTGAAGATGTCTCTGTTGCTTAAGCACACACCTGCAAACTAGCATTGTCTAATAAATTCACAGGAAATAGCTGTAAAGTGTTTGTGAGATGAGGCTGTGGTTTACAGCAGCCTCTGCTTGCCACCTCCCCAGGGTGCAGGGCAGAAGGGCTGGTGACAGGTTTCAGGGCCACTCTCAGCCCCTCAGATGCAGGACAACCACATGTGTACCCCTTCAAGTTCAGTCGGGGCACCTCGAGTACCAACTGGTACTGCAGTGGCTGGTCTGCTTCCCCTCTGAGGCAAAACACTGTTCTTCAGCTATTAGGTGTCTAAAAGAAATTTGCCCTGTTGCGTCTTCTCTGCATTGTGTTCTACACCCAAACCAGCATTCAAGCAGTCATCTATATCCAGTGTAATTCTGAGTATAAAGTTCTTCAGTTGTACACACATGAGGGTGAAGACAACACTGCTTTCATAATATTTATGGCCTCTGAAAATACAGGACAAATGAATTATCACCTACCCCATACTGTGCACTGACAGACTCTCCATGAAAGGCTGAAAGGGGCATAACCTAAGATATCAGCTCTTGTATTTCAAATGTGTCATATACAGACCGAAATAGCAAGAGAGGTGGAAATAGGAGAGCCAAAGTTTGTTTAGAAATGGCATTTAGGAAACAAAGGTTGTGATGCATGGCTTGACAATTGACAAAGTTAATTAGTTACTTGTTTGTGAGCTTTGAGCAAACACTTCAGCTCTTACTTAAGCATGTGGTGAAGAGCAAAGCCCTGCAGAGCATGAGTTAGGTATCTTAATGAGTTGCAATATACAAAGATGACAACTCTGGATGACATTTTGGAGAACATTGGAGAATTTGACTTCTTTCAGAAAAAAGCCCTCTTTGTCTTATGCCTGCTCTCTGCTGCCTTTGTTCCCATTTACGTGGGGATTTTTTTCCTGGGATTCACCCCTGAGCACTGTTGTCTCAGCCCTGGGGTGGCTGAGCTGAGCCAGCGGTGTGGCTGGAGCCTGGAGGAGCAGCTGAATCACACGGTTCCTGAGTGGGGTGGCCACGGAGCCACTCTTGGCAGCCGCTGCAGGAGGTATGAGGTGGACTGGAATGCCACAGGCATCAGCTGCACTGACCCTCTTGGCAGCCTCATGGGCAACCAGAGCACCATCCCCCTTGGTCCCTGCCAAGATGGCTGGGTCTACAACTTTGCAGGAACCTCTCTTGTGACTGAGGTAAGTCCAGCAAAATCACTCTTGCCTGCATACCTTGAAACTAGAAGATGCTGAATTGGTAAAGTTTGGGTGTGGTTCACAGCCTGAGCCTGACTGCTAATAAAGAAGTTCCATCTAAACATGAGGAGGAAATTCCTCACTTTGAGGGTGGCAGAGCATTGGAAAAGACTGCCCAGAGGGGTGGTGGAGTCTCCATCTCTGGAGACATTCAAAACCTGCCTGGACACATTTCTGTGCAACCTGCTCTAGGAGGACCTGCTATGGCAAGGGGGTTGGACTAGATGATCTCCAGAGGTCCCCTCCAATCCCATATCATTCTATGATTTTGTGAAGTAGTTATATCAGGACTTGCCAGGGACTTCGAGCAAAGATTTATAGGATAAACAACAGGAAAGTATTGCTTTTCTAGGAGGATAACACTTGCTACAAATCAGACAATAGCTATTCTCATAACTCAGCATATCAGTCACCAAACTGAGGGCAGCATCCCAAAGCTCAAACTGAGGAATTGCACATTTGGGTGATAATCCAAACATACTCATGAATGAACAAGAAGCAAAAGATGGCGCTAAATTTGTCAGATAATGAATCAGCTGTAACAGTGATCTTTTCTTCCAACTTACACTATCTAAACCAGATAGTTTAGAAAGTGAAAGACTGTACAAACCAGTACTAACAGTCTAAAAACCTGTAGTGACCTAAAGCATAGGAATGACCTCAAGAGAGATCTCTTCTACTTCTCCTCGAGTTCCAAATCTGTATTAACTATACCTAAACCATGCCTAGCAGCACCGGTTCTTAAAAAACTGCAGTGCTCAATACTTCACAGCTCCCATGGGCAGGGCGTTTGTATTCCCTTGCTTCACTATTGTCACCATTACAAAGCATCTCTATCTCACTTTTCCTTGGGACAGACAGGTTGGGGCAGAGAAGAGGATTCCCAACTGTCCTCTGCATCAGTCAAGTCAGCAAGCTTGTCTGAGTTAGAAAGGGATTAAATAAGCAGCCAAAGACATTCATGCTTCTTTCTGGGTGAACTGTAGTTACACCTGAATGAATACTTCGAATGAATACTTCTATCTGTAGAGAAATTAACACCAATTTGCCTTCCTCCCCTTGCTGGGTGCAGGTTGGTAACTTGTTAATTGTAAATCAAAAGCAAGTTACAGAGTACTGATTCACTGCAAAGAAAAGTCAACCAAATCCTGGGCATTTTGCCAGCACTAATGAGGTGCGGGATAGCCATCTTTTGGCCCCTCTCCAGCAGGGCCCATGGCAGCCCTGCCACCTCTTGCGCCTGGCACTGCCTTCACACAGTGAGATAAAACATAGAGACAGGCCTTGACATCTGGGAGGAAGCGATGCTCCAAGCATCCTCCAAATTTCAAGCAGATGGGTGGGGAGGAGAGGTGGGGTTTTCCCAAACTTTCTAATTTGTTTGTTCAAAGTTCCTTTCCCCTCCTCGCTCTCCTTGTGTGTCATCATGCAATCATTTTCCAGGGTGTAACTTTTCCACAAAGTCTGGGAAAATCTGGACAAGATGCATTGCAGATGTCAGCTTAAGAGATAATAGGATGTCTTTCTGGAGCCTGTTTTCCAGTTGCGTGTCATTGGTTTGCTTCCGTTATCCCTCCTTGAAAAGCCATGGTCTGTGTTGGAATGTTCTTGCTCTTCTTACTGTTGTTGCCCTTGCAGTTTAACCTGGTGTGTGAGGACTCCTGGAAGCTGGACCTCTTCCAGTCATGTGTGAACGCTGGGTTTTTTATTGGCTCCATGAGCATTGGCTACATAGCAGACAGGTAGGTAGTATGTAGACAGATGTGAGATTAACTGTTTTCTGTGCATATCTGCTTTCTACACATCACTGAACACTCATGGCTTAAAGAGAAAATTAATGCACTTAAACCTTCATTGAAAAGGTCCATGTGTTACTTACAAAGGTGTAAGTGGTGGTTCCTAAACCCTGGCTTTCAAAGGCTGTTGTGATCGAGGAATCCATGGAAAAGCCATGGTGTTGCTCCACTGACCCAGCCTCTCAGTGGCTGCATGGGGAATCTGCACGTTCACAAATAAAGATATTTTATTTTCTTTCATAATGGCAAACTGCAATGTGAGCCCAGGGTTTAACATGAAATTTTAACTCATGCGCCAAAAGCTATTTGCACATTTTCATGACAAATTTGTTTTACATTAATTTTAACAGCATCCAAATGACCATAAATCATCAAAAGTTTCAAACCGGAAGTGGTTTTCTCAGATACAGAAATAGCAGAAATTGCTCATTCCTAAATTTTCTTTGGTCCCTCTTTGTCAACTGGCTCTGTATGCAGCCAGATCTAGATCTTATTATTCATCACCTCCTCTTTTCCACCACAATGTTGTCGCGTCACAGATCTGCCCACTCAGGGTTTTTTAGGTTAGACTCTAAACAAATGTAATGCTTTGTAGCTGACCTTCCCGTGAGTGTTTGCCAAATTTTTCAGTACAATGGAATTTGGAGAGGTGAGGGTAAAGTAGGCTAAATAAGCCTTTTATACAGCCAACTTGTCTTGGAGAAAGGAGTTCAGTTTTTTCCTTCCTTGTATTCTCAGAATGTACAAGAGCACTGATGGGTAATGCCCTTTTCCTCCCATGCTGGTTAGATTCATCTCTGTTGGACAAATACTGCTCGCTTACCCCCTTGTCCACAGAGGAAGCTGTATGGGAAGGGGCAGTATGGTACAGTGCAGTACTGTAGTGCCACAAAATAAGGACGAGACTGTTTGTTTCACTGGGACCTGTTCCCATGTTTTGTTGCAAGCAAACACATCACTGGTTAGGTTGTGTGCACCACCTTTGTGGGGAAATGGGTACCGCAGTCCTAGCTAATACCAGCCTATCCCTCCACATGGACAAATCTGCTTGTGAGGAAGATCACCTATGGTGCCACTGGACAAACCACTTTCCAGTCCTTAGTAAACCATTATCTTACTGTCAGTGAACCAGAGCGAGTTGGAAGCTTTCTGCTCAAAGGGATTTGTCATCAGAAGACAGGGATTTGTCAAAGTAATTCTTTCTGGCAAGATCTTGTGTATGGCTACACCTTTGGCAGAAAGCTCTCTCAGGTGAAAGACATCAAAAGACTACAGCAGTACTGCAAAGATCCTACATTTAGTCTTCAGTCCTGGGCTGGAGTCCCCTCTCTGGTTTGAAGGGCAAAGGTCGACACACTTATGCCAATTTTTGCTTTTCTTTACATGCATCTTGAAAGCTCTTGGTTTTATTTTTGCATCAGGAACATATGTCAACCCCTCATCCTCTCTTTCCCTTAAACCCAAATTCTTGTTTTCTGGCCAGTCTTCTACTTCTTTCCAGAACTGACGTTCAGATAATGATACAGAGCTCATGGGAGCAAAGAAAGGGATATATATCAGCTGCTCATCCAGGCAGGACAGGACATGAAGCAGCAGTGAGTAGATCCCATGACCATCAGAGGCACCACTCTTCAGATCACCTTTTCAGGAGAGACATAGATTAAACCATAGTGTTCACTAGCAAATGCGTTTCTTGGCAGCACATGACTGTGCAAGCCAATAGCAACCAGAACTCCCGAACCCACAGACAATTATTGCTGAAAGGCTTGCTCTCTCTGACAAAATACTGAAGGATCTTTTTACCAAAGCTTATTATCAAACAAAGGTATGAAAAGATAGGAGGGAGTAGGATTTCATTGCAACTAAGATAATGTACATACACATCATAACATCAAGGGGTTCCCTACTGCTCTGCTCTCTGCCATCCTGCCCCAGTTCACTGTGGTTCTAAAGCACTGCAAGCGCCCTACAGCAACACAAAATCCCTTGCCCATAGAGAACTGTGCTTAGGGGAGAAACAATCCCAGAAGCCTCAAAATTAATAGATGAAACGGAAAAAAGCCCATGAATTTTGTATTCCTGGATTTGAGATGCTCATCCTCTTCCTGTCAGACAGTGTGAGTGCAGCCTGAGTGCTGGTTTTCCCCTACATGAGATTGCTGCAACACACCCTACTCACAACAACTCCTACAAACATTTTAAGTGCTTCAGGGGAAGTTTCATAAACTCTTTCCGAACTTCCTTTCTCCAAGGGATTAGACGTACTCATTTCCTTGATCAGTCCCTGGGCACCCACCCAGGTGCTGACTTTGACATTTGAGAGTCTTTGGTGTCTGGGAAATGGCACTTCTGGTGCCCTAGACAGCTCCTGAGGTCAGAGCTAACATGCAGCACTTGCACCTCTGCTATTCAGATCTGGGGCACTGGGAAAGGGCCGTTGCAGAAGAGGGCTCCTCTTGTGGTCTAATGAGACTCCCTTGGGGTGGACTCTGAGGCAAGTCAAAAACCTCTGTATATCAGGCTTTTAACAGGAGGAAAGTTTGAGCAAGAGGATCTGCTGATGATCTCATGGAGAACAGAAGACATTTATTTTGGCTGGCATTTATTATCATGCTATTTTTGTTAGTGGATGTTGACTAAATTGATGGCTTTTATAAATCATACTTCTAACAGAATATGTATATTTGTCAGCAAGAAAACAAATCCCTTTCCAGTGTTCCATTAAGCTTGTTTCTTTTGGAAACAATTTATTTCTGACTATCAGTGAGTCACAATGATAGAGGAAATGATGAATAACAGGGATATACAAAACCCTCTTCAAGAAGAGCTCAATAGTCAGTCAAGGCTGATGAGAAAATAGATGAAGATTACAGTTATCAAAAAAGATCTGCATTAAAAAGCTAATGCAGCTTTGAGAGATGGGCTGAAGAGCCATATCAGAGCATTTCTTGAACTAACTAGCTAAGTCATGAACCAAAAGTGAGCAACAACCTGGGAACAGAGGAGGTCAGGGGAGTCTCCCGAGCTTTCATTGAGATGAGAGAGAGCAGAGACAGACTCCTACTCAAAATGAGCAAAGAAGAGGGGGACGGGGACCATCTCCAGCCTTTTCAAACCCTTTGGTTTGCCACCCTACCCTGCCAGCCACTGAGACTTCTTTTTCTCTTTTCTTCTTTCCCGCTGCAGGTTTGGCCGCAAATTCTGCCTCCTGGTCACAATCTTCATCAATGCGGTCTCAGGGGTTCTCATGGCCTTTGCACCAAGCTACACCTGGACAGTGATCTTCCGCCTGATACAGGGGCTGGTCAGCAAGGGGGGCTGGCTGACAGGCTACGTCCTCAGTTACGGCGGCTCGCAACCCCTTTCTGGGCAGGGCCCCCCTGTTTAGTGGCCAGGCTGACCCCTGTTGTTGCTGTCTGATTTTTAAGGAACTGTGTCTAACAAGACCAGACAGTGACACTGTCCTATTTACTGCCAGACTGCACCTCTTTGCTTAAATGGAGGTGTTTGTGACCCAACTTGCATGCACCAGCTCATAGACATAAATGGAATAATAGGAGGTGGCTCCGAAAACTAGGGAGCATTCATACATGGAGAGGCATGTGTCAAAATGAAGGACAAGGTCTAGAGACAAGAACAAATTAAAAACACTGCCAACGTGTATGACACTATGCTGGAAAGGCAGCAAGTGATGCTGTGAGAGATATCACTTGTGTTTTACAGCCCTGGTGCCAAAACAGTTTTTGCTGTGGTGTTTCCATGCTTGGCGGGTGAGGAGGCTCTGTTCCCAAGCCATATGGGAGTAGGGAGAAGAAGGCAAACAAGTGCTAGCTGTCTATTTTATTTTCCCATTTAGTTCTTAGGTAGAAGGAGTGGGAGGAAGAAAGCAACCTTTGCCCCATGCTGATGGGTGAGAACCTGACACCCTTGAAGGCAAGGGCAAAGTCCCCAGCTGACCAGCAGAGTAGGAAGGGTCAGGACTTGCCCTGTGATTTACACCAGGGACCCAGACCTGCTCTGCTTTTCCATCCAAACCCACACCCTTACACCATGACACAAGAGCACTGCTAAGCACAGGGGTTCCACGTGGTTTTAGCCGGCAGGAGTTAACACTCCTCCAGCTCTCCAAGCCAATTTATTTTTGCTCATACAACTTGTCTCTGTAGTTGCAGAATTTGTTGGCTCAAAATACCGGAGGTCAGTAGGCATCATTTACCAGCTTGCCTTCACCCTGGGACTCCTCGTCCTCACTGCCCTGGCTTATGCAATTCCACATTGGAGGTGGCTCCAGCTCGCGGTCACACTCCCCAATTTCTTCTTCCTGCTCTACTATTGGTAAGTGCTTGGCTCTTACAGCTCCCAGCAACACTGAGCCACACCGATAAAACCAGGAGGCTGTGCCCAAGAGCTGAGCCATCTCTTTAGGGATCAGCCATAGCACTACACGTAGGATTTCCAAGATGATATCGGAGGACACCTGGCATTTTTCTGTTCCCTCTGCCCAAGGGTTTAGTCTGAATCACCTAAGAGCAAGGGACTGCCTGCAGTATGTTGTAATGCTCCTGTGGCTGGAGTCCTTGTCACCCATCACAAGACAGCACTTGAGCTATTGTGAGAAGTGAGTTTTTCTACTCATTGATTTAAATTGCCTTTTTTTTTTTTAATGCAACCATCAGACTTTTGTTGGCTATTTGTAAAAAAAATGAGCGGAAATGCTCCTTAGAAAATTTCGTAACCAAATCAGGGAACAAATTTGTGATATATTTTTTTGAAAGGTTATTTTTAACAAAGAAGAGCTTAAGCATCAAGTTTACAGCTGCTATTTTTTATATCTACAGACTAGTATCCATTTCTAAAACACATCAAGAGAATTTATCTCAGACTAGTTTAGCTTAAAAAAAAAATAAAATGAAAAATCAGTCATTCAAGTGGAGCACAAATCAGAGTGTAATCACTGACAGCCATGGCTACCACTGGGTTCAGTACTGCCCATGGATACTCGCAGGATCTTTGCCTCAGAAACTCGGTTTTCATCTTCTGTGTACCAGGAATGTGCATTTTCCTTCCCCATAGCTGTCATGCTTATATGTGTTGCAGGTGCCTGCCTGAGTCTCCCAGGTGGCTAATAGCTCAAAAGCAAAATGACAAAGCTATGGAAGTTATTAAGCGCATTGCCAAAGGAAATAAGAAGAAGCTACCTCTCTCTTTCCAGGTGACTCCACTGAGTATATGCAAACCTCGGGGTAGACAATGCTATGAATTCAGGATTGTTGTGAGTTTAGAGCAGGGAGCAGCCTGGTGATCAAAAGCACTGTGGTTCCCTAAAGCAAAGGCGACTTTTCTTCTCTCTGACTGCCTAGGACCCTTGCAGAGCATTTTTGGCTTGCAAAAATAACTAGTAGAGAAGAAAAATTCTTCTTTTCAGTAGTGTTAATTAACAGAAAACTCACCAAATCTCATGACTGAAAATTCCAGAACATCCTTACTTATTATTTTTTTAGACGCTGCTTCACATTATACAACAGCCTCACACGGGTGGCTGTACAAACATGAAGACTGTCAATATAAATTTTCATGCTTCCTTTCCCTGTAACACTGGAGAAGTTACTTAACTGGCAAATGAAAACCCTCATCCTCCCATTAATCCAGAGGAAAATATTCATTGTAGTGCTCACCACCCTCTCCCCTGCCCTCTGTGATCTCTTGTCTTTCTGTCACTTGTGCTCCAGAATCTCAGCTCCGAAGATGAACATGGAGAAAAGCTGAAACCTTCATTTCTAGACCTGGTCAGGACACCTCAGATCAGAAAACATACGTTCATTTTGATGTACAGTTGGTAAGGGAATGGAGGTCTGTCATTCAGTGCTCTAAATTGTCATCATCAAAATTGAAGCCTGTTTTGCTCCTGTCCAGCTGCAGGTCTCAGATCTGTACATAAACTCTCTCCCACAGGGTTTGGCTTCATTTACACCTTGTTCTCTGCCCAGGTTCACGAGCTCTGTCCTCTACCAGGGGCTCATCATGCACATGGGAATAGCTGCTGGGAACATGTATTTGGATTTCCTCTATTCCGCTCTCTTCGAGTTCCCAGCCGCCTTCATCCTCATGCTAACACTGGATCGCATTGGCCGTCGCTACCCCTGGGCTGCAGCAAGCGTGCTGACAGGGGGTGCTTGCCTCGTTACGGCGTTAGTCCCAGACAGTGAGTCACACAAACCCCCTCCATCAATGAATTCTCTCCTCCTCTCTTGGTTCCTCTGCAAAACGGAAAACAATCCTTGCTAACCCAGCCAACGTCATTGGGGTGATCCCATGAAGACCAATACCACAAAGGCTGATGTCCCTACATCAGCATTTATACTAGCTAATGAGAGGCTGGAGAAATGGGGGGAATTACATTTCCAAAATGGCATCAAATCACATGGCAAGTCTGCATGTGCTAGATCATGAAGCGTGCCATGCTAAGTCCACGGTTTTTGTCTGGCCTAAAATTTGGATTTGAATCCACAATTCACGGGTTTGATCCCAAAAGACCCATGTTTTGTGTTTCCAAAAAGGAAAAATATGTGGGCACATGCACACACTTAAACATCATCTGGGTACAGTGCTTTCTGCATCAGCTGCACTGTTGCCATGAACGTAGGCTGTTGAACAACAATTGTGACAGGGTTTTATGTAGCTAAGAGTTTACTCCAAGGCCATAGTCTCAGAGTAGTGTGTCCCTTAGGGGCCACCAAATGAAACATCTTTCCTTTTTCTCTATGGAATACAACTAGGCTGAAACCACAGACATAACAGTGCCAAACAGCTAGCAGTTCACAAGGGGACAAGGACAAAACCACAAAACGTTATGGAAAAACGTTGTAGGCAAAAAACCCCAAAGCATGCAGACAAAGAGAACTCAGTTTGAGAAACACCAGGGGAGTGCAGGGACAATCAAAGGGGCTGCTGGGCTTTGCTGAGGGGGCACAGGACTTAGAGTCCCATGGCCCCACAACTGCTGCCTATGCTAGGGCATGAGGAGCAGCTGTGCCTGGGGGACTGCCTTGCACTGGGGACAGGCACAGCCAGTGAAGGCACTGCTGCTACCAACCCAGCTCAGATCCATGGTTTAATGCTCCACCAGACTTGGTGGCAGGACCCACCAGTAGAGACCCCAGCCCTCCCCACTCACCTGCGTCAGCACCACCAGTCCTGACCTGAACCCCCTTCGGAGCCCACAGCCAGAATTCGTATCCTCCAGAATGGGGCTGTTTTGCACCCAGGCCAGCTCTGATGGGGTGGGCAAAGACCCAGCAGGGATGCCCCTTGGCTCCCACAGCTGCAATTGCTGCAAGCCACATGCCAGCAATGCACAATGGCTGGTGTCTTGGTTCTGGAGTGATAGCTATGGGTCAGTAAAATACTTCCCAGGGTTTGATGCATCCCTTAGCTGGCTAAATAAGGGAGAAACTCAGTGCTTCAGGCATGCTCATAGCTGAAATATCTGAAGCCATGATTCAAGGTCAGTTTGGGATCTAAAAGCCCATGTGCCACGCAGAGGTGTCCTGAACTGACTCTATGTGCAGGGCTGGGACATTCATTTACTTGAAGTAAACATCTGCAGTTCCAGGTGTGAAAGCAATTGTAGAGCACACACTCAGAGACAGGGAGGCAACACGAACTTTTCCCAGCCTGAAAGCTGGGAACCTCTATGCAAAAAGTACAGAGTTTCTTGCTGATCAGCAGATTTCCAACACCAAACAACACAGCTGCTCTGCTTGGTTTTACAGCAAGTGAGAAATGATGTCTTGCATAAGCTTCTGGTTAATGCACTGGATAACCCAAACTATTCTGTATCATTGATATCTCCTCCCTGCAACAGCGACCTAACAAAGTCTGGATTTTTTGCTAGAATCACAAGACAATAGCATTATAAATTTTGGTTGAGGGAAACAGAAAAACGGCATGTGCTGTCCTCTTGACTTTTCCTGAGACCATGCTTGCCATTTCCTTAAATTAAATCTTTAACGTTGTTTTATGTGAAGAGCAGAAAAAAACCCATATCCTTATTGTGTACAATGTCTTTCCAGCTCTTTATTGGCTTAAAATGACTGCAGCTTGCTTGGGCAGGATGGGAATCACGATGTGCTACGAAATTATTTGTGTGGTAAATCCTGAGCTGTATCCAACTTTTCTCAGGTGAGTGCACCGTCTTCTGTTGGTTGGCAACAGCTCTGGGTGTTTCTCTGGGAGAGACCGTGAGAGGCTGACTCAAGGCTGTGGATGCAGATGGGGAGCCTGTGGCTCATGTGCTGCCCTGGAGAAGGATCTTGCATGTATAAAATATACCTTGCAAAGGTGGAGAACTACCACTGAAAACCACTGCCTTCTCTAGCCAAAGCCCCTTCTCTAGCACTGAGGCAGCAGATTTATGACGAGATGTGTAAGAAAACTTGCCAGACACCCTCCAGGTTCCCTTTCCAGTGCAGTTCAGTGATCTAGAACTTAAATGCCTATTAACCTCTTTCCTCCAATACAGGGTTAGTCTTAATGTCTTGCCTTGTCTAACTCTCTCTCTCCTCACCCATTTCATCTTGTGGTATTTCTCCAGAGGAAAACACTCTGCTTGTTCCCTCTTATGGTTACACTCACCACAGAGGTGGCCAAGCATTTCCAAGACCCTTTCTAAGCCCCAGGGAGTTATCTGCCTTTTCCTCTCTGCGGTTGCTGGCCCATTCCCCCTCCCATCAGTTGCAAATCCCCTGGACAGGGTGCTGCCCGTGCTCATCCAGAGATGGGAGAACCCTTGTGAGCCCTTCTAGGGTGCTGGGGTGCAGAGTTAGACAGGGCAGAGCTGGTGACATGTATGTATGTGCACTTTGCAGGAATCTGGGAGTCCTCGTCTCCTCGTCCATGTGCGACCTTGGCGGGATCATAACACCATTCCTTGTGTTCAGGCTAGCAGAGCTGTGGCATGAGCTGCCCCTGGTCATTTTTGGTAAGAGCTGTGAGATGGATCAGTTGGCCACAGCCTAGATGAATGAGTTTAGTGACCTATGATTTCCCATCATTAAAAGTGCAGAGAGATTTATATACATGTGTGTACAGATGTAAGGTACAGCTTGGTAAGTCTGTTTCATCTGAGTGTTTGGAAGTTGCAGCAAAGTCACCCCTCAGCCCTTTAGTGCAGTGGAGGGAGCTCCATGCTTTTCGGCCAGCTCTTTCAAACTCTGACTTCTTCCTGCTGAGTCCTTCCCAAGGGATGAATGTCTTTGGGTTCTGCCCCTCTCATCTGCAGGGTGATTATGGAATCTGAGATCTGAGTAGGATAGCATCTTGTCTCCCTACACAAAAGTCACACTCCATCTCCTGCTGAGATCTCAGGGGAGCCATTCTGTCAAGGATCCCATGGTGAGTTAGGATGACAAAGCAACATGTCAGCCCTAATGTTAAAGCTCCTATCCTGAGAAAAAGGATTGTCTTTGACGTCTGCCTGCGTGTACTGTCTGCCCTGACTATGATCACAGCAGGATTTAAAACTAATCATAAGGTGAAATTGGCCAGGTGGCTGGTAGCAAGCTTTCATGCATTCCTACTCTAGCCAATAAAGGGGATGACAGCTAACAAGTGTCACCCTAATCACATACCAGATGGACAATCAAGGCCAAAAGCTGTTTCCTTTCCACTGTATGCCCAAAGCGAGGGAGCCAGACCACCTCTGGCCCTATGGCCCAGGTCAGCTTCCCAGGCCTCAGAGGCACCTTAGAAACATCAGCAATTACTCCAAAAAATAAGGATCACATAGATAAACCAAGTGTTCTTATGACTTTGGGGACTCCTTATTCACTCATCAGGGCAGATATGTCTCAATGAAAATTAATTGGGGATTTGAAATTGAATTTGACCATTGTGTTGCCTTTGTGATTCGTGTTCTGTGTTTGCAGCTGTGATTATTTTAGTCAATGGTGGCTTGGTTTTGCTTCTACCTGAGATGAAGGGAAAGGCTCTGCCTGAGACCATTGAAGATGCTGAAAATCTGCACAGGTATGGCATTAAGCATCCTCCACAGAGCAGAGCAACACTCCTTTACATCTGCAAAGCCTGCTAAAAGAAATAAAATATTGTACATCTCTGACATCTATCAGGCTTTGTTGTAGACATATAATTACAGTGAACAGGTGGAGGTAACACATCAAAGGTTGCAATATCAAGCTCTGGGCTCTCCTGTATGATCTGACTAGAATCCTAGCACCTTAGAGAGGAGCCAGACAGTAAGACGAGGCTTGGAGGACAGTCACAAGCAGCTGAAAAGCATCAGTCTGGGCTTCAGACGTTTCTTAGGCAGTGCACATATATAGCCTCTCTGCCTTGAGAAGTGTTTGTCAGTACAGGAAAATGCATCATCCCTGCCACAGCTGGCCACGACTAGCAGCAGAAGGTAGCTTTAGAGTAGATGCGCCTCATGGCATGGCAGCAGGAGCTTTCAACAGCTCGACCAGCCATCCTACCTGCCCAGGGAAGGCGAGGCAGAGGCACGAAAGCACGGCTCCTCAGGGAAAGACACGTAGGCTGACGGCATGGAAACTCTGCTGGAGCTGGCTAGCATACCTGAGTGAAATAAAGCTGTGGAACACAACCTTTAGTCACACCATCCTCCCAAAAAATTAGCAGTCCCATCTAATCATCTGAGGCTGCCAGCTGCACTCCCCACATTCCTGAGGGTGCTCACCACCCTGGTCTTACCTCCCATACACAGCTGTGCCACCAAGGGGACCACTGATGCCCCCGGAGATGCTCACATTTGGTGGGGACAAAGCTGGGTGAGAAATGTTTTTAAATTTGGGGAGCAATGAAGAGGGTGTCCTGTGTTTTCAGTGCTTTCTCCTCCTGGCCTGAGTCGTACCTGCTGGAGCAGCTCCCAGGGTGAAGGCAGAGCTCCACAGTCACTAAAGGAGCCACATTTACTGAAGCTGATGCAGAACCAAAAGACACTTGACCTGGTAAAAAAATGGGTATGGAAGGAAAAGGACCTGACCAGAAAAGGATAGCAATGTAGCACAGGGTAGAGCATAGTGAGGTTACCTCTAGGAGAAGATAGGAAGTCCAGACACACAACTACACCGCTAAGTGTTATTTTAGAAACCACCTAAAATAACAGTTTTTACAGTAGGAAATGCCATAGCGAAAGAATAACGCTACCATGAAAGGATTTTAGAGAGCAGGGCAACTGCAAAGAAGCCACAGCCACTCTCCTATTTACTCCTTATTCTGCTGCTCTTCAAAATGATATAACCTCATTTGAAAAATTGCCAGTGATGAGACATCTGTTAAACCTAGTTTTCAATGAACATGAGCATACGGATTATGCGGTGGACCATGCTGCTATCTGCCATAAGCGTCATCTGCCTTTTCTTCTTTCCTTCCACAGGCAAGAGAGAAGCAAAGAGAAAATCATTTATCTGCAAGTTCTAACTTCTGAAGCTGCCCCTAAGTAAGGATCACAGAATTGCCCTGGTTGGAAAAGACCTTTAGGATCATCGAGTCAATGGTTAACCTAGCACTACCAAGTCCACCAGTAAGCCATGCCCCTACCTGCCACATCTACATGTGATTTAAATATCTCCAGGGATGGTGACTCAACCACTTCCCCGGGTAGCTTGTTCCAATGCTTGGCAACTTTGCTGAAGAAATTTTTCCTAATATCCAATCTAAACCTTCTCTGGCTCAACTTGAGGCCACCTCCTCTCATCCTATCACCCATTATTTGGGAGAAGAGACCAATTCCCAGCTAACTACAACCTCCTTTCAACTTCTCCACCTCTACAACCTATCTAGTAGAAAGTGATAAGGTCTCCCCTCAACCTCCTTTTCTGGAGGTTAAACAACCCTGGCTCCCTCAGCCGCTCCTCGTAAGACTTGTGTTCTAGACCCTTCACCAACTGTGTTGGCCTTCTTTGGATGCACTTCATCACCTCAAGGATCCGTTTTGCCCCATATCTACCTTAGTTGGGGGCGGGGAGTGGGGAGGCAGAAGGGGGACAGCAAAGCAGCCATAGCAAGCCCAGCCCTTCACCTCGTACACTGGGAATGAGCCAGGCCAACACAGTGGTTATTTCCCCACTGCATTCTCCCAGCGGCTAGCATTGTGGAACCTGGGGACTTCCCAAACTAGAGGTCATCTACCCAGATTTCTGTTTCAGTCCTTTGTGGAGCATCCTTCCATGAACTCTTCTATTTGCCTTCTGAATACATTCACGCTTCTGGCATCGCAGGGCATCTAGCAGCAGGAACTCATACGACATGAATGCAAGCATCTCTTAGGGCTCCTCATTCCCAGCACATTTCTCATTCCCAGCACATTTCTGTAGTGAGCAGGAATGCATTTGTGAGCCCAACTCACCTCCTCCAGGTTACATCTCATTCTGCATGAAAGCAGGCATGCAGACAGTAACTGATTTACTGTCACAATTCCACTTAAAATCTTGGTGCTGTTGGTCAGTCTATGGCTTCATGAGACAGCCCAGCAGCAAGCACTGCCACTGCAGAGCCCAGTTCAGGATCTTGGGGCATCAAAAATCCCTCTTCCCTCCCCATTTACTCCTCTTTCAGAGAAATAAGTGCAAAAAAAATCTACTTTTAAACCTAGACTAGCTTTAAGCTTTGGCATCTCAGATTTTGAGCGGATGTTAGGCAAGCTGGAAAACAAAAAGGAAGGCAAAGAGGAGTTGGAAGCAGTGAAGCCTCATGACATGGCTGCATGCAAATACAAGACCATTAGGGATCAGTGACAAGGCCAGAGGAGAAAGCCCCATCACAAACACCCACCAGGAGTGGCACAAACAATAACAGGACACAATGTCCTGCACACTAAAACGAATTGATGGCTGTGTTTATGCATGATTGTTTCCCTAATGCCATGAGGTCACTGCATGGCCAAGCCCCAAAACAGCTGTAAGGGATAAAGACTGAGTTGGGGGGGAAAGATGAGCCAAAAAAGGATATGATTTTTTAAGTAGATTTCCCTCAATAACATGCAGAAAAATCACTGCTCTAGTGCTTTTGAAAGTTGAAGGGTCCTCTCCACAGCCCTTGGGAAACACTTAAAATGTGATTCACGTTACATTCATCAACTTGCGCTTATTCTCTGGAGTTGAGTTTGTCCACTGACCAGTTCTAGTTCTGGGAAAAGGCCCCATTTCGTCATATTTTAAAATATTTACAGAACATCGGGTGACACAGTGCCATACAGCAGGGATGGGATTAGGCAAGTTACAAATAAAATCTACCACATGCCTTGTTTTGATCCCACAATAAACAGGGGAGCTGGAAATGGCACAAGCTTTGCACTGCCTGTAGGATGCTATTTTCTGTCAATTCATGAATACAGGTATACAAGGACACCTTGACAAAACAACCATGCTAAGATTATAGCTTGCAGACAATAAGCCTTAATGAGTCTTTGATATTCCACAGAGCCTGTGGCCACATTTGGTGGGATAAAATTAGCACTGGAGTATGCACATAGCAGCTATGCTGGAGTGGTAGTGTTTGGATGTTGGTGCTGACAGCAACAGCAGAGTACAAAAACAGTCCTTGGAGAGTTCTGCCCCAGACCACATCTGCAACCAGGGCCATCAGATGGTATGAGGGAGAACACCAGAAGTTTTGTAAAAATAAAGAACAATCCTTTCCAAAACCCACTTACTGAAGGTTTGGTTGGTACCCTGAAGCATGGAATCTTTATGCTCTCTTTCGGCACAGTCCTTATACCGTGATTTTAAGTAGTCGGACAGGGGACAAGGTCTTCTTAAAAGGTCAGTCTCACTTTTGTCAGCCACATCCAAGCTTTCCATGAGTTGCCTGAGTGAGCCAATGGTTGGACCCTGAAGTGTTCCTTCCCAAGCTCCAGGGACAGCCACTGAGCTAATAATGCTCCAACAGACCCAGGACCAGACATGTTTCAGTTGCTATTAATGGGAAGGGGAACTGGCAAACCATTGTTTTATCTACAGCAAGATGTTAGACAGCATGTCTGGTACTCTGGAGGAGATCCGCTGCTACCACACACCCAGGACACAAAAGCTCTCTGCACTTTGAAAGCAGCCATGTGCAACTGGGCCAAATTTGACATTTTCCATTGACTTCCCAACTCCAGGAAGTAATACATGAATTGCCAAGGTCACTAGCAAGGAAATCAATGAAGCACATTTCTCCTTGTGTTCATTAAGGTGCCACCAGAAGCAAATCCTGATATAACTTGTATATCAGGTGACTGTGAAACAAAGGCACACCGGAGCCACCACATCCGCAGCTCCCACTGTGGCAGTTCCAGTGCTTATGGAAAAAAACTGTGTGTTATGGATAAGGGTCTTGAGAGTCAGCTTCTGTAGTTACTCATTTATTGATTCCCATACTCGCTCTGCTTGACTTCTTGCCTCCTCCTCACCCATTTTCTTTTGGCACAGACTTTTCAACAGGATTTGAATCAGTGAACTATAATAAAGATAGCTGTTCTGACACATTTCTTTTGTTGCAGAACAGAGACGTCTCTGTAATCCCGGCAGGACACCAGCTCCACAGGACACACAATTCAATCCCCACCCTCCCTCTTGCCCATCTCAGGACCGGGTTGCTCCTCACTGACCTTGAAGCAAATACTATTTTTGCAGCTGCTTGGGCCAAAGTCCCATTTCTCCAGATCCATCCTTACCTTTTCAGAGCAACCTCATCATGGCCCTGCTTCACTGAACAACATGCTTCCCTGCCTTTGAGGCCCTCACATCTACACTGAACATTAACTAGGGCTCAGGCCAGTCAAAAGCAAGGGCACAATCAACATGCCAGGAAGCAATACTGGGAGAATAATCACACACTGCCTGTGAGAGTCCAGCACCTTCGCTTAGCTGAAAGCTCTCTCCCTGCAAGTTGCTTGTTAAATGGCAGCAGTATCTTGTGCCTCTCATGCAGCATTCTAATTGAACAACCAACATTCCCCAACAGTGCTAGGGACCAACAACATAGAAACAGTGAATGGGAGACACAGTACTGTTGTGCCTGTTTTCCTTTGCAGCCCCAAGACCATACCAGTTACTAAGTGGGAAGGACTAGAAAAATTGTGAAAGGTGCTGAGTATTTTTGGCAGACCCATCAATGTCCCAGTGCTCCCCAAGGCACAAGGACCCCCCAAATCCCAGCTCAGAGTCCTGCAACCTCACTCCAAAGCTGTGCCTCAGCAGAGCTGGCCCTCCAAACATGCAGACACAGCTCTCTCCCAGCCCCATCCTAAGCCTCCAGTGGAACTGGACTTTGGTGGGCTCTTAGCCCCCTGGCAGTTGTAATGGTTTTCACACCCCCAACTTGAGTCTTAACATAATATTTTTAATAAAATTCTGCATGTCTGTCCATGCACATATTTATAATGCTGCAGAGGCATAATAAAACAGTTTTGTACATAGAAAAACATACAGATTATGCTCTATGAAGATGATATTAAAACAAGAAAATTTAGTGGTTACACATTGAAAATTGAGCAAGGCTATTACTTTATGAAGAACTAGGAGTCCTACTCCCATGCATCCCTTTTCATGCTCTGGAGCTGCCACATGCCCCTCTTTGTGAGTTTGAGGATAGTCAATGAAATGAAGGGTTACTGTTCAGGTACACGGACTCACATGAACACCACAATACATAAAGGTTAGGAAAATAAATAAATAAATAAAATTGTGCAAGTATGTTGCAAGTTGTATGAAGACTGTGTAAGGTATGTACTCATCTTGGCTCCGTAACAGAAGACTCCGTTTTATTACGCTGTGCCTTCAAAACAACAAAGTCATACTTCATGGAAGTTTATAAAGTTTTGTTGGGATGGATGCCACCATCCCCAAGTTAAGATTTGCCCCCATGTTGAGGTCCACGCAGCTGATACAAAAAGTTCCCAGCTCTGAAACATATTTGTATTACAGAGTACAGAGAGGGAAGCTGCTTTGCACTAGCAGGAGTAGTCCAACGTTGTAAATACAGGATAGGCAGACAAAAGAAAAAAAAAGAAGACTCAAGACAGGAGAGAGTATTTATTTCAATTTGCCTTTCCATGCTAGTGCCTTAAAGCAGAGACGGTTATGCTTTCTTCAGTCATGTGTTGCTTCTGATGTTTGGACATGGAGATAGATCTTTTTGGACTTTGGAGCACTTTGCCTGCAAGAATAACAAGACATAAGTAGCAAACCGGGAATGGTGGTGTTCAGTGAACACCTAACTTCAAGTTCGTCACTTGCCCTGCCTCTTCCCCAGAGAAAATGAGCATCTAATCCTCAAATCCTCTAGATTTGCTTTGGCTCCTCAATAGATACTGGTGCTTCACTCACCACATGGACAGCTGCCATCAAGAATGCCCTTTTCTTTTCCACAAGATCAGTTAGGTTTTTTAAGCACAAATAACATCTATAATAGCATTGCAGCAGGTTTGAGAGACCAGTGTGGCTACTCACAGGCCAGTAAGGGCCTAGACTTCTTGTTTTCAGATGCCTAGGGAGAGAAGTAGTAAAAAGAAAATCTCTCCAGCTAGAGTCTGAGAATTAACTAGGAACTTCTTGGAAGCATAGGCGGCAGCTTCTCCAAGAAGCTCTGGGCAGGGATTTTACACACTTTCAAATGAAAGCTGCTAAGAATTCATCATCCTGACTTACCCATGAAAGTTTTCAATATCTTCAACAGTCTCGGGCAAAACTCTTCCTTTAGTTTCAGGTAGAAGCAACACCAATCCGCCCGCAATGAAACCAAGAACAGCTTCAAATCGAACAGATGCACAAAACGCTTGTTAGCCTAAATAATTTTCTGGCAGATATACCAATTTCTACTGCCTGGCACAAAAGGACTCATAAATGGCATTTTGTTTTGTTCTTCATACAAGATGTGCATGCTAGAGCTCTATATGGAAAACCATCATGCCACTCCTGAAGGATGTGGCAGCCACATGGAGACAGCAATGAGCCAATTTCAGTTGTGAGTTATGTATTGAGCTACAGTATCTCAGGCTGAACAGACAACTGTAAATAGGAAAAAATCCTCCCCCTTTCTAATCTGAATGTATGCCAGGAAACAGATCCATTTTTTCTGCTATTTATGTAAGATTTGGAAAATATACGCACAATGTTTTATTTCTTGCACAATGTGATTAACTTCTCTGTTGATAATTTCTCTTACCCACTTTGTACAGGTTTGGTGTCTCTATTTTAAGTCTACCAAGCACCCTCCTAAACAAGATGTCTATTAAAAACTGCATACTGCCATTCAAGACATTTTTCTATAAATAGTGCGCTGATTGAAAGATTCAGAAAAGCTTTGCAGACCATGACCCAAGAGTTCAGGTCACTGGTTTGCAAACACTCATCTTGCATTTATTTACCACATTCTTTCCAAATAGCTGGAGAACAGCCGTTTAACAGCCTGTCAGAAAAGCTGAAATATAACACCCACACTTGAACTCCAGGCAATTATGTGAAATTCTAGGTTTTGGCTGCTGGACTGAGACAATATACCTCACAGAAGAGCAGCAACTGGTCAGATTTTAATTCCTCAAAATATCACTCTCATCAAAACATTAGAACATTTTTCAACTCTGCCATTTGTCAAACCTGTGTTCACCTCTAGCTTCCTTTAAAATGCAAGGAACGATAATAAGGGCAAAGGTAACATGAATACATAAGCTCCAGGTTGTTATTAACCAAAGGCTATGGCATTTGGAGACAGGAAGATGTTTCTGCTGAATTTGAAGCAACTCAAATTGAGCCCCAGCTTCTTTTCTCTCACTTTGAAACTTGGGGCCCAGCTGCTGCAGGAAAGGAGCAGCATGCAAGGAGGTAAGGTAAGGTAGCACTTACTGAAGACTATCAGCGGCAGATCATGCCAGACTTCCACCAGTCTGTAGACAATGAATGGGACGATGACTCCACCAACATCACACAAGGCAGAGCAGACCATCACCGCAAGGTTCCTGGTTCAACAGCAAAGGGATCGCGTCAGTGTCACAGTACTGCAGACAGAAGGGCATGGACCACAGTTCTAACCCTTGCACAGGGCATGCAGCTCAGAAGACCGCAGAATGCCAAAGTAGCTTGCAAAGCCCTAGTTTTCCATTGGTGGGCACATCTAGGAGTTACTTAGACCTAAGTATTAGGAGAATAAGTTTGGCAAATAGGAACAGGAGGGTATACCTGTATTTTAACAGGAAGGTATATCTGTATTTACAGGTGTAACCAAATTCCCAAGGTTAAAGATAGAAGAGAATTGGGCTCAAAGTGTCTGAGTGGAGTCTCTGGATACAGTAAAAATGTAAAACTATTAGCTTCAGTACATCTTAGGTGACCTAGTGCAAAGGGTGGCAAATGATCCTTCTGTTTGCCAGACACAAAATTTAAAACTCATATGTATTCATTACGGAGAGACAAATAAGATTTATAGAGTCTCATGATTTCATGTGTTGCATAGCTTCATGTAACTAGTGTTTCCCCAATGAAGAAAGGAGGAGTAAATTCATCTGGTCAGTGCAGACATCTTCTCTGCAGGCAATGGCCAACAGTCACAGGGTAGAGAGCAGAAATTTTTACAAAGAATTAACTCCCAAGTTTTAGACTCCTGAAGCTCCCATATCTACTTCTGGACTATTCACCCTGCAGCCCACTTAAAAATAAGGGGGGGAAAAGCCAATCCACAGGTGAAGGGCTTCAGTTAAAACATATCCTCCATAGCAGAGCCCACTTGGGACAGATACATTTAAATGTTATTTTGATTCAAGCAAGATACAAAACCAAGCACTATGTGCAACTCCAGAACCCTAATTCACCCTGGTTGTCTCCACTTTCCCCTTTATTTCAGTGACATGAGTTTTCATCTGCCTTAAAGCACGTTTGTTGTCTTTGTGAATCTACTTTTTAAAGAATTTTACTTATGTTACACCTATTTTATATTCAGGAGCACCTGTGCAGTTCTGAAGCATTTAAGGATAGCTCATTTTAGCAGAAACATAACATACACATTAGCCTCAACTATCTGTTTCCAGGCCAAATGTCATTGGGGAGGATGCACCCACCTGATGTATGTTGGATACAGTTCAGTGTTTACAAAGCAAACCATTTCAAAAGCCATTGTGATTCCCATTCTTCCAATGCAAGCAGCAATCACTTTTAGCCAATGTATGTCTGCAAAGAAAACCCGTTCAACCCATTTAAAAGCATCCCAGCTATTTAGCAGGAGTCCGTCAGTGTGTGTTTAGGAGGGGTCTCTGATGTTTATGAGGGACCTTGATTCACCTGTGTGAATGAGGGAATGTGAACAGTCAGCACCACCTGAGCTGTGGCATGAGGACCCTCCCAAAACATCACAGGGGACCCAGGGGCTGTGAGATTTGTTATTAGCAGTGCCATAAATCAAGCTCATGTCTCCTCTGCAGCAGGAGGGGCACTGGTAAAGGTCAGGGAAGCAGCATCTGATGGCGAGTGTGGGTTTGAGGATTTGGGGGCTGGACCTTGGGATAAAGGGAGGGAGAGGTGGGTGCTGCTCCCAGGGGGACAACGCCAGAGCCCAGAAGCCAGAACATGGCCTCATGCAGATGACTTACCCTCTGGGATCAGGGCTGTGACAAGACAGGCAGCCCCAGCCACCAGGTTTGCCGCTGCCCAGGGGTAGCGCCGCCCAATGCGGTCGATGGTGGCAACAATGATGAAGGCAGCTGGGAACTCGACAAGTGCAGAATAGAGGAAATCTAGATATGTGTTCCCAGCAGCTACTCCCATGTGCATGATGAGCCCCTGGTAGAGGACAGAGCTTGTGAACCTAGGCAGAAAAGAGCATCCTGGCTTCATTATTCAGTTGAAGGACTGAGATCTGTGTCCTGCTGGAGCCTTTGTAAGCTGCTCTCCAACATTATCTTCTTACCAGTTGTACATCAAAATGAGTGTGTTTTTTCTCATCTGTGGTGTCCTGACAAGGTCAATGAGAGAAGGACTCCGTTTTCCAACGTCTTCCTCTTCAAATTTAATATCCTGTGGAAGAGCAAGTACAAAGTACAGTGAGTTTCTGCTGGCAGGAACTGCTGGAACCATCAGGATGCTTGCTTACATGCATAAGCAAACCTTGAGCTCACCTCAAAATGGGAAGGCATCTTTTTCCGATTTTTTTTAGCAATATACTTGACAATTTTCATAGCTTTGTCATTTTTGCCTTGAGAGATCAACCACCTGGGAGACTCTGGGAGGCACCTACAATGCAAGTAGATGCTATTATACATCAAAACATAAAGCTCACATAAGTGCTTCCATGTATGGAGGCTGTGGAGAGAGGTCTTTGGTTGAATAGAGGCAGAAGGGATCTTTCTTTGAGTTTTTTTTTTGTTTTTCATGTGTATTCAGGAAGAGTAGTATATCCTGCTGCTGAAATGGGAAGAGAAGCAGTTGTGGAAGTGGCTTCAGTCAGAGACAAGTTTCCTAAAGATAAACTGGGGAGGGCTTTAGTGAGAGTAGTGCTGTCATTTCACTCAGCCTGTTCACCACCAACTGACTCCCACTTAAGCAGCCATTTTCCAGTTGTGCCATCACAGGTTAAGAAATAGTAAGCAACCTCAAACTGGCTTACCAATTCACAAGTATGAAGAAAGGGAGACAACAAATCTCTTGCACTATTCCTAACCTCTCAGCCCACCCAGACAACAATTTCTCAAATCAAAGCACTCAAGCTGAAAAATATCAATTAAAAAGAGAGAGATAACCCAAAATAAAGGTAAACCCACGTGCTGCCTTCTGTTTGGACCACAAAAAACTGTGACTTTTTTTCCTTAAAAAATACCCCCAAAACAAAAACCTACATGTAAACAATCTGTTACAGCTACGTTAGCATTCGACATTTTCTCAATACCCACCTTTTCAGTATAGGATCCACTAAATTACATCAAGGCATTTATTTTCCTTTATGAAACGCTCAATGAAGATAATTATGATCTTAAACAGCTCTCCCCCAGTATTTTTCAAAGTGATTTTTCTTTTAAACAGAGGTCAGGTGTGGTGTACTGGCTAAGGTGCAATGAACTTTCTGTTGCTGAGGGGTCCTATTTCCCTTTCCTTTCTGCTGTGTGCTTCCTCTTTGCACAAAGGGGCACATGTAGCCAAAAAGCAGTGCCAAATCTCCCTCTGTATAGGTGGGAGAAGCAGCTTTTTGGGGGGGTCATGGGCAGAGATACAACAGAAGCTTTTTTACCAGTAGTAGAGGAGGAGGAAGAAGCTCGGCAGGGTGACGGTGAGCTGCAGCCACCGCCAGTGAGGGATGGCGTAAGCAATGGCATCAAAGACCAGGAGCCCAAAGGAGAAGGCCGTGTGGTAGAGGATGCCCACTGTCCTCCGGTATTTCGGACCGACGACTTCTGTCACTGCAAGCATGCACAGAGAGAGATGAATGACAGCTCAGCTACAGCTGCTCATGGTAACTTGCTCTGTGGGGGTGCTGTAAGAACAATTCTGTGTTAACAACCTGAAGAACCCATCTTGGTAATCTTGGGCTTCCTGGCATAAAGTCCCCAGAGAAAAATCCCCTGGTGTTCACAGAGGAAGGTTTGCTTTTCTGTCACCCAAACTATTAGCAGAGGAGAAAACATTGTTCCTCCTCTTACACTGGCCTCTTTCATGGAAATCTCTGAGTAAATCAAGCATTCCTCAAAGTGCACAGATGGATTTTGTTGTAAATTCTAGCGCCAACCTACATGATGTCTCCAATGCAATAATAAAACATTGTATTTTGCTTTCTAAGTGCATCCTTTCAGCCTGCATCTCACTCCAAGTATCTAAGAAATGCTGTTACAGCAGGATAGCATACAGTTTCCTGTTCAGGACAGCTTCACAAATCATCTGCACATCACAGGATAGACCCACAGGCTAACTCCTGTCCATACAGAGCTAAAAGTAACTATTCCAGCAGGCACAGGCACACTCAAAATTTTGCATCCAATTGTGCAATTGCAAGAAAGTAAACTGACAAGAAAAATAACAGAAAGCAGTTATTTAGCAACCAAAAGAAGTGCTGTGTTTTGGAGCCACGGATTAGCTAATACTGCTTGGCCAAACAATACACACAAAGACATCTCCCCAGGCTCAGCAGGGCTGAGCCAAAAGCAGCTGAAGGGTAGAGAAGTATCCCAGGAGAGCATGACAAAAACATTGCTCCATCCTTGTACCCTTCCCTGAGCATTCAGTATTGGCCACCACCTAATTGGCCTCTCCAATATTCGAGAGGATACAAGTTTAAAGGGGCTTTGGGACTGATTCTGGGCAACTTTTCTCTCGTGAGAGAGTTTCAAGGACTATCCAGAAGTAATGAAGTGTAATTGAGGGAAAATATCAGGATAGGGCAAGTCCTGATAGGGATTTTATACTCTAAAGTGTCATGAAGCTTCCCAGAAGAGGCTATGAAGTTTTCATTTGTGCATGGAAAAGATTTAAGAGGCCAAGCCAGGCATCTAGATTATGCACAGGATGGAACAATCATGTCTTGGCAGAAGATGGTCTGGACTGTGGGCTAGATGTTTTTATTTTATTTATATCAGACTTCTGGATAAAATACATTAGTGAGATGTCCCCACTAAAAGACTTAATAGAAGTTTAGGGTCTTGTCATTTACATTTCTTCCACTATCGCAGTGAACTGGATCACTCAGAGCTATTTGGTAGAGGCACCTGACATCCTAAATCCAGGTAAGTCTCTATTGGGCAGCATTTAAGATATTTCATTTGCTGCTTTGGTGATTGCTTGGTGTTGGGTATTTTTGTCAAGAGCCTGAACGCCACACCAGAGAAGTCAGGGAAGTCCCAGGTCATTCTACCATGCACCAGAAGGTGGGCCTGAGCTGGCCCCAACCCTGCTGCCCCATAGCCAGGCTTCACCACCAGACCAGGTTGGTGCAAAATACTGGGAGAATCATCAGCCCAGCCTGGCTCCTCTCATGGCTCTGCAATCTGCCACTTCGGGCACCACTCAGACAAGTGCATGAGATACCCAAACAGCTTGTCTTTTCCTCAGCAAGTACATGATGTTCTTCAGTTATTTTTAGGCTGTAAAGCCTCCGTTTGCCCTTTAATACTCTTTGTGTCATAAAAATGCCTGCAATGTTCCCCACCCTCTGCCTGCTTCTTTAATGGCCTTCTCTGTCATCACCCCACCTGTGACTGTGCTGGAGTGGCTGCAGCCTGCCCCAGGGCTGCCACCTTCCCCAGCCAGTGCCCAAGGGGAGGGGGAAGAGCCCTGGAGGCCCAGACCTGCAAAGGGGAGCTGCACCATAAGGGAAAGCCAATCTTCATGTAACACCCTAATACACCACTGCTTGCTTGAGCTTTGAAGGCTACTGCTGCTTCTCTCTAATGAGAGTGCTTGAAAAAGTTCTAAAAAGCTGGAAGGAGAAAACTCTGTGATAAAGCACCATGAGAAGCATTCTGTAAACAGCTTTTGTTTGAGGTCTTTGGGGCTTTTTTTGTTGTGGGTTGGAATCCTCAGCAACCCACCCTTCATCTTCTGCAACCAGTCTTGCTCCTGGGAAAAGGTGTGAACTCACCCAGGATGTAGGCTGCGGTCCAGCAGCCCTTGCTGACCAGCCCTTGCAAGAACCGGAGGATGACTATCCACAGGTAGGTGGGCACGAAGACCAGAAGGAGTCCACAGATAGAATTCGCAAGAATTGTACTTAAGAGGCAAAATTTACGGCCAAACCTGGATTGGAAGATAATATGTGCAAAGCAAGACAGTAGTCATGAAAACACGGGTCTTTTAAACTAGTAAGAGCTTTGTACATCTTTAAAAAAAAAGAGAAAATCCAGTTTTGGGGATAGATAGTGACAAGGGATAGATACATAGTGACTTTTATTCTTAGCCCATTACTCACTTAACTGCCTTTCTATTCCCCAAAAAATTACTGTGCTAAGTGCTCTGCGAGTCCACAAAGGCTTTCAGGAAAAAGAAGAGTTGCCCAAGTTATAGAGCAACAGTCCCGTACTTACACATACTTGGATTGTGACTGCTATGCCTGAATTTCAGAACAGGCAGCTTAGTAATCTTTAAGTCTGCGTGCACCAGTCTTATAACTGATTTATATATCACAACCTTAATCTCCAAAAATCTGATATGTATGGATCTTGTTGCAGGTAGGCTGCATTTCACAGCTGGAGCAACTCGGAGCCTGCTGTACTAACAGTCCTAGGCAGGAGGGCAACAAGGGGGGAAAGGGGCCTTCAAATACTGGCACTTGTTTCCTTTTAACTCCAGCTGCCTGGGCTAGGGCAGGTGTCTCTGAAGAGGGAGCTAAAGATGCCAGGACACAGGGATTTCTGCTTTTTCACAGTGATTGCTGCTGTACCTATCTGGCAATCTCTGCATCTACTATTTCCAAGCTTCTCCAAAGGAAGTAAGATGTTTCCAAGCTGCAGCCACACAGAGCGTGGCAGATAAATAGGGGTTCCAAACCAGCATTTCCCAGCTTCAGTTAACACCCCAGGGCTCCAGTGTGGCACAGCAGGGAGTCCAAGTTGTACATTCCCAAAATAGTCCCCATGGGCTCTGCAGGAGATTTGTGCAAACCCCTAGGAGGTATGACCTAGGAGACAGAGTACTCATTCCTTGTACCATGACTGAACATCCAGGTGGTTTACCTTGAGAAGAGCAGAAACATAGCAGTTGCACAACCCTCCTCTGCCTTTATCTAAGCTTAGTTGCTGGACACTGATAAGGGAGGTCAGAGGGTTTTACTGTCAGCCCACACATACCTGTCTGCTATGTAGCCAACATTTATGGAGCCAATAAAAAACCCAGCGTTCACAGAAGACTGAAAGAGGTCCAGCTTCCAGGAGTCCTCACACACCAGGTTAAACTGAAGGGGTAACCACAGTTAGAAGCAAGAGAGTGAAAAGAGGAGCTGGCTCACATCCACAAGTTTTCTTTGCTTCAGTTAAAGATTTAAATTTGTTTCTGGGTCAATTAGCAATTTGTCAGCACCCAGAAACCCTACCAACTTAAGTGACTAACATTAAAAGCAAGATCAAGCCCTTCAGCAGTTTTCTGGTATTTCCTATTCATGTCTCATGTTCTTTCCAGTAAGAAGAGGTAACTGAGTTATTGCCTGTCAAGATTGGGACCCTAATTTGTGTCAGGCCTTGTTGATCAAAGCAGCATGGATCTGATGATCACCCTTCACTTTTCAAACAGCTTTTTTTTGTGGCTGGTGGTGAACATTTCTGAGCAGTCCTGGTTGCCTCTTACCCTTGCATGCCACAGTAGTCCCTGAAGACCTCTCAGGACTAAGTGTGATGCCTTCACTAAAGGTACCCTAGATGCTTGCAGAAGCTCTTCCTGCTTCCTGTGGAGCACTAGCTCCCCAAAGGAGGGTAGGAGGGGATATCTGCATCTGCCCCTGAGGCCACAGCATTCTCTCTCTGTTCTGGCCTTTTGCTCAACTAAATTGTCCTACAGCCTAATGTGTCTGGAAACCAGGTATTTTGTATCCAAGACCAAGCTCTATACCATGTTGGTACTCACATAACCTATTCTCCAGTAGCTCTTATAGATACCTACCAAACTAAGAGAACTATGGTATTTCCAAAAGCTTTCCTAACATGGCTGAGAATCCCTTCCCATCCTACTGATAGCTGGGTTTATTTAAAACTATGTATCTTTAACACGTATAAAACAAGATCCTCCTCCTGATACTCTGGGGCTTCCCATGATGGTATAATTCTGCTTGTTTGTTTGAGCAAAGTAACATGCTTTACTCTGCGCTATTCCTTCCCTTCCTCAGCTGCCAGAGCAAGAGTCAACATACAGCCTGAGAACCTTATGGAAACAGTCACATCCAGAAGCACAGCACATTGCCAAATCACGCACAGATGCGTGTGACATTTCTGGTTATCCTCTGGGGGAAACAGCCTGCAGGCCTGGCTTTGCACCTCCTTCAGAGGAGAGGGAAGACAGATGTTGGGCCATGACTACACAAATCCACACAGACTGCAAATTTTCAGCTTCCCACAGTCTCAAGAGATCATGGTGGGGACATCTGGAGCACAGCATCTGCTCAAGCCTTTTGCAATGAGATGTGCCAGCTGCACTGCTGCTTTGTAGATGTCCCGGGTCACCCTCCTTTTGAGATGTCTCACTTCTTCACTTCAATATCACACAGTCCATCCTTCGCTGAAAGAACATACTTAGAGTACACCACCCAAAATTTAGGTCCAACCTCTTAGAAAAGCATAAGTTGCTAGAGCACAATTTACCTGCTCCTGTGTGTGTGTTAGGTATACAGGGCAAAGAACCTGACTTCCACCATCTCTAAAACTTGATGGAACTTTCCATAACAAAATCAAGTTCATCATCCCAGATACTGATTTGCTTTTAAAGTTAAAGCACCTAAACCCATAAAATACCTTTGGTAGCTTAAATAGCATTTTCAGTTTATTCACAAGTCTTCTAAGAACACAAAACAGCTGTCGGATTTTCTGCAATTTATTCCTGAATTAAGCTGCTTAATTGTATGAGAGGATTACCTTTTTCCCCACACCCATAGCCACTCCATCACATTTGAAACAAACTATAAAGGACTTTTTGTTTGGTTTTTTTTGCTTGTTTTTAAAAATGAAGAAAGAGACAAAATCCAGACCTTCATACCTGGGTGTGGATCCCAGGAAGATTGGGGAGGTCTGTGCTCAGGGCTTGCCAGGTTTTTGTTTGCGCTGCTCCCCCCCAGGCACTGTTTACACACCTCCACCAATCCCACCTCTCATGCAATGGGAGTTGCATCCAGAACTGGACTTTATCTACCTGGGGATTTATTTGCTGAAATATGCTTTACTCCCCGGCTGGAGATAGAAGCCTCCAAAGCAGCCAAGGCAGCGCTTCAGAGCAAGGACAGCTCGCAGCAAGAGGATCCCCTTGCCCAGGTAAGGGGGCATCATTTAGCACAGCCCAGGCTACACCAAACCTCTCTCACATCCCTCAGGTGGTCTGTCACTGAGGGGACAAGGGAAGCGAGGGTATTTGCTTTTACCTCCGTCACGAGAGTGGCCCCTGGGTAGTCGTAGACCCAGCCATCCTGGCAGGGACCGAGGGGGACGGCGCTTCGGTTGTCCACGAGGCTGCCAAGGGGGTCAGTGCAGCTGATGCCAGTGGTGTTCCAGTCTACCTCATACCTCCTGCAGCGGCTGCTGAAACTGGCCCCATGGCCACTCCACTCAGGAACCGTGTGATTCAGCTGCTCCTCCAGGCTCCAGCCACACCGCTGGCTCAGCTCAGCCACCCCGGGGCTGAAGCAGCGATGCTCAGGGATGAACCCAAAGAAGACAACACCCACATACACTGGGGTGAAGGCAGCAGAAAGCAAACACAGGACAAAGAAGGTTTGCTTCTGGAACCTGTCAAATTCTCCAATGTTCTCCAAAATGTCATCTAGGGTTGGCATCTTGGCATCAAAACCTCCCCCAAAACCTCATCTAGGTCTTCTCTGCAGCACTGGTATATTTAGTTGGCAGCAAAGCTATTTAAGTAACAAAGACATTTGACCAAAAGTCAAGACTAACTCCATAAATTATTAAACTACATGTTGCAAGCTTTATTTTTTAGGTTTCATTTAAAACAGACCTTAATTCACCCAGGGAGAATTTGCACTTAACCACTAATCAGAGCACGTGTTCCTTTTCTCCAGGAAAGCTGCTAATAGCCACTGCACTCGGGGGTGGCTTGTTACTAGCCAAACCAGCTCCCTAGAGAAGAGGCCTTTTAAGGAGCAAGCATAGATGGCAAGTTCCACCAGCATGCAACTGAATGAAAAGTTTAGTGTAGCAGTTGCTGGGCACCACACGCCAACAACACTTACCAACCAGGTTCTGTAAAGACCAGTGTGAACAGGGAAGTACACTGTGAAATGCAATTGTTTCTACATCGAGCCACGTCATGGTAAAGAAACGGCTTTCCTGCAAACTCCAGTAGTGTGTATGTCTCATCCCTGCAGCCACCCTCACTCTCCACACTCCTCCATTTCCAAGGAAGACCTCTCCCACCTACATCAGGAAATGCAATTTTCACCTGACTGAATTTTTGCAACAATACCAAAAGATAGGAAGTACTCACTAAGGAATTACACACTGGGGATAGCTTTAGGAAGAAAAAGATAACACTTTAAAGACAGAAAAAAGTGAAAAATTATCTGGAAAACCACTTGCACGGTTTAGGCAATCAGGAAAACTAATAATAATTACAGACTTTCTTTCAAGACATTCCATAAAACAATAAACCACCTTAAGCCCTTTTGGCCTGGGAACAGAAACAGAACCAGTTCTTCACCTGGTCTTGCTGCCCATCAGCCATCGGAGCAAGAGTGGCCTAACCAGCTCTGACAGCTGCTTTGTAGAGCATCACTCCCAAGACCATTCCCTGCATCAGAGACATGCCCCCTCCTCTCCTACCTCCACTTCTCAGGCAGGAGCAGCTGAAGCAAGGTGAGAAGGACTCCTCTCCTGCAGCCCCTTACAGCTGTAACCCCAAGCAAGCCCAGTGCAACACCACCGCACACCAGCCTTTTGCCCCTGTGACTGCAGGGGCTCCCTATGGGGCTGGGGAGGGGGACCAGGACACACAAGTGCACAGCAGCTACCACGCTCACAGCCTGTCCCCACAGCCTCCCTCAGCAGCTGAAGTCAAAGAAACCAAAATCAAAGCCTGCCTGGGAAGTGGGTGAAGTTTTTATAAACTGGCTGTATCTTAAAAACACACATAAACCCCCCTGACACTGCTCAGACAAGCACCCCCAGTCAGAGCATCGCTGTTCTACCTAACCCTCCTTACGCAGACTCATAAGGTGATACGCCTTAACACGCGGGAACTCATTTCGTGCAGCAGTTCTTGGATGAAACCCCGTGCAGCACTACAGGCTTGGGGCAGTGTGGCTGGAGAGCTGCCTGGCGGAAAAGGACCTGGGGGTGCTGGTTGACAAGCGACTGAATGTGAGACCGCAGTGTGCCCAGGTGGCCAAGAAGGCCAATGGCATCCTGGCTTGCATAAAGAATAGTGTGACCAGCAGAAGTAGGGAGGTGATTGTCCCCCTGTACTCAGCACTGGTGAGGCCACACCTCGAGTATTGTGTCCAGTTCTGGGCACCTCAACACAAGAGAGATATCGAGGTGCTGGAGCGAGTGCAGAGGAGGGCAACAAAGCTGGTGAGAGGCCTGGAGAACAAGGCTTATGAGGATCGATTGAGGGAGTTGGGGTTGTTTAGTCTGAGGAAGAGGAGGCTGAGGGGAGACCTCATCACTCTCTACAACTGCTTGAAAGGGCGTTGTAGGGAGGTTGGTGCTGGTCTCTTCTCACGGGCAATGAGCGACAGGACAAGAGGGAATGGCTGCAAGCTGCAGCAGGGTAGGGTTAGGCTGGACATTAGGAAAAAATTCTTCACAGAAAGAGTAGTCAGTCACTGGAATGGGCTGCCCAGGGAGGGGGTGGAGTCACCCTCCCTGACTGTGTTTAAGAGTAGATTGGATGTGGTGTTGAGGGATATGGTGTAGGAGAGAACTTGTAGAGTAGGGCAGATGGTTGGACTTGATCCCAAGGGTCTCTTCCAACCTATATGATTCTATGAAACAACTCCAAGATGCCAGCCTTGAGGACTTGGTGATGGGAAGCAGCATTCTTCAATATCCACTGAGAGAACTGTTGCAATGGTAACTGGCAGTAGTGAACATACACTGTCAAGCCTCTCATTCCCCCAGATTAACCTAATGCTAAATAGGAAAAATGCTGCTTTTGTTTTAAGTATGAGCAGATACAGCTGTAAACTGAAATAATTTACAGCTTCACTGGTAACAATACAAGAGAAAGAAACCCCAAGTCTGATGAACGGAAGAATACACCACTGGGGCTTACCTATATTTTCTGATCACTCAAACATCAGTTCTCATTTTCAGCGATGCAATTAAGATATTAGCTAGCAAAAAACAGTATCACAAGGCTGACAAGCATCGTTGAGGACTAGTGTAAGAAAGATTCCAGACTTGGAGATGTGGAATTTGGAATATCCACTTCATATCTTTTATTGAAATTGCTGAATACTTTATATTACACTATTTTGATTCAAAATGGAGTTTTTTTATAAAAAGAAACCATTGTTGAAACTGAGTAAGCCAGCCAAAAGGATCAATGAAAAGTTGCAAAAAACAATTCTGACCAACGCACGTACAGGTATGATGCTCAGAAACCCTGTCATTGCCCATAATTTAATTTAGGAAACACCTGGAGAAGAGCAAGACTGCTAGAGGAAATCTGACTTGCATTCACTGCCAGCAGCATTTCCAATCAATGACTGTGGCCAGGACCGTAGTATAAGAGCTAGACCTTAAGCTATCAGCAAACATTGGCCCAATTGTTTTTTCTTGCAAGTCATATGTGAGAGAAGGCTCAGGCTCCTCTAGTTGTTGGGCTTTTCTTAGTAATTGCAAACTGGGCAGCGCAGATTGTTTTATAGGACTTCTGCCTCTGTGCCCTTGAAAACTCTGGTTCCCCGTGCAGTCAGCCCAGTCCAGCCATAATCTAGGGGAAAAAAAAAAAAAAAGAAAAAAAAAAGGTAAAAATCTTTGGGTGCTTTGGGTGCTCGTCAGCTGCAAATACTGATGAAGTCAGTCATATGACCAGTACCAAAAAAATATCATGCAAAGAACAGCAACCATCTCAGGCTAAAGCTATACAGTTGTACCTTTCAGTCAATACCCCTGAACCAATGATCTGTTTAAATTAGAATGGATATTCAAATTTACAGGATAAATTAGACTAGTTCCAAAATTTACATCAAATCATCCCAATACACAAAAGGTACATTTTTTTCCTTGTCTTACAATGGGTGAACCCATAGAATAATACCCTGCCGGCAGGAAGAACATGTTGCTATTAAGCAAACCTGAGTAGTGAGGATCAATAAATACAAGGAGATAAAATGTTAGTAGTCAGATAACTTGAGTCTCAGGAGCCAGGACAGGAGCTTCATTGAGCCTTAATCCTTTCCTTTCAAGAGGTTTTTCTTTTTTTAAGCAGGCATTTAACACCTATGCTGAGGCCAAAAAAAAAAAACAAACAAAAAAACCCCAACAAAACCCAAGTGTCCTGGCTAGAGAGAGTCAACATAACTCAGCCAACTGGATGATAGAAATCCAGCTGTTACTGAACAGATCATTGTAAACAACCAAGACATTGTTCTCCTCTTCCCTTTTCAATGGTTTCTTGTTAAAGGCAATATTCAGAAAAATCTTTCAGGCTGAAGTCCTCGTATTTGGTTGGAAAGGTTGTCCCGTTATATATAATCTCTCCATATATATTTGATTAGGCACAAGAGGGGTTATTAAACATTCAACAAGTCCTCATCACTATCATCATGAAACGATATTGTGTTTGTAGAGTTCTGTGCCTGCTGCTGGCCTGGCTTGGCTTTTGCTTTCCTTTCCTTTCCCCCATTCAGCAAATAAGCTTTGTCATCACTTCTAAGACTGGGTGGCTTCTTTTGTGGGTGCTTGCTCTTGTCTAGTCCTCTTCCTGTCTGAATCTTTACATCTGGAATGGTTAACACTTCGTCCTCACTGTCCAGGTCATCCACGTGGAGAGAGGTAAAGGCTTCAGATGTAACAGACTTGGTAGTGACGTGACCATTCTCCTGCCCTCCTTTTGCTGTCCTTTGATTTGATGCTGCGACTTCCTCCATAAGCCACTCTGTTTCGTTCTCATTAGCTTCTTCTTCACTGCTTATCTGCAAGAAGAAAAAAAAGAAAGAGGAGACTGTATATACCACTCTAGACTCTGCCATGTGCTGATCTTCCCCAACAGTCAGACCCCACATTACACATGGCTTTAACTTAGTCATAGGACAACACTGCAATAGCATGCCCTTACTACAGACTTCTTTCTGTTCCTATTTAGCTATTTATGGGCTGCTCTTCATTTCCTCAATTCTATCTTCCTTTCCCATTTCACAATATAAATGTAGGTCTCAGCTACATGGCTTTCCTGAAGCCAGATGGCTTCCATGCACTAATGGAACTAGGAATTAAGGAGATTTACTTATTTATTTGTAAAAGCTTCATATTAAGAAAAGTGGACAAGAAACAAACCCTTTGATGTGACCACTGTATTACCTTTGTGTATTTGTAGGAAACACCAGACGTTCTTCTGCAGCAGTTTGTTATCTTGTTTATCACGATCTCCCTGAAGAAGAGGAAAAATGTTGTATTGTGGAGACTGTATTCCCCTTAATTAGCCCTCATTTTTCTTCACTGGGTTTTTACCATCATCATAAAGCATTTCACCAAGTGAGCTGCAAGCTATTGCCCAGTGACACTTGACCCTGAACCACCCTAACAAAATTCAGTCAATGATGATTTTCCCCCTTTACAGCTCCACAGGGACTGTTCTGAAACACCTCTGGCCTTTATGTCTAAGAGGACAAAAAACCCAAACCTCTCTGGAAAGCAGAGAATCAGAGAAATCTGCACTTTTTCCCTGCTGCTGTTCTATGGTTCCAGATTGACAGCATAAAAGGAGAGTGTTTTATCCTCCTTAATTAGCAGTTGTCCACAACAGAGACTAGCCCAATGCAATAGTGTACTCCAGCCTTCTTTACATGGACCTTCAGACAGAGGCAGGGAATTTGAAAAACCCATGATTTGACAGTTGATCCTGCCAACCGAAAAGCAAAACTTCAAATCTCTGAAGTTCACTACTTCCCTTCCACTGAAGAAACCAGGTTCTACCAAATACGACTTCTCAAGCCTTCCAATCATTTCTTACCTCCTCTCTTTTTTATAGAGCAGCAAGATTATTAGGCATGCAGTGAGAACAACCAGGAGGACGCTCAGCACAGCGCCAACAGCTTGACTTCTCCTTGAAAGGCCTTTATGTACTTGGGCCTCCTGATCAGTCTGGTGTTCATGGTCTCCTGGATCGTTGGTGGATCTAATAACATAAATTGGGAAGACAAGGATGAATAAGATCTATTGACTAGTTGCATCAAGGTGGATTAGAAACAGTAGCTTCAAAGAAACTCAACACCATCCTGTCAGTCCTACCCCAAAGCTATAATGAATTGAATTCAGGGGATTTTATTTTCCAAGTAAAAATCACCGAAAAAAATAAAAACATACATACTGTGCCTACATCCTGGTATGTTTTCCAAGAGTGCATAAAACTGATTACAGTCAAGACTGAAGTGCATGATTAAGCACTGTAGAGCTTACACACCAGCTGCTATCTGCACAAGGTTGCTACTTTAGCACAAAACCTGCACTGGAACAAGCTGCAAAAGCGCAGTTATTTACCCTACAGCACTAGAGACCTCAATAGCTGATCACCTGTTTAAACCAGAATAAGCAGTTTCCCTGTGCTTTCAAGGTAGCAACCAGAAAAGTGAACAGCCCTAGAAGTAGTCACTCCGTTCTTTTTGTGTGTCAAGAATGTCAGCAAGCACCTAGACACAAGTCACTGCTTTTAACACTGTCACCTCATGACTTCTCTTGGGATCCATAAATAAAACTGATCATAATTGCAGAAATAGCTCATTATTCCTCAAAAAAACTGTAATGATTTTCACTCCAGCTTAAAGTAGGCAGATAGAGGAGAAGGTCAGTCTTTGCCACAGCCTAGATGTTTTCCAAACAGTTACATGAAACAGCGCATTCTGTTACTTACAGTAGTGTTTACTTCATGAAAACAATATTAATTCCTCCA
>VZTM01016942.1:0-40878 GCA_013400555.1 Jacana jacana
ATGTTGTAGATGCCATCTAACCAGCTCTTGGATGCTGTGATCATTTTTTTGCCATCTGTTTAGGCACCTCAAGAAACCACCTACCACCATGGCCACTGCCAAGGCGGCTGCAAGGGGAACCCACGCTACTTCTGGTCACACTGAGACATCATTGCCCCAGGAGCACAGTCATGGCCGAGCCCAGAAATTCACTTTTACCTTCTTTTCTCCTGAAGGCAAAAGCTGACGTACCCTGCAAGATCTCAATAGAATGATAGAACCTTTCAGGCTGGAAAAGACCTTTGGGATCATCGAGTCCAGCCATCAGCCCTACTCTACAAAGTTTTCCCCTATCCCCCACTACCACATCTAATTGACTCTTGAACACAGTCAGGGATGGGGACTCAACCCCCTCCCTGGGCAGCGCACTCCAGGGTCTGACCACTCTTTCTGGGAAGAATTCTTGCCTAATGTCCAGCCTAACCCTAGCCTGCTGCAGCTTGCAGCCATTCCCTCTTGTTCTATTGCTAATTACCTGTGAGAAGAGACCAGCACCAAGCTCTCTACAATGCCCTTTCAAGCAGTTGTAGAGAGGGATGAGGTCTCCCCTCAGCCTCCTCTTCCTCAAACTAAACACTCCCAGCTCCTTCAATTGCTCTTCATAATATTTATTCTCCAGGCCTTTCATGCCACCAGCGGACTAGATCTCACCAGAAGGCTCCATTAGAAGAGCTTTCCAAGGCAGAGGATAAAATGACTGTTTCCCCAGGAGTGTCATATCCCATGCCAAAGAGTAAAAACTCAAACAAATAATCCATCAAGTAGGACAGAATTTCTTTAGTTTCACTGTGAAATATATTGTGATGAAACTGAGCAGGTAAATGACCTGCATATCAAGTAACCAGATAAAAGGCTTCCACATGTTGTTGGACAAGCCACAGGCATTAATTTTTTTTATAACTGAGTTTTCATTTCTCAGCCTTTCTGCAAATAAACTTCCTTCAACATGTAACAGGGAGAGTGAAGCAGTGAAGCATAAAGCAATAACGAAGCAGCAATCTGTACCTGTTTCCAGGTGGCCAGGGTTAGCAGGTTAAAGACATCAGGACTATCTGGAGAGAATTCTGGATGCTGGTTAAAAGCCCTAAAATCCCTAAAAAGGCACAGGTTTCCTTTACACCACATCTGTGGCTCCTCTCTCCTATTCTACTGCACGTAGAGCAGAAAATGCCTGGACTGAAATGTTCTTGGAAAAAATATGGTGACGTTACTGCCCCGGGGGATGCTGATGGAAAACCCTTTGTGCTCCTTTGTCTGCCTTTGCCCAGGGAAAAATCCATCAGCAATTAAAGCTTTGGAACTTTGTACAATTATCTTATTCCATGGGAAATGGAAAATAGGAGTCCTTATTTATTGTGCACGTCACAGTCCTGTGTTTAGTCCCCACAATGACATCAGTTCAACAGCCAGAGACCAAACGTCAACAAACATATGTATGCTACAGACACCTTACAAAGCAGATAATTTTGTAAAAAAGCCAAGACCTTCATGAATTTTGGGGAATGTCTGAAAACAGTACGCAATCACAAATGAAGTGCCTAAATTATTTGAGGCTATAATTTCAAACAGGTTCTCTATATTATAGAGTCCTTTGTATTTCCTTCTAATACGGCGTGATTCACCTTGCACCATCATTTATTTTACAACAGAACATATCTCTTGGCAGAAACTACATTTATTTTCATAATTAGGACCACTGCAGTGTTTTGATTTTGTTTATAACATTTGCATCTGTTTACTTGAAATGTCTTCCAGCCAGTACAACTACATTTTACACAGCCCTGTCCTGCAGTGGCTGAGAACTGGGAAACAGACTCTTGCAAAGACCTCAGCTCATTGGTTTTAACAGTCAGGTGTCCTCGGAGAACGATTTTAAACATGTTCCTAAAATAGGTCCCACTTGGAGGACTCCACTTGTCTGCAGCAAGCAGGTATTGACCATTCCTATCTGTCTCTGACCCCAGGAATTGGGACGGACAGGTTTTCTGCCTGAGACTTCAGCTAGAAAAGTAGGTATTAAAGTGATTACCTTGGAAAGTACAGTTTTTCAGTTTTTCTCCAGTTTCCATCTGGAACAGACAGCAGACAGCTTCTGGGCCAGGAGGATGGGGTGGGAGCTCATGACTTTGGAGGTGATGTTTAGTTGGCTGCAAATTCAATGATGATGGAAAATTCTAGGATTTCAGTAGTGATGGCAATGAGCTGGACCTTTGCTGCCTGTCAATTAATTCAAGATAACTCATTACAATCAGAAAGTCAATTAGAAAAAAAGCATTGACATAGAAAAACATCCTTGTAAGAGAAGTAAAGGGTATTTTGTCCCAAACTGGGGTAAAGCATGCGGCAGTGACGTCCTTTTAAATATTTGCATAAGCTTTGTTTACATTTCTTTGTGCAGCTTGTCATTATCAACAGTCTGAGCTGCTGAATGCACTAATTCCAACAAAAAACCAGCATGCACAAGAATGAGGGAAAAGAAAAAAACACAGAAGAAGAGAGAGACGTCTACAAGCTGTTAATGGGTCTGGGGGTACACGTGTGCAGGAGCACTCTGCACCAGATATTTCTCCTACTGAGGTTATTGTGAAAAACCTCTTCTGGTTTCAGTCCTGGGCAGGTGGTATTTATCCAGCCTATAAATGAGAGGCTGCACGAGCAAGCCTTCTGACTGCGCTCAAAATTGCCTGGTGAACTACAGCAGGGCCACCAGCTTCCAGGGCTGTGACATCAAAAACAAGGCAAACACTCCTGAGAGCAAAATGAAAACAGTCCCTCTGTACAAAGAGCCTGGGAGAGCAAAACCAGCAGGAAACACCTCGAATTTCTATGGACTTAAAGCAGTGGCAGTGACAGCGTATACAGAAGCATTTAGGTTCCTTTCCAGAAAGATGGACTTGTTGCTCCTGAGCAGGTGTTGACTAAGAAACACGCTTTGGGGCTGCAGCCTGAAAGGTGACAGTGGGTCAGAGCTGCTTCACCACTTAAACCAGACGGTATTTGTTTCTAGAAAGGTCTAAGCAAGATCCTGCCTCTGCAGAGCTGAGTCAAGTGCTCCTCACCAGGTCCCTGATCTCTTCAGTGAGTGGAGTGAGCAGCCCGTGCGACGCAGACAAATGTGAAGTGCTGTGCAGGCAGAGGATCAAAGTGATCAAATGGAGTGCAAAATGAAGAAAGCACAACTAAAATGCACCTTCAGGCAGCCCTCTGGGGCCTCTGAAGTGGAAAGGCTGGAACACGCTGGGGTGCGGTACGTCCCTCAGGATGGGGCTATTCAGGCTGCGGTAACTGCATGGGGTGGCCATTGATATGGAAGTATGAACGGGCAACAGCAACATGCAGGCACAGGGGTAAATATTTTAGGAGAGATACCTTAACATTTTGCTACGTAGGGTGACAGTTTCTAAAACACTCGTTGAACTAAACCAGTGTGGTCTTTTTCAGCGCTGCACTCATTATTTGCGTATGATAAATAACTCTCTCCTCACTGAATCCTTCCTAACAAATAAATAAATTATTTGAAAATGGATTATTTTTGTGTAGCTAGAGAAAGGTGTTCTGATTGCCTGTGGTGTTTTTGAAGTGCTTTAGATCTTCTTTTAAATTTGCTCCTTCGGAGCAAAGGCCAAAAGACCATTGTCAGGTTTCATGCTGCCCTTTAGGAGTGCCACATAGAAAGCAGTTTCAAATTTTGAATGCAATTTAAGAGCCAATTTGAAGATTCATAATTACTTTAAGACTCCTACCTAATCAAGGCATAGTATATATAGGTTAAAATTAGAAAAAGATTTATACTTTGTAGGATAGCAAGTATTAATGGGAAAAATAACAGCTACACCTTCTCTCCCAGAACTTCAGTCATAAATTCAAATAAATTATGAGATATCTAATGGCTATAAGACAAGTTGATCCATTAAAACCACAGCTAGGAAACAACAGGCCATAAAGAACTGCAAAAGGTTGAGATTATCAGCATTCTACTCTCTTATGTCTTTATATTAATTACTTTGCTGGTATTACAACAGGAGCTCTATCTTTTGTCGACGAGCTGCTTCAGCACAGGAGGACCAGTGACACTCACGTGCACCAAAGGGTCTTCCAGTGTGGTGCTCTGCTGGCATTGGTGATGACCCTTGAATCGGAGCTCCAGTAAATGAAAGAAACAACGTGATGTTTGTATACAAATCAATACCTAGTGATGTAAATCACAGAATCATAGAATCATTCTAGTTGGAAGGGACCTTTCAGATCATTGAGTCCAACCATTCACCCAGCACTGTCCAACCCACCACTGACCCATGGCCCTCAGCACCACGTCTGCCCAGCTTTTAAATACCTCCAGGGATGGCGACTCCACCACTGCCCTGGGCAGCCTCTGCCAATGCCTGACAAACCTTTCTGTGAGGAAATTTTTCCTAATATTCATCCTAAACCTCCCCTGGAGCAACTTGAGGCATTTCCTCGTGCCCTATTGCCTGTTCCTTGGGAGAAAAGACCAACCCTACAACTTTTCATGACTTTTCTTCTGCTTATTAATTTTAGGATGACTTTTTTTTTTCCCAAGAACTTGCTGCAAATCACTGACAGCTTGTTTTTTTGTTTTTTTGTTTTTTTTTTTCCAAAGCACTTAATCCAAGCACCAAGAAAAGATGAGAAAACGCTGTGCTGGTCATGGGCATGTGAAGGTCCTATTTTATCTGAGGCAATAGAAAACAGAAATGCTGAGACATAAAAGTCTCTCTTCGATGACAGACTTAGGCAGCGTGCGGTAAGAGTCAGGTGGAACCATTTTCAGGGCACGGAGCTCATTTATAACCTCCGTCCGAGGCCGTCACAGCGCCAGGAGCCCGGGGCACGGCGGAGACACACACCAGTTTATTGGCAAATGTCGAATCTATCATCCAGGAAAAAAGAGAGGAGGAAGAGTCAGAGAAGGTCCGTGCAAGGACAAGGAGGAAAAAAGGTCTTCCTGGGACGTTATCTCACTGCCTCGCTCCTTGCCCACCCTGCCTTCCAGAGAGATGTCAGATGTGATCTGGGCAGCGAACGCAGTGGGACTTTTTGTTTCCCCCGGAACGATGTTCCCGATTGTCAGCCAAGTCTCTTCCGCTCTTCATCAGCCCCGCGCGCGCACGCGGGGCAGCCGGGGTCTGGAGGAACTCAACTGCGCTCCAAAAGCTGCACCGAAATCGAGGTGAAAGGGGTTGGGTTTCAGGGGCAGTGAGCACAGAAAGCGCTCCTGGAAGATCTGAGCGTGGTTCTCGGGGAGAGAAGAGCCAGAGTAAGAACAGCTCTGTCTTACTCAGCTACTGAGCTATTTTACCAAGCTGCTTAGTACGATCCAAAAATGTGCCCTTGAAACCAACTTTCAGGCGAAGGACTAGGTTTTTGGTCATCTGAAACAGTGATTTTCAGACCTTGGACGTATGGCTTCAATGGAAAAGCAGAGCAACACCCATTTATTCACACACATAAGTAGGATATAGGTATATATCTAATAGATATAGTCTATTACATACAGTCTACTAATAGATAGAGCCTACTATATCCACATACTCCTATTTACATGCAAGTAAAATAAATGGGTATTGCTCTGCTTTTCCCCTGAAGCCCTTCCTGTGAAGACCTGAAAATCAGTAGACTTGGCCTACTATATCTACACCATCAGCCCCCACCACAGCACCTGAAAAGCTCCATGAAGGACCTGATTTAATGCCAGGGAGCTCCTGCAGCCCCTCACACCCCTCCTGGTGCCGCCAGCAATGTTTGCAAATATGACCCTGTGGGTCAGCCCTGCAGAAGCTTTCTTGGCAAATCACAGAATATTAGGGATTGGAAGGGACCTTGAAAGATCATCTAGTCCAATCCCCCGTAGCAGGAACACCTAGATCACTGGAGTAATCTCTAATGGCATCAGCCAGGGCTAATGGCTACGAAAGACAGAAAAACAGTGCCATCAATGAAGAATTTGGGTGGTGAGGGAGTGGAAAGGTTGTTAAATTTTGAAGCATATCTACATTTAAAATTAAAATAAATGCAATGTGAGCCATTATGCACTTTGAGATGAGGTTGGTTTTGGTTTTGTTTTTTTTTTTCCCTCTGCATCTGAAGAATTAAAACATGCTCTTACATGCAGTAGGGATAAAAAACGCATTTAGTACAGATGCTAAAAGAAAGCGTATCAGTGAACTGCGAAGTGATTATGTTGTACCCTTGGGCAATAAGGCTGTCATAAAATTTCCAAACAAGATGCGAGAATCTAGGACAGTTCTGTTGTTGGGTCACAATATTTGCTTTGCAGCCACATTATCTGTTTTCTAGTTATAAATTAAATTGCGACATTTCGGGTATCAATTCACCCACTGTCACCGAAAACACACACAAAAGCCTGAGTCGGTTTGGGAAGGAGCAGGGAGGTTGTAACAGCAGAATGTGTTAGATACAGGTCAAATACTGTCCTTGAACAAGTGAAATGGTGGAACATGACAACTTCTGGCTTTTGCCCAAACCCAGACTTCTTCAATTATTAACTTGTCAGAAAGAAAACCTGAAGATTTGCCTCTGTTACATACCCAAGCACAGGGGGATTGATTACTAAAGCCATTTTAGGTGCAGGAGATGAACTAGATGGAGGTTCCTCCAGAAGCCAACTTGAAACATCTGATGTTGAGCCATCCCTTGGAGAAGCCCATTCTGTTCCTCTCCTCTATTTTTGGTCATTTTTTTTTCCTCCAAAAATAAAATAAAATAAAATAAATAAAAAACACTAAACAGTAAACAAACCAAATGAAACAAAGGGTCTTGGTGACATTCCAGTGGGGGAGGAAAAAAATTTTGAAGTACTTCTGCAACGGGACAGTAATTTTCTGGACACCAGGAAACTAGCAGGAAGGCCGGTATGTGTAAAGCAGTGACAGCCTGTGGGACTGATTCAGTTTCTGCATGTTTAGTAGAATAAGTGCAATATCAAACTACCCTATTTAGAGGCTGGACACATGGTGAGAGCAATGAAATGGCACCAGCCAACCCACATAGGCCACTTTTGCTTAATAATTAAACCAATGGCTTGATGTGGTCAAGAAGGAAGACACGGTTGGAGCCAAGTGCCGCCACCGTCACCCAGGCACCCAGTCGAGTGTGATAAAATGGTTATATGTAGCATTTTGGGGCCCACACCCCCTCCAAAATACAGCCTGTGCACCACGAACTTCCCTGAGTCAGCAGAAATTGGGGTAATTCTATAGTGGAGAGGGTAATTTCAAGAGGTAATTGATGTCTTTTTAACCTAGAACTGCCAAATCGTAGTGAGAGTAATAGAGCCTGACAAGTCTAAAGCTAAAAGAGAAATTGCAGGATTGACCCACTTCGGGTTCTGAATTTTAACGCTAAGTTGGCATTGCACTTTTATCAGCACTGTATCAAACACATACCCCCTCTAAATAAAGGAGCACAGGAAAAATGGCCTAACGCTTACAGCAAACCCCAAAATATTCCAAATGCAGAGTTTTCCCCTTACCTTTCTCAGAATGGTTGAATCCCATTTGTCTTAACAGCCACACTGCATCTGATATGAACAACGTGTTGGGAAGTGGTCATCTAGAATGATAAAATCAAATCCATTTAAGTGAAAACGCTTTTAAATCTACCTTACATGTGTACCCCTGCATTGCCAGTTTCTCTGTGCTGCAGAGAGGTGGATGCAGAGCTCTGCATTGAGAATTTAAGGGCTGATGTGACTTAAAAGCCTTGATTCAGTTGAAAAGAGGCAGGAAAAGCCACAGCAACTGGAGATTGTACCAAAAGCACAGAGTGGGCTGTGAAGCTATAGAGGATCAAAGTGTCATCGTCACTTTTGCCTCCAGCTCCACAGGTCAGGGGAAAGTTCTCCCTCCCTGGGGGGCTCAGCTGGAAAAGGAAAGATGGGGGAGACGCTCAAACCTGGGAAGTTTTGGGGGTGTATGGGATGAGCTGGGGGAAGGACCTGGTTTTCCAAGGGCTGAACATCCTACAGCTCTACATGTGCTAGTGCTCAGACAGCAAAACACACTGGCTTCCCTTCCTCTAAATCCTTCCTGTTTGTGAACTAGACCCTCAATATTTAAAAATCCTTCCAGGCATTAAAAACAAACAACCAAACCCCAAGCCAAGCCTGAACTAAAATGGAGCTTTAGGAAGAACAAAGTCATGAAAAGTAGGTGGCTGAGGCCCCTTCCCTGGAGATATTCAAGGTGGGGCTCGATGAGGCCCTGGTCTAGTTTGGGGTGTCCCTGCCGATTGTGGGGAGGTCAGACCAGATGATCTTAGAGGTCCCTTCTGGCCTGGACCATTCTATGATTCTATGAAAAACTCCCATCAACTCCAGGAGACCAAGATCGTGATGTGCACATCACCCAGGCACTACTTCACTGCATCCAGCTGATTACTGCAGTGAGGTTTGAGGATCAGAGTCCTCAAACAGACCTGCAGCCCATAAAAAGTAGAAAGCTGAAGCAGTAAGAGAGCTAAGGTGTTCCCCAGAGAACTGAAATATATACATTTAGCTTGTTTTGCACTGTAGGAGATATGTATGCCTATGCTTATCAAAATCTAAATACCACCGTTGGAATTTTTTATTTTGATGGGCTAGTTTAGACAAAGTAAAGAAAAAAACCAAACCAACAACCAACCAGCATCTCACATGTGACCTTGTGTGTCAACTCACAGGCAAATGACCCAAGACTCAGTTGTCAATACCAATTCCAGGATAACTTTCAAAGTTTAGCTCCCATTTATGCCCCTTAGATTAGAGACTGAGCAGAAAGAAGAAATAAAGGCACTAGTTTTTAAGGGAATGGTGGCAAGAAAACTCAGCCAGCAGTTTCTATAATACAAGTAAAACCCAGCTCTCCTTAGTGGTGTTTCCCAATGAAAATGCCCATAATCCTTGAGCCTCCTTCCCCCCAGTTTACGTGTAATAGAATCATAGAATTGTCTAGGTTGGAAAGGACCTTTGAGCTCATCTAGTCCAACCATGTTAATAACATACGTTATTCAAAGCACAATTATTTATAATGGAGCTATAATTTCAATGTTTCTAATGGTAAGTAAAAAAGAAACCAGTTGATAGCACATTCCTACTACAGTCCTCATTATAAGTGTTGAAATTTTAAACACTGACCACCCTGTGATGGTGGGAACTTCAGGCAGGTCTGCACCAACCAGACCAGCAACAACCTCATCCTTCTTTTCCTCTTCAAAAGGAGCACTTCAAAGGAGGCAATTTTCCTCTCTCAAACAACCTCAGAGAAAAATAGCTGGATACCAATTTCTGGGAAGGAATGAGCAGCAGTCAACACCCTTTCCTCCGACACCCTGCATCGTACCAGTTAGGGTTTGCTCAGCTCCTCCAGCTGTCTGCAAGGCGTCTCCACAAGCAGCTCACAATTTAAATGATACAGCAATAATTTTTTGTCTGGCACACACAGAATACAGCTCACACTTGAAGAACCCCTAGGCTGAAAAGGCATGGCTGTTATCCCTGAGCAACTGGATCCTTGATGATGCTGAGTTGCCATCATTTGCCACCACCAACTCCTGGATGACACCAATGACCTGAGTGACTGACACTTTGACCAAGGGCTTGATGATCTAATGACTCCAAATCCCCTGCCCTGGTGATATTTTACTATTATATTTTTTTTCTTTAGGGTCTTATACCTTTCCATGCAAGTATCTTTTCTTCTTGAGTGCTGGATCTTGCCTCAGAAATCCTACCCAACCCCAGAGCCTGGCTCCTTGGGCCACCAGGAGGCTGTGGCAGGGACACACACAGAGATGGGGTTACCCAGAAGAAGAGAAAATGGGCAAAGATGTACAGAATGTACTTAAAACATCTTATAGCACACACGATCCACTGAATGACCAAAGCTCCTCTTTACATGCACCGGATGATGCATTATTTTATAGGTAACTTCTGAGCCACCACTGTAGAGATACAGACCAGTGCCCAAGAGACCACGGTGATTAAGTGCTTTGGATGGTGTACTCACACCTTTTCCAGTTCATTATGAATATGAGAAACAGCACTCTGGCAGAAATCCTGCAAAACAAACAAAATTTTAACCTAAAGCACATTTCCCTTTTGGACTTCCCCGTCTGAAAGAAAATCCCGAGGTTAGGATCAATTTCCCGGCTGCTTTCTGCTACCTGCTCTTAACCAGCAGCTGTTCCTCCCCATCCCCATCCTCCCCCGCTCCCCTTCACAACCCGTGGGTACCACAGCACCTCGCGGGGAGCTGCCAAACGCTCCCATCATTTCTCAGCAAACGCCACGGGAGCGTGTGCTCGACTTTGTTTTTCCACCAGCTCTGCTCTTGCCTGAAGGTGCCTTCCTCTGCTCCATCATTTTGTTTTAAGGGAGAAGAGAAATGGCAAGCAGCATTCGTTTTATGGCCCTACTACAGGTAAATTATCTGGTAAAATAGGTAACTGCTTGGCTTTTTTCCCTTTCATTTCTCTCACCGTGAAAATAAACTGCAATGTGTGCACTGATTTATTCTCACCAGCACGATGTAACCCTGTGATACTGTAGAAGGCTGCATCCCTCCTGTCTGAATGACAAAACGCCCTTCCATCAGGTTTGAGGTTCCCCCTGAACCTCTGTTCCCCAAACCATGCTGAGTTTTTGCCAGGAAAAATATTTCCTACAGCCTCACATCTCCACTGGGGTGATCCCCATGGCTTCTGGGCCACCTGCCCAGGGCAGTGGTGGGGTCACCATCCCTGGAGGTGTTTAAAAGCTGGGCAGATGTGGTGCTGAGGGACATGGTTTTAGTGGTGGCTTGGGCAGTGTTGGGTTGATGGCTAAACTCGATGATCTGCAAGGTCCCTTCCAACTAGGTAATTCTATGGTTCTATGACCACGCTGGAGGGTGTCAGTCCCAAATCTGACCAAGGGTCCAGCGTGAGGCCATGCAGTGGGCTCAGCCCTTGCTTCAGGGAAAGAGGAGACCGTGGGGATGATGCGTGGCATGGCAGGGCACAGGACGGCACCCAGCATGGGCAGAGCCAGGCACACACAGCTCATCCCTTGGCATCCCAAACGTCCCTACACTCCTTCCCAGATAACAGGGGTGGGTGAAACCACACCAAAACGCCACACTCTCATTTCTTTGAAACACACCTTCCATTTCTCCCTTTTGATTTTTTTTTTCCCTTTTGCTAAATAACAGAAATTGAAGAGAGAAATGAAGGAGAAAGAAGAAAAAAAAAAAAAGAACATCTTAAACACAAATGCCAGTATTTTATAAAAAGAAGAAGGCAGGCTCTCGCTCCCACACGGGGCTTTGCGGTCACTGGTCACTTCCAATTAGCTCCTACCACCGGCTAATGCCTGCTGTCAGCCAGGAACAGGCAGCACTGGAGAAAAATAAGTTCTATGCAGAGACTTTGGGTTGGTTTTTTTTTAACAGTACTACAATGGCCTGCAGGAAGGGAAAGCCTCCCTGCTGAACTTGGGTAACTCCACGTTAGATAACACTGCCAGAGCTTGGCACAGCTCTGGTCCCAATAAAAAGTAGCCCCCTCACCTCACCCCCCCCAACCCCCTCCCTACGACGTGCCAGGGCGAGTTTCCCCTCTTGGGATCAGCTGATGCCCATGAACATGGAGCTGGCACATGTCCTGCTGCTGCTCTGGGAGATCCTCGTGGGCACCAAGGGCATGGGAGAGAAAATCATCAAGGAAATAGAGCTACATGGGCTGTGGTGATGGGCGCTGGTGGAAGCCTGGAGAAGAGAAGGCTCCGGGGAGACCTTAGAGCCCCTTCCAGTCCCTAAAGAAACTTCAGGAGAGATGGGGAAGGACTTTTGATCAGAGAGGGGAACCACAGGATGAGGGGGCATGGTTTTAAACTGAAAGAGGGGAGGCTGAGATGAGATCTCAGGAAGAAATTCTGTGCTGTGAGAGAGGTGAGGCATTGGCCCAGGTTGCCCAGAGAAACTGTGGCTGCCCCATCCCTGGAGGGGTTCAAGGCCAGGCTGGAGGGGGCTTGGAGCAACCTGGTCTGATGGGAGGTGTCCCTGCCCAGGGCAGGGGCTGGCACTGGGTACGCTTTAAGGTCCACTCCAACCAAACCATTCCATGATTCTATGATTTCTGCCACTGGCCTCACAGAAATGCCACATCCCCAGAAAACCTCGCACCAGAGAAAGGAATTTGTTTTCCCAAAGCTACTTCTCTGCCACCATGTCGAGAGCTCCACCAAGCAGCTGAGATGAGGGCAGACACTGGTTTCTCTCCTGATCCAAGTTTCCGCAGCGCTCGCCCCTTTCCATGGCTTTTACAGACGTGCTCATGTTCCCAGGTGCCTTTTTCAGACACTGCATGTGACATGGAAGGGCAATCAAGCACAAAAGCACCTTATAACCTTCCACACAGACCTCAGCTCATCTCTGTATGGACCGTGAGGTCAGTAATTAAAGACACAGACTGAACTCTTTTTTTTTTTTTAAAATAAAATAATAACATCTTCCATTTCTAGGCTCTTTCTCTTATTTTCCCCCGAGGAGCGAGTTAACAATAATGTGCTGCGTAGAGCAACAGCGACAGCAAATCTCTTTGCCAACTGCACAAGGTAATAAACTCGTGGATGGGAGTTTATACCCAGAAGACTGAGACGTTATTGACAGCCAGATCTCAACAAGAGTTTAAAAATATCTCAGGGCAGGCCTCCAGTAACACCAGTAAGTAGTAGGGAACTATCTCACCTTTGGAAAAAAAGGCATTTTTCATTTGAAATTTTTAACTTTACAGTTGATTTATTTGGATTTTTTTCCTCTGATGGATTTTGAGCATATGCAATCAAAATGCAGGAAAGAAACAACATATAATTTTCAGAGAAGGAATAATTACAGGTTAAGTGAACTTCCTGCACTCTGCCATGGCTCCTTCCCTTGCTACAAGAAGACGCTTCCTGAACCAACATTCATAATGTTAAATTAAATGTTGTTAAGTATTTTAAACTGCATAATTTATGCTGATCTGAGAAGTGTTTTGCCTAGACTGGAGCTGGTGGGCTTGTTTTACCTCTCAAACTGTTAAACTTCTATTATTTGTCTGTGATCCAAGACAGCACGTGTGTCAAACCGCTCTGAAACGGTGCCCCGGTACCTATTCATTTCCACAGGCTCTTCACTATTCTGCTAACTATTGTGTTTTCTTTTGAGCAGAGATGATTTTTGCAGTTCATTTTCTGGGTTCTCCACTGTCGGGGCAGTGATCCATCATCGCTCGCCGGAGTGACAGAGAGAGAAAACTCATTCTAAATTGGGATTACAGCGCCGAGGAAATGTAAGCACAGCCATAGGAAACCAAGGCCAGAGAATAAATATAAAACTTGGAAGAACAGCCAACAGCAGGAGCACACACACAAAAAAATGCCTTATCTATAGGAAAACAGTGTCACATTTGGTTTGACTACGCTTTCTCTTTGTGAAGGACTCCCTCAAATGCTGATGACACCACATATTCCCCTCTGATGCAAACTGGCAGGGGGCCACGGCTTTCAATAACAGCAGAACCAGCATCTTTTCAAGCATCTGTTCAGCAGTTAGACCTCCTGGTCTGGAAACGTGTGAGAGACCAGTCATGCTTATTCTTGGGGTAACAAGGACAATTAGAGGCTCCCAAGCATTTTTCACATGACGTGAGGTGTGTCACCCAAAGAACATGGGGCTACACAACCGGGAGGACACTTGTGTTGTGACAGACAATGCACAAGGCAGCACCCACCACCTTTAGGGACCAAGCAGATGTTGCCCACTAAAGACTTTTCAGGGGCTTCTTTTAAGAATCGTTTGACAAACAAGCAGATTCAAACACCATTTGGGTTTCAAGCACTACAAGGAATTAAAAAACAACTCAAAAATGGAAATGGAAGAGTCTACTGGTAAAGGAGCCTGGAAATGGGAGCATCTTATCAAGGAGGCTAAATACCAGGAGAACACATTGATATGGGTGGTTTATGGAAATCTGTCCTGAGTTCCAACTTAGAAGAAGCTCCATAAGAATAACTGTTTGCAAATAATGCAAATTAAACATAAGGTGTCAGTGAAGAAAGTGGGGCCTTATCACTGCCTCTGTAGCATTAATATGTTACAGCCAACGTTCCCCAGCTCTGAGACAGAGTTTGGGCTGCAAACACAGAAGTTCAACAGCATCAGAGCCAAACTGCAGTGAAAAGCTGAGGGAATGGCTAAACTGATACGGATTCAACCAAAAACAAGCAACATTCCACCACCCATCAAATCACAGAATCACAGAATATCAGGGATTGGAAGGGACCACTGCACGCTTTGGAGGGCAGACAGGGAATTTGGGTAGGAATGCGTCTGAGATGGTCAACCTGGGTTCTGAAAACCACACATCAAGGTGGAGCTGTAACAAGACAGTGTTAGGGAATGGGAACCACTTGGTTAAACCCAACATGAGATTGAACGGAGTCACCGTCCCACCTCGGTCTCACAAGGGGGTCAGTACGTGTCCTCAACATGCCCGTCCGGAGCCAGCTCGGTGAGATGTGAAATGAGTTATTAAATTCAGCACCTTTGCATTAAACTGTTAGAACACAATACCACACACACTGGAAATTAAAAAAAAAAATAAAATTAAGTCTGCCATTTGATAGAGAAACCTAATTTACAGTAATTATTCATGTCTGCAGAATACATATGACAAAAACCGAGGGAAATTAAAAATCCTATAAATAGCCTCCCTGGAGAACAGCTGGTTAGAGCCCATACAATGCCCAAGTATTTATACTGATCCACACGTTCCTGCATCACCAAGAAGATGGCAATTGCAAGCCTGAAATTCCGTTTAGATCCATGAAAAGTACAAAAGGAGAATGAGAGGAAATTGAAATGTCAGAGCAGCTGGACCTCACGCTTCCCATTACCGCCTGAGCGCCCAAAGCTGAGGACAAAGGAAAAACCCTGAATTCCAGTGCTCACCATCACTCAAGCGCTTGGTCTTGCTTTTCACGGGTGTATTCTACATGAGCTACAAGTTGTCGCTTCCTCACAAGGTGAGGGGACAGCAAATTGAAAAATGCCTTACCCAGTCTGTGCAGAGGGACGCAGGCTCCTGGTGCTGAGCAGGCATGAAGCTTGGCCATCATCACTACCCATCCTCCTGGGAGAGCTGCTCCAGCACGGGGCTGTCTCTGTGGTCTATGTGTGGACCATGTTGCATGTCTTGCATGGAATTTAAATATATTGAGTGGAACTGCAGGCAATGGATCAATGCAGCATCTCAAAGGATGCTTTCAGAGTAAGCAAACACCCAGAGAGGGGTCCTGCCTTGAGTTTGGAAAAAAAGCCAAAGAAACTTTCTTATTGCAAGACAAGTGGTGACCCTCATGAAGTTGAACATGGTTAAGTGCAAGGTCCTGCACACGGTTTGGGTTGGTTCAGCCTGGAGAAGAGAAAGCTCCAGGGAGACCTTAGAGCTTTTTCCAATCCCTAAAGGGGCTCCAGGAGAGATGGGGAGGGACTCTTGGTCAGGGAGGGGAGCCACAGGATGAGGGGGAATGGTTTTAAAAGGAAGTGAGATTGAGATGAGATCTCAGAAGTCTTTTGCTGTGAGGGTGGTGAGACCCTGGCCCAGGTTGCCCAGAGAAGCTGTGGCTGCCCCACGGAGGGGTTCAAGTCCAGGCTGGATGGGGCTTAGAGCAACCTGCTCTGGTGGGAGGTGTCCCTGCCCAGGGCAGAGGGGGCTGAAATGAGATGATCTTTAAGGTCTCTTGCAACCCAAACCATTCTATGATATCATGAAAACACAAAGAACTTGGAGATGGTGAGGAGCTGGACAAAGCATCATGTTTTTCCATTAAGGGCTGAAAGGCAGTGGCAACAGGAAGGGCAACCTGTTTCCCAGTGGCTTCTGACAGTTACAGATGATGAACAACAACATCTCTGGGAAACACAGCAAGGATATGGGCAACATAACAAACAATTTCTGTCTTACCTTCACCTTGAGGATAAAATTCTTTTGTTTTTGTTCAAAACATCACGCAAACATTCCAAAGTCCAACGCAGGATGGTAATTGCCAGATTAGAAACCAGCTCTAACTGTGGTACAAGATTTTCTGTTTGCTTCACCTGATTGTGTTAAATACACTTAAAAGGAAAGACCAGTTTATCTGAAGGACCTTTACCAACAAGACAATAGTGAACAGCCATCACGGGACAATTGGCATCAACACTAACTGGAGCTTCTGGCACAGGATTGTCCCCATAAAGGTCACAAGAATCAATAGGAAAGATGTTCAACGTGAAGCTAGAAGGTGGACATCTCAATTGGTCAATATTTTAAAAATGTGTGTTCAGGTATGTGTGCAAGTACACATGTATGTATGTACAGACACATAAATCTCTTACATATATATCATCAATCTACATATGCACAGAGAACTTTAATAATAACTTAAAAAAGTAATTTTTCTCTCTAAAGCCACATATTGCAGACATCTACAGCAACAAAAATACCTACGTTACGACAAAACTGAATTTACAAACTGTTTTACACTCAGAATTTGTGATTCCATCAGAGACATTTCAGTAATCAAAAATGTCAATTACAGAAAGCAGCTTAAGAACTGACCTTTGCATTGAGCTTCCCATTGAAAATAAATCTGATTAAAAAACAAACAACCTTCGACTGACAAACCTGTTTTGCATGCGACTGACGGGGACGGATGTGCCCACCTGCAAAAACCATCCTCTTCCTCCCAAGAGAAGGCTCAGAGAAATGGTATTAACGGCTTCTCCTCTTTATATCGGCATATATTTATATCTTTATAGCTTTACAGCTTTCAGTGAGTAAATTCAAACTAACTTTCAAGAAGCAAAAATTACTGGCCGTTAAAATCTGTTTTCTCATACTGTTTTGAAGTATTTCAAGTCTAAGTGACTTGAAGGGGAGGTTAATCCCTGAACAGTAGCACTTAAACGCTGAAAACTTGGCTCCTGAGGATACTGCTAATGCCCTGGACGTGGTCTACTACGGCAGGCATGGAGGGGTCACCTTTCAGCAGTCTGCTTTCTTTCAGCAGCCTCCGGCAGCAGACATACAGCTTTGAATGACAGTCTGAATGGGGACCTGTGGGCCTGAAGGCACCAGGAGAGCTGGCTGGAGGATAAAGTGGTGACAGCTGGACCAGGTCATCCCAGTCCCACCACATCCACATGCAACCACTCAAGGCACTGAGGTGGGGAAAGAGATGGTGGTGGGAAAACAAAGAGCGGAACAGAAACTGCACAGCATCCTCACCAGGGAGACAACAAGCATCGAAACCATCGAGTATATCCATTCCCTGAGGAGTTCCCACAGAAGGAGGACAGACTAAAGAGACAGGAGATCACAGTCACTGCCATCTCCCAAGGGGAACCAAAGACACATCCAACAGTCAGCATGTGATCACCAACCTCAGAACAACGCAGAACATGAGATAGGGCTTCACAGCAGGCAACTCTTGTCACATAATCACAGAATATCAGGGTTTGGAAGGGATCTTGAAAGATCATCCAGTCCAATCCCCCTGCTGGAGCAGGAACACCCAGATCAGATCACTCAGGAACACATCCAGGCGAGTTTTGAATGTCTCCAGAGAAGGAGACTCCACAACCTCCCTGGGCAGCCCCTTTCCAGTGTTCAGTCACTCTCACTGTGAAGAAATTTTTCCTCATACTTAACTGGAACCTCCTATGTTCCAGCTTGCACCCATTACCCCTTGTCCTATCATTGGATGTCACTGAGAAGAGCCTGGCTCCATCCTCCTGACACTCACCCTTTACATATTTATAAACGTTAATAAGGTCGACCCTCAGTCTCCTCTTCTCCAAGCTAAAGAGACTCAGCTCCCTCAGCCTTTCCTCCTATGGGAGATGCTCCACTCCCTTCATCATCTTGGTGGCCCTGGACTCTCTCAAGCAGTTCCCTGTCCTTCTGGAACTGAGGGGCCCAAGCAACTCCGGACCCATGACTTGGGCACAAGTGCCTCGACCCTTCTGAGGATAGGAGCGCGACAGAATAAGTGATAACACTTTGGATAAAATTAAATAACCTTTTTTTCTACCCCTCCCTCCCCCATTGTCTCATATCAAGGTCTTCTACTTTAGCTCATCTTGCGTTGGAATAATTTGATACAATGCCAATGAGTACAAAGGAAGAAAAATAACAGCCTTCGCAGTGTTGTTCACTGCTCAGAGCCTGTAACTGAATTAGCTTCTGGATTTGCTGAAGTGTGTTTTTACAACACTTTGAGGAGGGTAATGATTCGTTCTGGCTGGTTTCTATACAGAGTTACAGCCGAGAAGCTGTTAGGCTGTAAAAACGGTGACAATTTGGGTCTGAAAATGAATCTGAGAGTCTGATTTTCAATTCCCAGCCTCCATTTGCACATTTGGGAAACACACACATGTGTGAGACTTAGGGTTTGTACTGCAGGGCCAATCTGACAGCGTGGTTCTTGTTTGAGGAGTCTTGCAGGGCCAAGTTAGAACACTTGGATGAGCTCAGGAATTTGCTAAGGATGCGTGAAAACAAACACATTTTCAGAAAGACAACTTACAAGCATCCAGTTAAAGCCCCTTCCCCCCCTTTAGAAAGTAAATGGAACAGGAAAGAGGAAAACTTACCGGCATCCCAGCACCACCTCTTGCACAGTAACAGGAGCAGTCTCTAAAGCAATTTTCAATTAAATGGAAGAGTTAGAGAATTAAAGTTGTAATACATTATTGATCGTCTACAGAAAGAATATCTGATCGACTGGAGCTAAGAATCCTTCCCAGCTCGTTCCTCTTGAACAGAGATTATACCAATAACAAAACAAATAGGGAATTGAAGGACAACATCAAACAGTAATTCTGAGACGCGCCGGTGGCTGCCGTTACCTCACATGGCAAGAAAAAGTGTGTTCATTTCATCCAAAGTGACTCAATGCCTTGAAGCCAAATTAGGAGAATATATAATTGACCATTTCAGCCACTAAACACAAGAAGTAAAATCTTTCTGCCTTTGTAACAACCCTTTTTTGGTTTACTGCTGTGTAACTCATGCTTCTGCCTGCTACCTCCATCATGTAGCAGCTGCTGGAGGTAGCAAATATTACTTAAAAGTCATTAGTTTCCTGAAATATTCAGCAATGGACAACTTACAACTTCAAGATAAGTAAGCTATGGGTATGAATACTGACAGCATACAAAGGTGGATGTTTCCAGTGCCGATGTGTGTTCTCTCTCAGTGCTACTTAGATGTGGGAACAAGCATACCTCTGCTATGAAAGACTGCAGTTTTATCATGGGCTCAAAATCTGTTCAGAAAAATAGCAAGTGTACACGTGGCCTTCTGCAGAGTGCAACGCTTCATGAAGTTCTGGAACGAGGATCAAAAATACCAAGGAGATGCATTCATTTTCGTAGACAAGCTTTTAAAATAATATTTTATTTTCTGAGTCAGTGGTATATTTAAAAACGATCTACTGAAAGAGTAAAAAGACTGTAGGTAGTAAAAAAAAAACCAAAAGAATGATGACAATAAAAAATGCTAAAGTATAAAGTTAGTTTCCTTCCTCCCTCCCAACACCCTACCCCATCATTGTCCAACATTTCTCAGAGTATCATACCTGGAAAAAAAAAAAATTGCCTTTTTTTTTTTTTTTACACTTTCAGCAATTAGGAAATTAAAAATCCATAAGGCATTCTTTGCAGGTACATTAATTCATTAATACATGACGAGCACAGGCACCATAAAAATTAAAACATTCAAAAAAACCATCATATATACAAACGCTGTACAGAATGATGGCACAAGGACAAAGTGATTTCGTTCAGTCCATCCTAATCCACATGAAATATTACACATTAAAGGAGAAAAGAAGAAGCTCTTCCTATTCTTGAACACGGCCACTGGGTTCAGAACGACCAGGGGTCTCCTACCTGCCTCCTCTGTTCCTTTTCCTACAGGCTGGTGCCCATGGGCAGCTAAAAGGCCCCACTGATCTACACCCAGAAGAAGGGCCAACTGAAGGAAAACACAAATGACCCATCACCAACAACTGATTTTACAAAGCCCACTGGCAACCAGTTTATTTGTAACAGAGAAAGTTAAAGGCAAGGCACTTTTTTTCTTTAACAAAGAAGCCGTGTCCCATTTTTCACCCTGGTTAAGGGTGAAATTCTTGGGGGGATTTGAGGGAATACTTGAGGGAATCCTACGTCGGCTTCTCCTTCCTGTGAAGCCCACTCCAACCTGTGCTGAATTTAACATGAATATGGTTGTCTGTTCCTAGACACACTGAGATTGGGTACAAAACGCTCAGCTCACCTGAAGCTCCAACAGCTACCTAAATGCCTCGGGTACAAAAAATATCCCACTCTTGGTTTAATCTCCACGGCTTCCTACGTGCCCCAAGTTATTCAGAAGAGGCGAGGAGGAGGTTGAGGAAGAGGGCACTGTCAGTCGATGAACGCCTCCCAGTCTTGAGTAGAAATCCCCATTTCTCGCAGGTTAGGGGAGGGACCCACCCCAGCAAGAGGGGGGACGCAGTGTTGACACCACAGCTAGAAACGGACTTCTCAGGGAGTTAGAGTCATTGCACTAAAATGTTAGATACTGCACGCCTGAATGAGGTAAACATTATATACCATAAAATACTCAGGTAAATGAATTGTTACAGCTTTATCTTTGGGAAAAAAAATTAATAAAAATAAACAATAAAACAACCGGCTTCCTTCTTCACTGGACGATCCCAGAGTCGACAGAGGTTTGCTTCCGCGTTGTCTTTGGAGGCGGAGGCGGGGGGGTCTTGCTGGGCAGCGGTGGCGGCAGGTGCTGGAAGAAACCCATTTGGAAGAGCTGGCGTTAGCAAGAAGTGGATTTTCTGCAGCATTTGCCAGCTCATACAGATCCACGAGAGACAGAAGGTCAAGGCTGTAGCCCTCCCCGACTCCGGAAAGCTTCGCCACAGCACTTCCTACCGTGAACACCAAATTCTTGGCCATTAAGCCATTAAGCTTAAAATATAACTTTTACTTTTGACAATGAAAAAAACAAAGTCTCTCAAAGGTTCATGATTAATTAGCTTGGTATTTCAGGAAAAGATATCTTGAAAGCCCTGGAGAAGTTTATAATTCCCCACTTTATATCATGATAGGACATTGATTTCTTGGTCTGTATCGATTGCCCTCAGCCCCTATGCACAACTAAGCTTAATAGCCAAGCTGAAGCAACAGCTTCATTGCTTTTCAATTATTTTGGCATTTTTCAAATTTAGGACACAAATAATTAAAAAAAAAAAAAAAAGAAGAAACCATTTAAATAGAATCATAGAATCATAGAATCATTTAGGTTGGAAGAGACCCCTGGGATCATCAAGTCCAACCATAGATAAGTACGTTGCAATTTACTATTACACATGTAGTTCTAATTAAAATATTCAAAACAGAAATCCAGACTGCTCAAATATAGGTATTTTAAATCACTTCATGTATCATACACCAGCCCAAGGACACCCTCGCTCAGATTCACCGGCTCTTTGGACAAATTAAAAACGTCATTGCCGAAATGAAGACTTTTTTCCATAACGTTCAGTTGGATGTATGATAAAACATGCAGCAGGAGGAGCTTGAGAACACCACAATTTGCTCAAACACTTCGTTTTTCTGTGGCATTTTGGCTGCAGAGCCGTTGGTTTTCCCATGGCTGAGGCCGTACTTCCGCCTTCACAGGCTGGTTAAAGTTTATTCGAGCTCTTTAGAAGAAATAACCAAATTACTAGAAGGTTTGAGCCTCAAAAGGGCCCTGTTGCTTGAAACCCAGACCCTGCTGGGGAAGGAGCGCTCGTTTTCCAGAGCAGGCTCAGAAAGAGGCACTATTTATTCCTGATTTACAGTGGGAGACAATGATATCCAAGTCTGAAAAGCAACTTCACAGCCTAACGGGAAAGGATGATAAAATAAGAATTTTATTTTACTAAATGCAAAGCTGAAGCTTTTTTTGTTGTTGTCTTGTTTTGTTTTCTCCTTTAAAGAAAATGCCACTGCTGATCTGGCTCTAAGGACAGTCAGAACATTAAGTATGTCCTCTACCTGACCTGGTACGTCCTGAATTCCTACTCGGGCACCCAAAAAAGAGCTGGACTGTCAATGTTATTTGGCCTCACGCACCCAATTGTGATCTGCAAATTTGAAGACCTTTGAGAAACTGCCCAGTTAGAGTCCTGTATCCAGGCAGGGCTTTGGGCAAACTCTGTGTGGTCTGCAGAACGTCAAGAGGATGCAAGAACTCCTCACGGAGACAACATTCCCATCAAAACTCAGTAAACCAGGTGTCCCTCTAAAATGCCTTAAAAAACAAACCCAAACTTCCTCAGTGCTTTGCTCTCAGGTGATACCTTTAGCATCATATTTATCACTGGAAAAAACTAACTGTACTGGTAGCATCATTTGTAAAAATCCATTTTGAACTTAAATAACAGCACATCCACAGGATTTCTCGATTCAATTAGATCAAAGGCATTTCTCAAACAAATGAGCCCTTCATATTGATCAGAGAACAATCAAATTATCCTTGGAAACCTGCTTCTGAAGAGCAGATACATTGGAGATACAATGAGCATAAGCTAAATATATATGCTATAAATAACAAGCACAAAACCTACCAGGCTTAGCCTCTGCAAACAAATTAGGCAGAAAGAAATAACAGAGATAGGTAGATAATTATTATAATTGAATTTACGATTTCCATTAGAAAGTCAGATAAATTTAGTACACGGTCATTTATATAAAAAGCTACCAACAAATATATTAAGTAGGACAAGTAATGCTCGTCAGGGCTAGATTATTGAGAAATTAGCACGAGAAAACGTGCCAGTATGGAACTGGTGCAACTCCAGATCCATCCCTCACTCCCAGGGCCAACATGTGCTCCCTTCTATTCCAGCACGGGAAGGCATTCAAGCCCACGTTCCCTCTCTATTCTTCAATCTCACACTCCCAAATTCATTACTAGGTTTAAAAGTTCATTTTGCCACGCTTGGCCTTAGGAACTTTGAAATGCAAAACAGAGTTTCCCTCGCCTTTACATTTAATTAAGAACTGCTTTGCAGGGCTCTCATCTGCGTTTCAGCAGCTAATTGTGAACCTGCCGAATCTCGAAGCACGTTTTGTACTTTCTGACATAATGACAGCAACTGCTGGTTCCCATTCCAACCTATTTTGGGCAGAATCTTTGACTCACGGGTACCTCAGGGGAAGCGGAGAACCTTATGTAAAAGGCACATCTGCAACACAGAAGCAATCTGTTCCTTCTGCTTCAAACATGAAATTGCTCCCATTTGTTTGCTGTGTTTTGTTTTGGTTTTTTTTTTTCTCTCCTGCTACAGCAAAGAATCAGTCTTAAAAATGTTTGCCTCCATTCTCTTAGAGGTATAAAATACACTACATTATACTTGTACAGGACGTAATAAAGAAGATGAAAAAACATGTCTACATTTTACTCTGTAAAAAAGAAAAATCAGATACTAACATGTTTTTTTACATCAGAAAATGCTACTAAAAACCATCAACAAACAAAATTTGATTCCCCAAAATGGCCCTCGTGACACTCCAAGAGATTTCTTCCCGTGTAACTATGTATCTAGATTTTTTTATTTAAATTAAATGGTCACCCACATGACAAGCTGTGGAGATCCAATGACAAACACTTGAGTTTGGAAGATTAACAGATCTAATTAGGTCAGAAGCAGGAGAAACGAGACGTTTACAGGCTAGAGACTACACAGGACTCTGGAAACACTTCCGAACCCTGAGCTCTAAATTACTCCTTCTCGCTTACACCGTTGGTTTTAGCACGGAGCAGAGTCGCCTGACAAGCAGCAACTTGCTTATTTAATACCTGCAATGGACAATAACACATCATGTGAGGTTCTTGGAGGAAAAGCACTCCCGTTTTTAAAGAGCGATAACGTGCCAGCGGAGAGATCAACCCAGCTCTGCTAATTGCCATCAAATTATAGACAGCTTAAACTAAGTGGCTCTTTGACCCGGGGAGCAAAGTTATATGGAAAATACCGCAGGTAGCCCATGGAAAACGATTGTTTAAACTCTGTTGTCATACTTCATCTGTTAGAGTTTTGTCTGACTTTGTATCACAGCCATTGGCTGCCCTGCCTGGAGCACACTTTGATAAAAGAAAGTACTTTTCAGAGGACACTTCCCACCAGACCAGGTGGCTCCAAGCCCCATCCAACCTGGCCTTGAACCCCTCCAGGGATGGGGCAGCCACAGCTTCTCTGGGCTACCTGGGACAGGGTCTCACCACCCTCACACCAAACAAGTTCTTCCTAATACCTACTCTAAATCTCCCGCCTTTCAGTTTAAAACCATTTCCCTTCATCCTATGGCACCACTCCCTGCTAAAGGAACATTTCGTTCCACCCACTCTTGCCCTGAGCAGGGGCACCTCCCACCACCCCAGGTTGCTCCAAGACCCATCCAACCTGGACTTGGTGAAAAAACCCTCAAAACCAGCAACATTGAATCCGTATCTCTGATTTTCCCCACGGCTTTTTTTGGCTGGGGCCACAGTGGGATGTTCCCTGGAGGATGCTGCCATGGTGGGGGATGGCAGTGGAGAATGATAGAATCATGGAGTCATAAAATGATTTGTGTTGGAAGGGACCTTAAAGACCATGTCATTCCAGCCCCTGCCCTGGGCAGGGACACCTCCCATCAGACCAGGTTGCTCCAAGACCCCTCCAATGTGGACTTGGTGAAAGAACCCTCAAAACCGGCAACATCGAATCCGTATCTCTGATTTTCCCCATGACTTTTTGTGGCAGGACCCTGGCTGGGGCAGTAGTGGGATGTTCCCTGGAGGATGCTCCCACGGGGGTGACAACAGTGGACGGGGGGGAAAGCGAAACCTAGCAGAGGTCTGCACCCCTGATGCAGTGAGGGCTTGGCTCCTGGTGTGTGCCAGCTGCGTCAAAACACGACTAATGCGATTCTCCCTCTGCTGAACCACGTTCCTGCATGCAGAAGGCTATTAGTATTTCAGACAGTGCTGGCTAACTTGATTTTCAAAGGCACAGTTTTTCTCCTCTGGTCTGTACATAAACAGACCCTGAGAGTTACGAGCAATACCCTCAGAATTAGGTTTAGACTCCAGACCGAAACTGTATTTTTTAACTGAAGGTCTTGGCCCTGCAAGAGCGATAAACAAATGCATTTCCAACTGGGCAGAGCAAAATCCTGCAGCTTGATCCTGTGCTGAGGGCAGTGACACAGCCCTTCCCCAGACAAAACCAAGGGTGCTGCTCAGGGACACATGGTGGGCTCTGTATCTCTGGGCAGACAGCAGAAGAACACATTTTTTCACTCAAAATCCTGTAATAAGCAGTGGCAGTCCATTGATTTTCAGACTTATTATGAAGTGACTGTGAGCTTTTTAGAAACTCTTCACTCAGCAAGAGCTTAACCCACCAATCTCCAGCCCAGCCAAGGTGGGAGGTGGCAGAGAGTTTGTGCTGGAGGATGGGCTTCCAACGTTTCCCACCTCCAGCAGGCAAAAATAATGATCAGATGATACATAAATTCCAATTTTTGTTTTGTTTTCTTTAGGGCACACTATATACTCCGACACATCATGGAAAGCCTTTGGTCAGAGAGCCTGTTTGAAAATCTGAAGGATCAGACAGAAGGGGAGACTTACTTCCATTTATGAGCAAATGCACCCCATAAAACCAACTTTCTTATTTAATGTAATGTATTAATAAAGCACTTTTCCCAATTTCACTTTTTCCAACATCTGCATGGGATAATGACTCTAATGACTGTCTTCTCGCTGCTGCAGGAAGCGAGCTGACGGCAAGCCTTGGGCCACCAAACCAATGGTGGGGTCCTCAGGGAGGTGGCACCACGATGCTCAGAAGCTTCAGCCCCAGCCAGGGGGGAGCGGAGCCAGGGGGCTGCATGAGGCACTTCAGGAAGGGATTTCTAATGAAAAATAACATCGGAGAAGGAGCAATTGCAAACCCTGAAGTAGTGCACCCTAATTACCTGTTGACAATTTCAGCTGGGTTTCTGGCTGTCCACAGGGGTAGAAGCCTCTAAGGTCATTTTTTTCCTCACTGTGGCTACACCTGAGAGATAATGATCTGTACTGCAGTATGTTCATTGCAACACATGAAAAATCCCCTGGATTGTTCCTTGTGTGTAAACACTGCCATTGCATTCAAACACCAAGCTGAGTAACTCTTCCTGCAACAGGATCCAAGAGACGTAAAATAAATACCATCACTGTCAGCAGCATGAAACCACTCTGGTCCATCATGGCCAGAAGCATGCCAGCAGGTCAAGGAAAGTGACTCTGCCCCTCTAATCTGCCCTGCTGACACCTCGCCTGGAGTCCAGCTCTGGGGTCCCCAACACATGGACATGGACTGGTTGGAGTGGGTCCAGAGGAAGCCATGAAGACGCTCTGAGGACAGGCTGAGAGAGTTGGGGGTGTTCACCCTGGAGAAGAGAAGGCTCCTGGGAGACCTTGTAGCCCCTTCCAGTCCCTAAAGGGGCTCCAGCAGAGATGGGGAGAAACTCTTGATCAGGGAGTGGTGCCATAAGAAAAGGGGGCATGGTTTTAAACTGAAAGAGGGGAGAGTTAGACTAGGTATTAGGAAGAACTTCTTTGGTGTGAGGGTGGTGAGACCCTGGCCCAGCTTGCCCAGAGAAGCTGTGACTGACCCATCCCTGGATGGGATCAAGGGGGCCGGAACTGGATGATCTGTAAGGTCCCTTCCAACCCAAACCATTCTGTGACTATTCACTGCTATCTTTCCTTGCCAAGTTCTCCATTTACACCAGATTGATCGAGATCTTCTCATCCAACCATTATCTGATGCTTAGTAAGTGTTATGGCCGATATTGTAAATGTAAGTGCTCCTTTGTCTATTTTCTTTGAGTTTCCCTTCTTGCTGTGAATACTAAGCAGGCAGTTGATTTGTATGCAAGGGTACGGGTGCACCCATAAAGAATGAGAAGTGCCTAAAGGAATCCCTTGATGTAATAATAATCCTTGCAGAAATTGTAGACTTTTTTTTTTTTATGTCCACATATATTATTAAGAACATTTTTAGCAGAACAAATCATACAGTGCAGGAAAATCTATATAAGGGTATCACATTTCACAAGGAACGAGAGGACAATCAGAAAATCGTAATTAGATGATGACTTGGATAGAAGACTTCAGGTAGACCAAGTTAATAGTGGACTCCAAATAATCTGAGTCTACCATCTCAGACACTGAAGGACACTACTGCCTGCAGTTTGAAGTAGTTCTCGATGCATTTATCACTGCATGCTTTTCAGTTCACTACAGTGCTTTTTGGGGGCCTTCTCCTCATTGCAAGACAACCAGAGTGAACCATGTAGTAATTTCTCACAGGAGGAGATATTAACAGTTTGAAAGCTACTAGGATAATCTTATCTATAACGTATTTTACTGATTTTTCTTCACTGATACAAAGCATGTGTAATGTAAAAGATGATGGGTTTACTAGGCAGAGAATGATAAAGTTATGAAATATGTAGCTGTTTGACCCATGAAACACGAGGCATTAAAAACTGTGGAGTGGGATTTAATCACGGCAGTAATAGGAATTCACCTGTCTCATCTTTCATGCCCAGCTCTACTCATTTTCTTTATGTTCTTTAACAACATCCTTCCTACAAGCCCAATGAAATAAACGCACAGAGTGATTGTTATAAGACTAGAAGGTTTCCTAAAATTAATTCTAAGACTAATACAGGTGGCTTTGCAACAAATCTGCTTCAGATCTATTTTTCAGACTTGGAAACTGTATTCCCTTGTCTTGGAAAGTTTATAAAAACACAATGCTGAGGAAAATGATGGTTATATTTGAATGTATTTCTAAGGTCTGCTTAAACCCTGAGCACCTTCAACACTCGACGTTGCACAAGGGGATCCATTTCTACAATTGCAGGTGGAAACCCCTTCAGCCACCCTCACAAGGAATGGCAAAAATTGGGATTTCTATTCCTCACTGCCTGTTTTATTATCACATTGTTTAAAACTTTTTAGCAAAAAATCGGACTCATGTTAACAATCCTGAGCTACCACCATGACCTAAAACTCACAGTATGTCACTGAATTTACTGGTCTGGAGCTCATACAGGAAGAAGATTTCAAGAAGTTTGAAACCCTATTTGAATTTCTCTGGTTCCTTCGTGAAGATGGATTCTTTTGAGAAAACTTCTGGCAGGCCTCCTGTACATCCCATAATTTTCCACTTAGAGGTCTGTATTCAGGTCAAGCAAGAGCTGGCCCCAGAGAGAGGAGCCAGGGAAGCAGGGAAGAGCTTAGTATACTTTGATGGAAATGAGAGGAAAAGGGTTCGCAGCAAAAATGTAGTGAAAAATACGTACTGAAACCATCCAGCCATGGGGAAAAACTATGGGAGAGATGATGGAACAGAGGACTTTTCACTCTGTGCATACAATGAGTGATTTGAATAACACTCACATTCCTCAAGTTATTTCTATATCTGGGGTTTTTTTCCCCATTTAGCCTGAAAATACTAAATTCCTGCACTGGTAGAGTTACAGTTTCACTTACGGAACAAGCCAGAATTGTGTACAGTTGTGCACTGCGATGGTCTGTGTTAAAACAAAACTGTTCCCAGAGTTAAAACTCAATTCCTGCCTGACTTTCTCTGCTGAGATTAGAAATGCTTTCCCTAACCACGGAATTTACTGAAAAGCAAATTAATCAACTGAATTTCATTTGAAAGATGAACTTCAGAGAAACCCTGGAAGATACCTCTGCAAACAAAAAAGAATCATTACCGCCGAGAATTTTTCTACAAAATAAAAGCTTGGCTGAAGTTATACATTTCAAAGTCAAAGGAAAGAAAACCTCTTTAAATGTTTTGGGGTTTCTTTTCTTCAAAATGGAAATAAATGGTCCTTCTCAAAAGTGCTGTTTTAAAGAGAAGGACCAAATTATTTTCAAAAGCTTCCAGGATACAGGAAATAAAGTTGAAAAAGTGTATTTTGTTCAGAAAGCTGAAAACCTCGTTGAGGATGGAGAGTGTTTCTGAGCTCCTTCCCTCAAAGGGGACACGTGCGTTTGCCTCTAGGAAACAAGTGGCGATTGAATGCCGGCAGAATGGCGCTCCAGAACAGAAAGGTACATGGTTTATTTCCTTCCCCGAGCCAGGATTGAAAGGCTGTTAAATCTAAATTGCTGCTGAGATCATATCCTGCCAGTTTAAGCTCCCTCACCAACACAGCTAACAACAACATTTTGTTTGGTCTTCTCCACCTGAATGAGTCCAACCTCTCTTCAGGTTGGTCCCTGTCAACGAGGCCATTCCCTCATACTCCAGACCTTTGTTTGCACCTGCAGAAATCTCGGGATCTGCTGGTGAGTCCACAAGCAGGTTCCCACCTTGTTCAAGGCACAAAGCAAAGCTAATTGCAGAAAATGCTCATCCTCTCTGGGACTCACCCTTTGATGGGCAGGGGGGGAGGTTGTTGGGCTGATCAAGTCTTGACTTTCCATGAGGTTCCCATAATCGGCCATGCTTCCTTTGAGAGGCAGAGGAGGAGGAACGTCAGGGATGTCGGAGCTGGACATACCATTCAGCTCCAGATCTGTAAAAATCAACACCGAGTTAACTCCTGCAATAACTGAATTGAATCCAAAGATCCTGACTGTGCCAACTCTTACGGCTTCAATTCTGTGATACCTCCCTCTGCTCTTTGCTGCCTCTGCAGTTATCTGCAGCTCATCAAATGAGGGATTTTAAAGGGAAGTAGAACAAATTAATCAGCCCCCACCCCAACAGAAAGCATGCCCTGTGGAGTCACGTTGGGCTCACTTTTAGGATATGCTCAAAATACTTGAACGATCCCCTCTTTTTCATGGAAAACATTTTTTACTTCAGATCCCACGCCAAGCCACTGATAGTGTAGCAGATATCATTTTCTCAGCTGTAAGCTCTGCATTTACACCTTGTACACAAAAGAAGTTGTGGTGAGTGTGCTAAGAAAATATAACCAAGCTAAGCTTTATTTACTTCCCACCGGTAAAACAAAAGCTCCTTGTTAATAAAATGCACAAATGAAAGGCTATAATTAACTACAACTCTGAAAAAAAATTCAAACTCCAGGTAACTATAATAAATGAGCAGTCATTAGGTGCTGAGTAAATAAAATCACACATGAGAAAGTACAAAACATTTATTATTACTGTTTGCTGGGTAGAAAGTTCCCTTTTCTGAGCAGATAAATCCTAGCAGGTACGTGCTGTAAAGGCGAATAGCCTGAGGGATAATAAAGTTTATTGAGGCCTGAGTGATACATAGGTCTTTGTGTAGAAATCCACCCACGGTGCATTTCAGGGTAATTCAGTCATTTTAACACAGGCAAAACCTACTGTGAGCTCTATGAGATAAGAAACTTAATTTCTTTTTGATAAATTAGAGAAGTGTTTTCATTTAGGAAATGGAAAAAAGGTTATGTTTATTTTACTGGGGTGATTTGTGAAACAAGTGGAGGAGTTGTTTATGCAGATATTTTCATTGCATGGTTCCTATCAATATCTTACAAAAAGTGTCATTTTATTGTTCTACAAAATGGCCTCTCACTAACACAGTGTAACTGTAAGGTGGCTGTATTGATTTATCACTGAAAACTCTCATTTTGCTCTTCATCCCTTCACCTGAACTTTGATCTCTGCCAAGAAGGATATTTTCCATCCTGGAACCTCAGACTTTTAGTGGTTTCCTTCTACATCAGACTGAAAAGTCTTGTTTGCCCTCCAAGACCTGAATTTCTCGTCGTTTTTTCCATTGCTTCTGTCTTCCATCCTTTCTTTCCTACATGTTGTGTCCACAACTACATGTCTGTCTGTCTGTCTGTCTATCTATGTGTCTTTGTATTTGTTTGGTTTTCTTCCATGCAATTTAGGACAAATCTAGGGGATATTTGGAAAATGGCATTTTTTTAGAGTTGTAGCTTTAGGCAGAACTTGGCAGAACCTTGAATCCTGCTTCAGAGAGGGAAACCTTCTTTCTCTATTTACTATGAACAAGTCATGTTTTTAGGTCTCATCATGTACATCCCTTGGGTAGACACTGAAAATGAGTAAAACAACTCATTACCACCCAAAGATGAAGTCAATTTAACTGCCCTAAAACTTAATCTTTGTATTTTACGTGCTATTACAGTATGTAATAGTACTAACCAAGCCACTACATGTAGACCCGTATGCACTACCAAGAAGATGGTAAGATAGATTTTCTCAGGTGTTTCATAAACCCTTTGTTTGTTTAAGGTCAACATTTGGAGGTTCCATGGGAAAGCAAGTGAGCAATGTTTTCACTAGAGCTGCAATGGAAAGAATCTGGAGGAGACTCTGCTTTAACATCTGCAATACTCTGAAGAACCTGGATGGTCACCAACCGTCTGGACAATTGTGTCCTGCACTACTTCTGTCCCTTTCCCTACATTCTCCAGCTCCTGTTTCAGCTCTACTTTTCTACAGACCCCACCGTGTTCCTACAGCCCATACGTGGCACCTTCAAAACCTCACCCTTTTCTAAGACAGCAATAAATCCCTGTACACGCGGACAGAGGATCTCCATCTGCATGAACAGTTTATAATACACAATCACAACGTGTTTCCATTCAGTCTGACAAACTGTTTAGGAGAACAACAATGTTCTGTAGTGAAAAGAATTATTTTCCCTGACTAGATAATCTCTCACAGCCTCATGAAATCTGAGAGTCACCTCCCCAGATGCACAAACAGGTATCGAACACAAGACTTTGGTCATTTTCAGTCATAGAATCATAGAATCATAGAATCATTTAGGTTGGAAGAGACCCTTGGGATCATCAAGTCCAACCATCAGCCCTACTCTACAAGTTCTCCCCTACACCAGAGCCCTCAACACCACATCTAATCTACTCTTAAACACAGTCAGGGAGGGTGACTCCACCACCTCCCTGGGCAGCTGATTCCACTGACTGACCACTCTCTCCGTGAAAAACTTTTTCCTAATGCCCAGCCTAACCCTCCCCTGCTGCAGCTTGCAGCCATTCCCTCTTGTCCTGTCGCTCATTGCCCGTGAGAAGAGACCAGCACCAACCTCTCTCCAATGCCCTTTCAAGCAGTTGTAGAGAGGGATGAGGTCTCCCCTCAGCCTCCTCTTCCTCAAACTAAACAACCCCAACTCCCTCAATCGATCCTCATAAGCCTTGTTCTCCAGGCCTCTCACCAGCTTTGTTGCCCTCCTCTGTAGTCGCCCTTCAGGAAGATCTATTTGCTACAGACCTCTTCATTTTCTCCTGCTCAGCTCGGCTGAAATACACCTCACTAACTCAGTCACTCTAGACATAATTACTCATCATTTTGGGTTTGCTATCATTATTCAAGGTCTTTCATCAGACTCGTATGCTCAGAATATTTATTCTCTGCTGGACACGTGCCACGGAGAAGATCTTCTTGGAGTTGGCAAGAGATCAGTTAGACAACTTTTTTTTAATTCATCTTAACCTAATGACCAAATTTTACACTCCATTCTCCTAAACTGCCAGCTAACAAGCAAGCAGTATTGCTTAGCAACCCATTAGTGCTTTTAGCCAATTTGTGCACTGAAGGAACTCCTTTATCCTTGGAATTCTTGAAAAACGTTATCGCTCCAGTTCTTCAAACGATTATGAACAAATCCCATGGATTTTTCAATAAGCTGAACCTATTTTCCATAACACCCGTAAATCTCCAGCCTAAAGACGTAAATATTCACTGAAATAGCTAAGTTCCAGATACTTTTTTTTTTTTTAAAAGAGATCAAGTTAGTTTTAATAAAATGTACAAAGGGAGAAATAATCCAATTCAAGGAGTATTTAATACTCAGTATAATATACTCAGAATACTTCTATTTCCAGTTTTTAGCACATTGGTAGGTTTTGACTATCAAAACTGTGAAGAAAGGAGAGAGCTCACCATTACCAAAATATTTGTTTTGGGTATCTGACCATACAAAGAAACTCTGCACAGATTTACACTTGCTTATCCCTCTTCTGTGCCTTTGCAACCGACAATTTTAAGTCACTAAAACAAAGCCATGTGCCTTTTAGAAAACAATTCTGTTGCTGTAGATCTGTAGAATAAACACATTCCGGCTCACAGGACATATATCCATAGTTGGCAACAAGAACTTTCCAAAACACTATTTAAGGGAAAAGGTTTTAAGTATCCAAAAAAAAGTAAATAAAATTAAAGGATGTTGAGCAAACAGGATTATTTTCTTAAAACCGATCCTCAATTCTCCCCTTCACTAACACTGAGCTCTTGGCTGCTGTACTAGCATTTGGGTACATGTATTGAAAAGATCGTTTTGTGTGTGTCATCCTGGCAACTGAAAACTCTGAAAATCAGTTTTTGGTAAAGAACATTGAAAAAAAATAGGAGTTATATTACACCCAGGTTTGCAAAAGGATTTCCTGAAGAATGAGGCAAACACACAATATTTTACAGAAAAACTGCATGGCAGATGTCAATGCCAAACAAAAAATGCATCAAAAAGACTGACTTTTTTTCCCTCCTCTGGTTTGTACTCACTACATAGCAAAAAGTTCTTCTAAGGAACAATTACACGGAAAGATTGCTTTTGCAGCCCTTATGCTCCCAAACCCTAACTCCAATATGGAATCAAGTACAGCATTAATTTTTGACAGTTACTCTGTAGCTAAGTAATTGTTAATGCTTACTTGACAAGGAAAACAAAACTTTTCCAATTTTGGTTGCTTTTGTAGAAGGCTGAAAGATTTTTTTACTGGCAAATGCATGGGGCAAGACATTAAGAGGTAAGGTCTTGCTCCTGTGAGCAATCCCACCGTGCGGGCAAAAAGACTAACTCAAAGAACTCAAGCCAAGGTGTAATGCCAGGCACAGGAAACCATTCTCCCCACTAGAAGTTTTTTTTTTTTCTTCAGATATTCTAGGAAAAATGAAATTTAAATTAAAATGAAAGACTTACTGGACTGGATGCTGAAAGAAAGCTTTGTCCGTGGAGTTATGGGGGGCGGCGTCATTTGGGAGCTGGGAGGTGACGGCGAGACGGAGAAGCGTCTTTCACTTGACATGACATTTATGACTTGGCTTTTTGGTCTCTGTGGTCTCAGTGGGCTGATCTGCACAGGGACAAAACCAGGGACAACCTTCATCGTTTCACCGCAGCGCGGCATGAGTATAAGCAGATACTGGCCTGTACCACCACGGCTCCCCACTACGTCTTAAACAATAATAGGGCAATGGTTACATACAATCCTGCTGACTTAATGCAGTATTTCAGAGCCCCAAGTGTTCTTCCTTTCCTCCTGGGAACCACAGTGAGAAATACTCACACCTTCCCACAGCCTGGCACATTTTTCTGGGAGGTAATGAGCCAACTCCCCAAATGCTTGCTTAATAACAGCTAAGGAAGTCCAGATCCTTACACAAGATTATACAGCATTCAAAAATCTTTTCTCTCTTCTCACGTTACTCTACTTCCTTTTATTTCTTTAATTGTTTGCACGGCAAAACTCTCCTCTGAGGAAGACATCATCTGTGCATAAACACCTTTCTGATGGTGCGTGTTTGTGCTTGTATTTAATTCACTGAAGTGTCCTCATGGTTTTGCTCTGGCTGCTTCAAAGTTCATTTACATTTTCCATCACAGACCCTGAAACAACACTCTTAATCTGACAGGCAACCAATGCTTTTGGTTAAGGTGATTCCTTGTGCTGACTAATTCTGATCTCTCCTGTTTTCACCCATCCACCAGCCCCCATATTTCTAGTAATCACAGTGAAGAAAGGAACTTTCTGTTTCCAGGAGATGACGGAAAATGGAGCAGCAGCCTGAGGTAAAGAGGGGAATTTCATCCAAGGTGCTGCATTAGGACAAAACAGAAAATGCCAGCAGCCCTTCATGCTTTTTTGGAGAATTTTGTCATTTCACAATGTATTTTTAAGCAGCATGTTGTGAAGGAGAAATCTAAAATGAGGTATGAGTGCTTCTTTTCATTTTCAGAAAACGAACCTTAGAAGAGTTCATGTGAAAGGCTGTGTCTCCGAGACCCTTCTTCGAGAAAGGAATGACCACAGAGCACGCAACTTTTTTCGGAAGTTCATCAAGACCTCAGGGTAACCTTTCAGAAACTTGCCTGATACTACAGCTCAAGTCCTAACAACTCCAAAGGTTTCTTCTTTCACGATCTTTTAAAGCACATTTTTAGTAGAATGGATAAGCACAGAGTTATAATTATACAAAAGCAACTCAGAAGACACTAGTTGATTAGGAAAGCTGCGCTGTCAGAATCAAGAGGAAACCCAATGACTAGAATCAAGTTCCAAACCTAGCCTGTAGCTTCTCATCTCAAATAAATTTAACTTCTTCTGTGACTGACAAGCTCAGTCCTCTTCTTAAAGCTTCACATCTATCACGGCTCTGCTTGGGAATATGAACTCTTTGGAGACTACGAATCCATAATGAACCCATTGCCATTTTTTTCTGGTCTGACGGAAGCAGGATCAATAGTGAGTGATGTCAGATGCCACTAAATCAATAAAACGTACAGCCTGTTATTCTCTTTTCTTACAGAAGCTTTCAAGTGGTCTGTTAACTACCTGGCTTCAGTGCAAGGTTTGCTATCAGCTCCTGGAATCAAAGAACTAATAATGAGAATTTATGTTAAAGAAGTTTATGTGATACTTAAAAGAAGATATAAATCTCTGGAAAACTATAAAGACGTTACTGATCATCTCCACACACCAAAGTGCTTCATTTATCTTCTGATAAGATCATAGTAGTACAAGATCTCTGTAATTAGGGCTTGGATTTTGATCAGTCAATAAATTCATTATGAGTACGTGAAATTGGGAAAAAAAAAGAGTTTTTAAGCCAGACGGCGAGACAAAACGGCCTCTGAATGCTCCTTTTAAAACAAAAGGCAAAACCTCCAGGAAATAATTCTACACTTTTGTAACCTTCTCACGTTCTTGCAAGATGATTCATTTGATTGGTAAAATACAAAGTTCCTATGTAAGTCCATCACAGAGACGGAACCACTCATTTCATTTGACAGCATCATCTTTGAGAAGATTCCAGATGACTATCTGGATTCCAACTTTTTTTGGAAAAAACCCCAATCCTTACTTTTTCCCCCCTCCATTTCATCACAATCTTTTTTTTATGGTGGCAAACTTTCTGCTTCCAAGCTCCTAATGCAAAATTAATCAAAATGCCATTTTCTTCAGGAAACCCAGCAGTAACAGTGCTTTGGGAGCGATTTCAACTTAAAAAGGGAACTTGCACGCAGTGCAGCCCACAAAAGCAGAACAGTGGAAAAGCTGAATTCTTACCCACAAAAGACAACAATTTCCCTTTTATATCATTAATAGGGGCTGCACGTCTCCAGAGTGCAACAATTTCAAGACAAGACAAATTTTATCTTTAAAATTCTTGACGTTATCTGTACAAAATTCCTGAAGACAGCAGTGGGAATTGCACAACCACTCCTGTAAACTAATCTCAAAAGTGTTTCCTCTTTTTCAGTTACCAGAGAAAATGAACCACGCCACCACCAAGCGTCAAAAATCGACTGGCTCGTTTTGGAGCTCATCAAGCACTTTTCAAACACTGAAAAGGGAGAGTTTTTCTCTTACCGGTAAACTCCTTTTCGTATTATTGATCTGTGGATTTCAAGAAGCTCAAAGTAACTGTAAGTAACGAAATCTGACGTTTAATTGCCCTCCCTCTCTATAACCAAGGGAAAATCAGTCATCCCAGTCATCCCTGCAAGCTCTTGATTGGGAAGGATGGAAAATTTGAATCAAACCATGTTGGGCGTTGCTCATTTTTGTTCTTCAGACGACAAATGGGAATATGTCTTAAAGGGTCCCCACGTCCTCCTTTCCAGCCATTTGTGGTTTCCCAGTCATAAACTATCTTCTCCAATGTCACAGACCTGTCACAGGTCTGTCACCTTGCAGTGACATCAACCAGATCTCCAGTATCCTTGGATGCCTCCCATTCGGTCTCATAGATTTTTCCAAGTCCAACTGACCAGGCTGCCCTGAAATACAATTTTCTTCTTCTGTGGCTAATGTTCTTCTCCCATGAGCTCTGCTTGTCCGTTTAGGGATCTGGGAAATGCAAGACTGGCCATTGCAATGTCCAGGATCAGTCAAAGTACGGCTGCATTGCACCAAAAAGCTGAGACATAGGGAAATCTATGCAGAATGTATTTCCTGCTTGGAAGTGCTCTAATGATGCTCCTGCCTGGCTGGCGCTGGTGGGAGGAATCTCCTGGCCTGATGTAAAATTTCCTGAAGCCAATGAAAAAACACTGGCTCCAAAGGAGTTTGGGTGAAAAGCCCGAGACGCAAAAAAGGGATTTTACCCAACTTTTTGCTGAGTTAATACTGGGCCTGTGGCCACATCAGACAAAACAACTTTGATCTTCCAAGATGTCAGAAGACACGTCTGAAAGATCAGCCCATCTCTGGTCGGAAAAAGATGAACAAATCCAGAAAACAGAGGAAGTATGGCTGAACATCTAAGTAATATTCTGCTATAAATACCAAACAGAAAGACTTTAAGCATCATCAGAGATCAGAAAGAAATTGTTTCCAAAGTCCTATGTATATGACACAGTCACCAATGAAAGACTGAGTTAAAACCTGGCTCTACAAGTACTTGCACAAACCATGAAAAGAACATTAAATTTCTTTCTGGAGGACATTTTTAAACTCGTGGCCTCAAAACCTGTGTCCAGGCAGAGATTTGGAGGTCACAGTTAGTTCATGCACTCCCTGCTCCAGGTTTTGATGGCCTGGCTTCTTTCCATTTCAGAGCTAAAACTTCTCCAGTTACCTAAGCCTTTAGGACAGTTTCAGTGCATTAAATATCTGCCAAGAAGAGAGGGCTTACGAGAGATATGCCCCGTAGTTAATATTCTTACACACGGCCCCCAGTGGAACTGCTTACGATTTTCTGCTTAAAAGAGCCTTTCCAGAATAGGTAACTGCCATGCACAGAATGACCTTGTAACATTCCCACCAAAAAGTGGCTTGCAGGAGTCAGTTGAAATATGAGAAAACCCACCACGATCTATTGGGAACCATAAATTCAAAAGGCTGCTAGAAGAGTAGCGTTTATTTCAGTTAAGCTACACCATCTGCTCCTGTTATCAAGTACTCACATACAGCTTTTGGTAAGATCTTCATACCAGATATCATGAGTTTTTTACACTGCAAAGAAAAATTTCTCTATTTTTGACTCACTACCACATATTAGTAATGTAATGCATCCCCTCCAGAGTTAGTTTTGGTCTAAAGATAAACTAAATCGTAAAAATCAACACTTTTACTTAAAAAGAGAAAAAACACTGCTCAGGGTTAGATAAAGCATTACTTGCTAATAAAGTTACCGTTTCTGAAAGGATCACTGCTTCAGACTGCTGCAGAGAAATATCAGTTGATTTAAAGTCTTTATCAAATATCTCCTGATGCTTGCTGTTCCTTTTCTCCTTCTTCTTTTCCTTCTTATCTTTATCTAGGTCATCCTTGTCCAATTTATCTTGAGACCTAGAATGCATCTTCTTTGGCAGGAGGGGCTCCAGCACAAACCTAAAGAAAATTGTTGTTGCTTAGATCAATAAAATACAGTGTTCAAAACACCTCATTTTCATTTCCATGTTTCCCAAAGTCTCTCTTGGGTTCACGATGCTTTGCTAATCCAGGAAAACTCATGAGAGAGAAAAAGAGGGGGCAGAAGGTCATAACAATCATAATTGTCTAGCTATAAAATTTGCAGCAGAACTGCTGAAGAACCAGCCCTGCACATTTCCCTGCTCCCTAGTAAATTTTCTGGTTTGCAGCTACACCAGCTCCTGAGTTTCACTGGATGTGCTTTACACAAAGACGAGCTTCTCCTTCCGCATCCCGCTATAACGTCCCGGGGCACCACGGCAGGAGTGCCAGGGATCTCTGGTGGAAAATCAGCGCCATGGGATGTCACCCCTGCCTCTCCTGCACCTTGGAGGCAGGTCAGATATCTACAGAGGCTTTAAGGATTTCTTAAAAAATTTGCCAAGCCCCCAGATTCCTCCTGGACTTTTTTTTTTCTGGTTAAGGAAGTGGATGTATTCCTTCCCCAGAGAAGGAGTAACAGCTGAGAAATGGCTTTGTGGAGGTGCAGTGATTTTCTGTTGAACACACACCAAACAACGCTCAAGGGTCCTTGTAACTCATCAGCAAACAGCACCTTTGTATGGACAAGCAAATGGAACTGCCCATAAATGCAAAGGAAACACCCAAACATTGCATAAAAGCACGAGGTACAGAGGTTCAACCACAGCCACAAGCACCACTGCTGTCTGCAATAGCCCTGTGTTATATCTATAGGGTAAGCATCTATAGGAGCAGGCACACATACACTCATGGACCCCCTGCAGCCTCCCCTGGTGAGGGCTGAGCTTACTTGTTCTGGTATTTCAGATAAGCTCAAGAATGAAAAATCAGTCAGCTAATAATGAAGGGCAAGGTCAGTTTCCAAAAATCAGATGGATTTTCCCGCCTGGAATGCTTCGAGTGTGCCCACAGAGACAAGGCTGATCTACTACTACCATCAGCTCTGCAGTTTTTACAGTCTGTGACTATTCGTTTTTCTGGCTACAAAGGAAAAAAAACCTTTAGGGTTTAGTGAACTATTAAAGGAAAATTTCATTTTTTAGAGTTTTTATCTTGTAGGGAAAGCAACTACTCTAATCACAGAATTGTCACGGTTGGAAAGGACCTCTGAGATTGCCCAGTCCAACCATAAACTCATTAAACACCCAACGCAAAAAATAACCAATAATCCACACCCGACATCTTGGCCTCTAGAGCATGTCCTGAAGTGCCACATCTGCACCTTTCTGAAACACCTCCAGGGATGGTGACTCAACCACCTCCCTGGGCAGGCCATAATAGCATTACTGGTATTATTGTTATTATCATCGTCATCACTACTATATTACTATATACACTCTTTTAAGCTAATTTTTACTCAGTAATTTAAAGGTATCTCTCTTATCTCACCTTCTGTTAATGATTAGTTTAAATAAAAGGCAAAGAGATATTTTGCTGCTAATGAGCTAAAATATTCTTAGATAGACAAAGCATTTTATAATTTATTTTATATTAAAAACAAACTACTAAAATCAGACCCTCATCAAAATTACAGTGGCAGAATTCAAGAGGATGTCTTAAATCATTACATTACAAACCAAACCAAAACCCCCCCAAAATAGTGAAACCAGTTTACATTTTAACTTTGGGCAGGTATTTACTATGCCTCTATGACACACGAGAACAGGCCACGGACTTTGCTGTGAAATNCTTCCATTATTTACATCTGATGGTTTTTCTTCTGCTCCACTGATCAAGCAAACGAGCATTTCTTTCTGTGATGAGAGCTGCTCATTATGTTTTCCTTGTGTGTACTACAGCTGTACTGCCCTGAGAGCAGGAGCCAAGCTGCCCTGTCATCTTTGTAAGGTTTTTTTTTTTCAATATACACACTGAGTAGAGTCATGAGATCCTCCAAAACCACTGGGTGACACCTACCACAGCAGAGCTGGGATGGAGATGCAAAAATTAAGAAAATTGCATCGGAATCATAGAATCATTTAGGTTGGAAGAGACCCTTGGGATCATCAAGTCCAACCATCAGCCCTACTCTACAGTT